>JALDNG010000451.1:0-295837 GCA_024349245.1 Neodontobutis hainanensis | reverse complement strand
CTATGCGATTTAATAAAACCGTGTTTCGATGAATGAATTGTATTCTTAATCAGTTTTTGTAATTTGAACCTATAGTAAATTAACGTTTCTCAGCAAATATTTCTCGAATCCGTAACGGCTATTTTTCATAAAATTCGGAAACTCTGTTTTTCAAAATCTAATAGCATGATAAATAATTAGTTATTTGCTCTTTTATTTCAGCGTCAAAGAAGCTATCTGAGAATTCTATTTTATTGAGTTTAGCACATAAACTCTCCTGTTCCATGAGTGGGGACTAGTTGGTCAAAATATACTTTTTAAACATATTGTGGGAGGATAATATAGACACCTTAAAATTGTGACGAAGCGAAAAATGAGTCTAGTCATCTCTTAAAGAACAAAATCCGTAAATCTCAAGTATGCGAAGAAGGAAGACGTGAAAAGTATGGGCAGTACTAAACTAGTTTGGATAGGGCTAAATCAAATAAGCAAGAAATAAAATGACAAGTAGAGCAAGCTTTTTTGGGTGAAGATACATGTAGAAATTGCCCGACATTGTTAAACTATTAAAGTAAAATTTTTATTTGTAGCATGTAATTTAATCTTTACAAATTTAAGAATAAAATTATTAAAAGCCATTGATGAAAATCCCGATTATCTTCGAAGAATATCGGATTTATTAACCTCCTGAAAACAATATAATGCTTCAAGATTATTTTGTAATCGTAATTTAAGTGATTATGCATTTGATACGTTGATATGAGTTTTCATATTACTGAGAAGGAATTTATGTAAAATTCTTATTCAAATGATATAAGGATGAAAAGCGAAAATTTACCAAGAAGTGTGTTTGGGAAATAGATTGAGGCTTAGAAATGGTTCAAAGATTAGAACGTGTTTACTATGAAGTTTTCCAACCGGTTAACCTTTGATGTAGGCATCCACGGACGCGCATGTACACGCGAAAATTTCCTAAAAATGTATGTAGATTTGAAAGTAATTTTCAAAGGTTTTTTTAATATTTAATATATCAGACAGGTAAGGGCTTGTTAATTATTTTCTGAAAATCTCATTAAATTTTAAGCCTGGTATAGCTGGCAAACTCAACCAGGCGTGCTCCTCAAAAAGAATGTATTAAAGAGGAAAATTATTCGTTTGAGAAGTGGAGACAGGTACTGGAAAGTGCTTCATAAATCGAATAAATGCGGTAAATGGTGAAAGATGATACCAGTCAATTAAAATTTCATTTTGAAAGGAACTAAGATGATTTCTCATTTTGGCATGCGCATTTCCAAATTAGTTCAGTCTAAATAATACTTTCACGTCATCATAAATCGTTCCGTTGATTTTGTTGATCAGACTTATGGAAGTTAAATAATAAATTGAGAGAGATTTGATGAATTTAAAAAGGAGGAATAATTTAGAAATTCGGTTCTAATTTGATGATTCGCAAGTTACCGACTCTTTTTTGTCTGAAAACGCTTAAACGTTTGGCGCGTTGTATAAAAAATTATTTCCGTTCAGTTTTTATAAATAAATTTGTAGAAAATGTTGAAATAATTTAGCTTTGATAATTAACTTTAACCGTCCTCGATGCAGTATATACACAATAACTCAGTTTGATAAATTTAAAGACACTTAAGTCTTGGTATCTCAAAAATTTTTCCATAAAATTAAAATATTGTGATTATGATCAAAAATCGTCGTTTTTATCCAAAGAACTCTCATATATAATTTTGTATGATTCAATTTCAAAAACGTCTGGCATTTTATCAGTTATACTTTCATTCCCTTATAGATAAGCCAGATGATCTACGAACCTTTAGCATAAATATGTAATAGATGATAAATTTAATCAATTAAACGATAAATCCTCTACTTTTCAAACATTTTTGTTATCCCGTGTGATTATTTTTCGAGTTTGAGTGGACTAAATTCACTTTTCAACAATTCAGAAAATGATTTTATTGTTACCGGTATTGTTTTTTAAACAACACGAGTAACCGGAGTGAATAAAATATTTCCAGTCGGTACAGATAAGATATTTCACAGTTTATATTTTAAAGAATATTGTTATTTATTGCGTCGCTTTTCAAGAAATGTGTCAGGAGCGAATTAAAAGTTATTCAACAAAAACTTTTTAATATGAAGAGGTAACTTGATAAATGAGACGAATTAAATTTTTAATTAGCATTGATCGATAAAACGAGAATTAAATAGAGTTAATCTTTTTAACCATACTTAAATTATTTGTGACTGATCGAACTTCAGATAGCTTTTTGGTAATGTAGTGCTTGGCGATAAGCGTGCGCCAGACTGAAAATGTCGATTATCAAATTTTCATAATTCGGCATTCATTATTGAATGAATTCAATTTATTTAACTCGCAGTCCAATGGCGTTTATTTAAATATTTTTTTATGTCACGGTTTTGAAATATTCATAAAGAACAAAAGTAATTTTGAGGCTGATTTTCAATAACTACGCATTGAAATTTATAAAACGATGATACTCCCTCCACAAGGAGCATCTCGAACAAATCATATTTCGAAAATTCAGGTTTTTTGCTAAAATTTCACTGAACATCACATACAAACTACCCTGTCGTGAGACAAATATTTCTCAATTTATTTATTCTTCACGATCATACAAACTTATTAAATTTAATTTATTCGTACTTACCATGTGTCATTTGGTCTAAAACCAACAAAATATACTTTATTAGTCATATGTCGACATTTATAAATGAAAAATATAAAAATCCAAAAGGACATTATAGACCGGCTTCAGTTAATAAATCATTTAGAACGATGGACTTGCCATTCCTCTTCCGCTACGCCACATGTATTCGTGCAAACGAGAGTTTAAAGATCAGAATCTGTCTGTAAACGGGTCATCTGTCACTCAAAACTCCTGAACCTGATTTATATTAATATTTTTACCTTGTTGTACGTTCTCTTTTAACGGGAAAGAGTTTTCGCATTTCTTTTTTCCACGTGAAAGAGTCGCACCTCACTTGTTTTATTACTTGTCTAGGTTTTTAATTTAATCGGTAGGCCAAATATCCACGGCACTTTGATTCTCATACCGTGGATTCTGTCGAATCTGGCGTCTATTCCTTCATGAATTTCTCTCCATTGATGTCTTTTTCTTTGTTTTGAATTATATCTGCGAGAATGAGAAGGCTTATATTAGATATACGCTTTCCTTGAAGAAGCGTTTCATCAATTTGCACAACCAAATTCGGGTTTCCCCATCAATCCTCATCCTCACAACCTGTAACAGCCTCCATGATTGAAAATGCATATGATTCATATGTATACAAACACACCTATTCGGTTATACCAATCCAGAATGATTTTTCCACTTTTATTCAGGCGGGATACAATATTCCTTATCCCATCAAGGAGTGCCACTGAAAAATAATTTTTGAAGTTTCCCAATGGAAAAGTTTGCAATTCACTCGCTCAGATGTCTCGTAGTAAGATAAAAACCATTTCGTTCTTAAGGACAAACATGTCCAGCGAGCTCTGAATATTAAATTTAGAATTTTATCAATATTTTGACCATCATCTATCAGTCGATTTTTATTTGGATATTGTCATTTTTCACCTTCTCCGAGCTAATCTAAATCCTAACGTTTGGTTTGAGCAATTCGAATTTCTGCAAATAATTCCTGAATCAAAAATTTTCTTATCACATATAATTATACCATAAGATAAAAAGTACTGTTGTAGTATTTCTTCATTTAATAGCAATGTAAAAAACATCGTTTCCGACATTTTTAATCTCTTGCGTGCGCGCCTGTCACCAAGTCATACATCACCAGCTTTTTATTTATTCCGGATTAAAAACAAATTCTCGCGTGCCTAGATGGATACTATTATCAAGTACCATTTTAAACTTAAATCTAACTAATTGAATAAAACCCCTGATATTCGTATGTATTTCACTCTAAACCCCAAACTGGATAAGCGTATCCTTTGTTTTCTAGGGAAATTTCATGTAAAAAAACCATTTTAAATAACATTGTTACGAACACTAACGATAATCATCGCGCGTAAGATTAGATACAATACCAAAAAGATCTATGTTAATTTTAACTATCTTAATTAAATAATAAAATTAAACGTCTAATTGTATCATTTTATAGTTATGAGGGAGAGTAAAAGCAAATAATGTATAGACTGTAATTAAAGTTTTTCTAAAGTATTTTATTGTACTTCAAGCATGAAAAACGAGGTATTCTGTTGGAGTGTTGCGTTAAAAATGCGAATAATTGTGAGAACCAAAACTATTATGGCTTCAAACTGATACTTTTAGTTCGACATGAAAAAAAACTTTACATGAAATAAAAGTGACAATGTGTTCATGTGCTATTAAATTATATTTATAAAAAGGGCGTCTGAAAACAAGTCAAAGTTAAGTAATTTTTTTACTTTACATTTGTTATTACTCTTTTTGAATGATTAATTTAGAGTAAATGAACAAAAATTTCATAGACAACTGCAGAGTTTTCTTTAACGTTTGGGCCACACCTACGTATGTACATTTTGAAGCCCATCTCAGGTGAGATGTTAAAATATTGAACCCTTTAAGTAAGGGACAAAATTAACATAAAAGTTTACAAAATTAATTATCTCGCACTTCTGTTGTTTGACATCATCATTTACAACCATAAAAAAGTGAAAATAAAAAATAAATGATATTCAACGCTGGCTTAAAAAGAGGAAAACAGTTAATGAGTAGCTCAAAGCTTAAAAATGTTTGAAGCTAAAATGTCATGCGCGTTATTTCCTTTTGCGATCATAAAAGACACCGGATATAAATTATGTTAAGAGGAAAAATAACGCGACTGAGGTAAAAAAAGAAAATTTTGAAAATATGTTTATAGTGAAACCCTAAGGCTATATTAAAGCGTATCTTATTCCTGAAGGTGCTCAATCACTCGTTCTGTTTCTTTAAGTAATGCCTTCGAGTAAAGATTGAAAATTTACTTTATGGTGGGAAATTTGCAGTTCGCAATATGAGATCTAGAAATTAAAAATCACAAAGAAAACAAGATCTTTTCGGATGTCAGTTACACGTTCATTAAATTCTCTCTTCAGTTCTTTGATGATTAAAAAAATTACCATTTTTCGAACTCTCCGAGATGTCTTGGAATTTTTTTAAACATTGTTGATAGTGATCATCGGCCTGGAAATTAATTTGGTTGTGCGTACAATGGCAACATGCTCATTCTTCATTTTGGCTTTGGTAAGAGCTGAGTAGCTGTTTTCGGAAGCCATGTAGCTCCTGATTCGTCTATAGAGCATTTCTCGACATGATTCCATGTTCCAAAGAGTAAATTTAAGAGTGTCGGATAACTTCAAGTCTTCATCAGACGACATTCTCGATTCAATTTTCAACAATTAGGATATTAATACTCGTGATTTGTCGAAAAAATCGGCCAGTAAAATATCAATTCTGTCGGTTATTTTCATAAAAGACTTGACTAAAGGTGTATACTCAACGGTGGAATGTTGAGAGAAATGGAGACTTAGTTTTATGAATACGTTTGAGATTCTTTTATGAGACATAGTCATTGCATCAGAATTCACGACGAGGTTTTTAAGACTATGAGGATGAACGAAAATACGACAAAATATAGTTTGCTACATGCTGAAATCTCTCTTCAAAAAATGCATCAGGTTCCTAAGATAAGAAAAAAGGAATTGACAGTATGAGATGAAAAAGCGAACGTCCATCCATCATCAACACTCTTCTTGGCGGATCTAAACAGATCCACAATCTTGGACATTGTAGAGGTTTTTGATTTTATCAATTTATTAAAAATTACTTTACAGGTTCTGGGGAGGTTAAAAACTCGATAACACACATATCGATTCGAATTTGTGGGTGAGATGTAATTCGACTCAAAAAAGTGCCATGATAGGAAACTGCCTTTTTGAAAATCACAATATATTCCCTCGTAAGTTACAAAGTAAAATAACCTCTCGAACTCTTCCTTCATTTTTTGATACTCTAAAGACTCTTTATTTTCGTCTTAAATTATTTATTTTTCGTGCCTTCTGTGTATGTTGCTATAGAATCACGGTTCACCGAGAAATCAGGGTTTAGAGGCGATGAAGGAATCTACTTTGACAAGTTTAACTACAATCAAGCCAGAAAACTTTTGAGTTTCACTCAAGTTTGTGTGAAGCCATTCAAAATCTTCGTGACATCTTACGACGGTTGCCTCTTTTGTTGAAAATTGAGGCAAAATAGTCTACGTATCAATATTTTGAACTGAATAAATTAAAGCACAACGCGATTAAATAATTTCACGTCAAATACCAATTCGATACATTTGAATTACCACATTTTGGAATTACAGATCGTTCAAAATCAAACAAAAAGACATTCAGTTTATCAGAAGTGATCTTATAAGAAATGCAAGAAGTAACAAGGGAAAATTCAAAATGTTGAAAAATCCCACTGAAAAAATAAGAAAAACACTCGATTTTAATGAAGTAAAAATTCAGACCACTTGATTTAAATGAACTTCGAAGATTATCAACATTAAAACCTGTCAAGTTGAATTTTTTAACTTTTTACATTTAGATATTCAAAGAAATTCAAAAATGTCATAGAGTAAAAAGAATAAATAGAAAATATCGTGGAAAAGCTTAAATTGAGATCAATAAAACAGAAATAAAGAGTGTCAAGACAAGAAGATTTTTTCATAGAACTATCAAAAGCTTATAAAAGCATTTTAAATAACACAAAACGTAAAGAAAATTTGGGGGAACTTCGGATAATCATCGTATTCTTTAAGAACTGAAAACAAATTATAAAGAGACAAAAATTTCAATATTATAAATGCGCGGCTATTTAGAATCTATAATTAGAATGAGCTATTCTACTAGCTTTAAATAAACTATTTAAATCAATAAAATAAAGAGTTTAAACAAATAAATTGAATATCATGCCATCATAGTGCATGAGTTAAGAATGAAATTTCAATTTCCTCAAATTGGAACGAAATTAAATGTTATGAGAACATAAGCAATTTAAGAAATGTGAATATTTGAAATCTCAATGTTTATATATGTTTAAACATTATTATCCTATACTTAATAAAATAGAAATTTAAAAAGAACATTTGAAAAAACAAGGTGTATCTCGAAATAATGTTATATAAAGCACTTGTTCAGCTGAAAGAGACAAATGAAAACTGAAATTCGTTTATAAATTCAATGTTCTGCATTATAACACCTTTTAAAAACCAGATATGCTCACCCAAAATCCGAGTACCTTTAATTAGCCACGTCTTAAGAACCAACAAGTTGAACAATTTTATATATGATTGACCGAGGTTTCAGATTAAAATCATGAATAAAAAAGGTTACACTTTCCATTTTAAAGTGAAATTAAATAATTTAATATATAGTTATTGGATAACAAATGAGTAGTATAATTAAGAAAACCTAATTAAGCGGTAAATAATGATTTGTTACAAATTAATAGCAATAATTGAAAAATTAGATTTTTATACAAATAAAATCTGGAAATGAAATTAACTGCCTTCGATATGCGCGCATGACAGTTTAATGAAGTTAAAATTATTATAACGAGGAAATTATATTCGAATGCCAAATATAAAAAAAAAGTTAGATTCAGAAAGATATTCGAGCGCTTTGTTGAACATAGTATGTTACGAATACACTTTATAACTTACTTTCGTGCAAATTGTAAAGAACATTGATCCTTCCTTCACGGAGGCAGTCTTGATGAACGTTACAAGTGGCTGGTCCGCACTAGGGGGATCAGCTGGCAGATTTATCTAAATCGAGTTAAATAGGGGAATAAAATTGTAAAATGAACAGTTAATTTCAAACCATTTGATATATCGATTCAATTTTTGCAGTTTTTACGTATGTTGTCGCCTCTACTTTGCGATGCGGCTATATCTCCGGATGCCTTCATTCTCCACTAATTTAAAAATGATAAATTTTATGAAGATTTTTTATTTTTAATTATTTGTTTTTTGGTTATATTTAAACTTTAAAAACATTAAAAAAGTTTGTTTTTATTAATTTTTGAAGGAAGTAATTATTTTTGTGAATTGGACTAATTTGAATAATTCTTTTCCCATACTATTTTAGAATTAGTGGTTAAGCGAGGCGTTTATTTGAATATCTATAAGTTTATCTATCACTTTTTAATGCGATTTTCCGCTATTGCGTTATTTATTTACTGTGAAACAAAGAAACGGATTACACCTAACATTTAAAGAAAAGTTTTAATGACTAGGTTATTTAAAAAATCGGGTATTTTCGTCAAATAGACATGCGTTTAAGTCATTGTCGGGTTTTTTGTTGAAGTATCTTAATCTTGTACGTTTTTCGACTTGTGTCTCAAAACGGCTCTTGATCGAGTCAAATTTTCTGAGTTGTTTCAGTTCGGATATTTAATACAAATTTTAGTTTTATCAACCTTTTCCCACATTATGGCAGTTAAGTCTACCCAGGTAACAAAAACTCAATGAAATAAAATTAAAGCTCGTGAGAAAAAGTCGTAATGGTGACGATAGCAATTTCTAGAAATACTCAATTTATTGGTTCGATATTATGGATGATATTTTAGTAGTAACAGTATGAAGCGCCTATCAAGTTCCATGTGCTCCCTCACTCCAAGGGGAAAATAGGAACCTATAATTAGGGCAATAATGAAAATAGGGATAGTAGTTAAGGTTGTCTCTAAAGTAAAAATTTCCAGTTATTATTAAATATTATCAACCATATTTTAATGAATGGTCAAAGGAATATTAATTTTACAGTTAATATCTGTGTGCGATCGTATCCTAAACAGCAAAAATTCAGATATTTGTGTTTTTATTCTTAGATGTCGCGACGTTCCTTTTTTACTCTATCTCTCTTTTTTATAACTTCAATCAGCTTACCATTTATTTACTGAAATTTGCCAAAGTAATTGAAAAGGTTCGTGTATGATTTTATGAAGTTGCGAACAAAGAAAATCCTTTATAATTAAGTTATATTCCTTCAAAACCTTAAAACCTCTCCATAGAAGTCAGGAGTATGTGAAACATTCTAAATTATAAAACGATATTGAAATGATGGAAATAAAAAAATTAGACAATAAAAACTGCCCTTGCGCATTTCTGACTACTAAACAAAAGCTATCTTAATCATACTTTTTAAATATTTATCACTGAAACGTTATCAGATTCTTTGAATAAAAGTTTTGAAAACAGTCTCTTCAATTTGATTAGTTAAGGCAGTATTATCAGTGTTATGGAAGTCCAAGAGTCATATTTACTTTTTATATTTTTGAGATATTTCCTTTTAAAATTTAGTCGATTTTATTCAAAAATGCGAAAAAATTGTAGGTCAAATAAATAAGATCTATTCATTGGTTGTTTCAGTCTTATTTCATATATGCCTTTTATTTATTTTCTCATTAATTAAATTCAAATCTGGTAAATTTTTCATATTTTTGAATTTTGTTTCAGCATATATTTTTTGAGATACACGTGATGCATTCTCCGAATGTTTTAAATAAAAGAAATCGTGCGCTTTTGTGATATTTCAAATTTTCTGATTAACTTTACAATATATTGAAATATGAGTACGAAAGGTGAATATATTGATAATTTCTCTTACGCTTTTTTAAAATATTAAAATTAATATCATTTATATATTAATGAGCTTATAATTTAAAGTCGATGTATGTTTAACGAAAAGTGGACCATTACATTCATTTACTCTCAGAAAACACAGCAATTCGAGCGTTTCATTTGAGAAGTAAATCACAGATAGGTCCCAAGAAACAAAAGTAAATATTTTATCAAAATCCAACCTTAAAACTTTTTATTTTGAAGGATAAAGAACCACGAATGTCAAAATATTAAAAGTACCAACATTACCTATTCGATACACACTCTTTATACAATGTTACAATTCCAGGATTGTAATCGTATATGAAAAGTATTAAATTGGCATTGAGTGTATTTTCAGAAATTATGTCATTCAACTAATAATTCTGGTAAGTTTTATCGTAGATATTCGTTTCTTGTGAGAGAATATAAATAATTATAAATCTCGCAGTTTCTGCATTTAAAATATTAAAAAGAAAATATTTGATTATAGTTTTAAAGTGAATCACATTCTCATCTTGATTAGGTGGACAAGAGCCCAGCTATATTATCACAGAGCATTTCCATAGTTGTCCCAATATTTATTCTCTTACGTGTCAGTCTTAAATTTAAGACTTTTTCCAATTATTCGAAATTATATTGTGTTAACTCAATTAGATACAGATATGATAGAATTTTTATCAGATAAAAAGAAAAACTGCGCACTCTAACTTTAATAATTTGGTCGTAACCACATATTTATATCGGTAGTTTACTAAATTTTTATCGATAAAGATGAAACATTAAATGAAGCTTGTTGCTTTCAAATTTACAGATATGATTTTTTACTTGATTAAAATGTGACACTAAACTATCCACACCAGGAGATATGGTATAAATTTTTAGAAAAACCCAATGAAATTCCATATTAGACTTTTCTGATGTTCGGTAAGGCTTCTCATCGAAACTTTAAAATATTTTAAAAGGTACGGAAATTTAATTTAATCTTAGTTATCTGATTTCGCGCATGTGTTTTAAGGCTCATTGTTGAAAGACTTACATTTAAATAACCGCTCGGCCGTTACCATAAGATAAACCAGCCTCGATAAAAAATAAGAACTCAAAGAACTTAACAAGAATTGATTCTAATTCCATTCATAAGTTGAGGGCGGATCCCTTGAGATATACAATAATTATCGGATTTTAACCTCATCAACTTTGGTACATGTTCTGATTTCCATTTGAACTAAACAAAGAACAATTTCACTGAAATTAAACATGTGAATTTTTCAAACTATTATAAATCAACGTAGATTGTTTACAACTATTCATTTATAAACCCGAGATTGCGCAGAATTTTGTGAAACTACATGGCTTATTCTGGTTTAGTTTGCAAAAGTCAAAATGACAAAAATATATTTCCTGAAGGTGAGCCCTGTTACTTTATTTCCTTAGAAATTCGTTAGATAGTTTCAATTGGATACAGAAAATGGGAAAAAGTTTGAAAATCCGGATCATTGCTAACATCTCTTAGTAAAAGTAAAGCAACTCTGCATCATATGCGCGCGCGTAATATGAAGTATATTGGGGAAATCAATTTGAAAACTAACAACTCTTCATTTATCTAGATAAAGAAGCAATCATTCTGTCTTTTATTAATTTCTAAAATCTAATGTATATGTTATCTGTTCGAATAGTAAGACCGAAATAAGACATTAAATCTAAAACGAGTATTATAAATTATGCTATAATTCTGTTGTTATTGTAACATGTGTATTAACGAAATAAACTCTTAAAAATGCCTGATTTGCAAGAATAAATACTTATTCTGACAATTTACTTTAAATATATTGTTGGGTTTAGGGTTTTCAATTGTTAACTATAAGAGCAACAAGTTTTACGAGGTATACTGTTGTTGACTATTTTTATTTTATCAGGTTATTATTTCTGTAGTTTTATATGTGTACACACTGATTACATCTATGGAAATGTGGAACTCGTTAGTGGAAAAGGGATATAAGTATAAATAGCCGAATCGTTTTTCTACATAAGGAAATAAAACCGAGGCAGGATATTTGAAAGCGGGTTATTCATCTGGGCTGTTGAATGATATGACCACTCGAAGTCGTTCCAAGTGTGGCGAACCGAAAAAAGAAATCCTTATCCCTTTCATTCAAGAACCCATTGAAAAGGGATTAATCATAATTTTGGATACGTTGAAAGCTTATAATCATTTAAACCCATTTGGATATATTGACTTAGCTGTCGACCATTCCCGGAATCTTACGGACAAACATGTCTCATACTCAAAAAATGAAAAATTCGTGTAGATTGGCCAAGTAAAGGTCCTTATCGACGACAAAAAATACAGATAAGATTATCTCACTTAAGTGAGCATACATTCAGAAAAAATGTCCAAAGATAATGTTTGTGATCAAGCCCTCTTATCCATTAATAGCAGGTTAAGGCTATCCTTTTATTTCAATATCGCCACTCTTTCCGATGTTTAACTTGGCGAAGGTTCTTTACTTTTCCCAGCATTTTATCAGATATAATTTCTTAAGTATTCATTTATTACTTAAAATATTTTCGATCAGGGCACATTTATCTACTTAGAAACTGTCTCCAAGTGTGTACCAGACAATATTTTAGTTAATACTGATAATTATCTTTATTAATATTTGTTAATAAAAAAACTTATGTATATTCATTCGCTCATTTTCAAATGCTCTCGTGTATAATTATAGATGAAAATTAATTGATGGGTTTAATTTTATTACTTTGAAAGAATTGTACCACATGACACGCGTTTGAAGTTACCAATTTTTTAGGTTTTGAAAAAAAAGGAGACGTTTGAATTCTAACTTTCTCTTAAAATTCGTCTTTATACTAACCTTTTCAAGTTATAATTAATATTAAAAAAATCGTTTTCAAAATTGTTCATGTGAAATTCGATCTAAATTATTTTGAAGCTCTTTCGAATTCATCTCAACGATACAATGGGTAGATCACAAATCAAAAGTTATTCACAAGTGTTATTCACTTCAGTTCTCCGTTTTACAAGCAAACGTTAAAATTTCAAAGTTATAAAATTGAATAATTTTCAAGGACGACAATAATTTTATATCCATCAAACTGTAATATGTTTTCATACGTTGGCTTTTGAATATTAGATTTTGCTTGCCGTCAATTTCGCGCGAAAAAACATGAAACATCTCATTTAAAATTGAAAAAACAAAGTTTGAAGTTTTTTTAAAGAAATTTACTGGCTAAATGGTCAAGACACTCAAGAAAAGTTAGGGCCTCTTCATCCATAGTATTTTTTGGTCTTTTTTATTCAAGCTTTAAAATACTCTTACAAACTTTGTCGAAAATTTATTGAAAAGTCGAAACATATACACATCTTGAACAATCATTGAAACAAATATAAGATTCCTAGTTCTGCTTTATTTAGTTTTGTTTAATATTTCTATTTAGCAAGCGTACGGAAAATTCAAATGAACGAGAAATAACAGGAAAACCCATACCGTGCACGTAGATAGTTTTCGATCTGTTGACCCTTTCGCTTTTTTAATTTGAAAACGTCAAACTCTGAAATTTTTATTTAAATTTTTCCTTTTTAGTTATGAAACAATAAACCATGGATGATAAAAGCGAAATTTAAAAAGCACACACTCGTGTTCTCTCGGAAGTTTCAATTGTTCCGATATGAAATTTCCTATTTTAATTATCATTAAATACATCCATATCTGAAGGGATTAACATACATATTTCAGATTTAAAAGGATTAATTTGAGGAAAAGTAAATTCGATAAAACTATCTTTGGATAATCAACTATCAAAATGTGTAAGCTGGAATAAGTTAATTTTTTGGATACTTTTATAATTTGAAAAATTTGTAGGGTAATTATTAAACAACTGTGTTACATGCTATGATTGTTCATGTGAATTTATAATACATTAATGGCAAGAAAATAAGTTCCAAAGTAAAAGTTTGCGGTAAATACCAGGATCATTTTCATATAAAATTAAATCAAAATATGCTCCAAAATATAACCGTTTGAAGTGATAGATAGTTCATAAGATAACGGAACAGCATTGACTCCAGAAAACTTAAAATATACAAAATTTATTGTCAAAATATTCGAACACAAAAAACCGAATATAAAATAAAAATAAAAACTGTAAAAATTAATAATGCATACAAATATTTTTTTAGATGTTTCTCGCCTCTCATAATTAAAAAATACCATATAACACCAAATTAAGATGAACTTAGGGAAAAATATACCATTTTCTAATTCCCGTGTAGTGAAATTTGTCGTGAATAATCGTTTACAACCATATTTGATTTTGATAATCATTAAAATGTTATATGTCTGTAATTCTTTTTTTTTCTATCGTTGAAACTAATTTTCTCTTCTGTCTTTTTGAGCTAGTTAATTTATTATTGATTTGAAAAAAGCCAGGAAGATCTCGTGATTTAGAAACGTTAACAATTCTTCACTCAAAAATTTAAAAATTATAAAAATGGTTTTTTTATAATTTATTGAGTTTAAATTTAAATAATGTTTACTGTTTTATACCTTAATGTACGCAACAGACGTGAGAAATATTCATGTGACATTTGAAGTAAACTTTCACTGTTTCAACTCAAGTAAATGTAATTAAATCAAAGATGTTCTGGAATTCATTGTTTCCTTTTCTATTATTAGACTCACAAAATGAAAAAAGGCCGTTCCGCTCTTAGAACTCAACCATAACCGATAATTTTTCATAATTTCCGAATTACAAATTTTTAAATAAATATTCCAAAATTAAAATCGTTTTCGCGAAAAAATAATCGACGGAAGTTTAAGAAATGACCCGAAAATGTAAAATACTAATAGGATAACAATCCGAAAAATATGCGTTCGCCACTATTGTATTTTTCCCTTCGAGACAGAGCTGAATACATCCTCAATAGAAAGAAACTCTTCACCCGATAGGAATGTCTGTTCGTTTGGCGATTCAAAACAAGTAGAGTCCACCTATTTTGACGAATATTTGAAAACCTCTGTTTTACTTTCTCCAGAATTAGAAGCAACGAATATCTCCTGTTTTGACGAACTCAACAACGGAGTTTGCTCGGATTTAGCTTGCGGATCAACGCATTGGTTCAACATCGCGTCGTGTGAGATGTTTTCTGGGAATAAAATAAAGAATCACTCTCGGTTATCTTTCAATGTCAAAAATAAATACCTCTTGTTCGGTTGTGGTCGTAGACCCAGATTCTTCTTTGGGAGGAAGCTTGCTCTCGGAAAGACCGCTCTGTGATTCGAAGGATTGTCCAGCCGTGTCTTTCGCAGAAATATTCACAGTTACACCCTCGGAACCAAAGCTGGAAAGTTCTCCAGTCAAATTTGAGCGATCTTGAGCATCAACTCCCTCAATAATTTCATAGTTGTACTTCATAAGTCATAGAAATGTTTGAACTGGACGAAAGGGAAGATTCGATTTTAGATTGACTTCCCATTGGTGACCCATCAGAAGATTCATGTGATTCAACGCTGATCAATGGAATTTGGGAAGAACCAATTTGTCCTTCCAGCGTAAGATTGTCCTGAGTCTGCTCAGATGAAGTAGTTGAAGAAGATACGACTCCCTCTGGTTTTAATTGGCCGTTCCGGTTAACCTCTTCTAACAAAGCCCCGGCTACATTTGCTCCCTGTATATAGAGAATTTTCAAACATCTTTTCTTGACAGTGATCGTTTGATAAAATTCATTGAAGGAGGTCGGCGTTTGACGTTTGAGGATTTTATTCTCCACTTTATGTTAGAAAAATTTCAAACCTTGAGCATCTTTGCCAGGTCTGAATCGTCTTGACACCCTTCTGGAATTTCCTCTGTTTCTGAACACTAGAATCGAATAGTATCACCTTTTTTGGAGGGCTCTTCATAAGCGCTTCTTCGATTTCTCAATGACGGCGGTCCTGGGAATAGAAAAAGTTTGTCTTACCGGCCATTCCAGGGAGCTGCATCCCTATGTTCTAATGGTTATAATTTCAAACGGACCCCCAATTTTCCAGCCAATCCAGATATTTTAGCTCGGTTTAAAATAAAAAAGATACCCGAGGCCGCTCGTTTCACATTACTCGACTAACGCTCAAATTTAACACTACCTGCTCAGGTTTCGGCGAGGAATGTTTTGGTCTTTTGGATGGTACCGGTGTGGGTTCATCCTTCTGAGACATTAAAAATGAAAACAAAAATTTAGTTAAGTGGAAAAATCATAAACAAAAAATCGATATTATTCCATAATTATGGGTGTGTCTTGTTGAGATCTCTTCGATTTTCCACTTGGGCCTTTGGTAGAATACAGTTATTTTCTCAAAATAGGGAAAATTATTTATTCATTTCAGCTGAAGTCATAATACCTCGTCGAATGGCAGATTTTTCGTGAACAAAGAAAAGGCCCCAGTACATATAAAAACAGAGGATAATTTTAAATAAAAAACGTTGAATCAGGGTACAAAATCACTCAATGACGAGATGAATCAAAGTTATTGAATTTGAAGGAAATGATACAGTATCCTTTGTATTTTTACGCATAAGGCAACTAGTTCAAAGGCAGTTTATAATTTAAAAATATTGTGCCCACTTAAATTACGGTTGTGTGTAGCGTGGTAGAAAAATATAGAAGCTGAGGACATGGATAAAGAGTAAAAATTTCTCAAAAATCTATCGATTGGCCAAATTGGGGTGAATTTTAGAAATGATGTGGATGAGGTATTTAAATTTGTTCATCCCCGACGTGAGAATGGTTTTCAGCCACACTGCACGATTGGTGATTCGTTCTCATACCGACTGTTCAGGAGGTTTGGAAACTAAATAATGAAAAGTTTAAACTACTTTCTGTTGTTTCTTCAATGATTTTGGTGGCTCCCTCTAAAGGTGAGGAAAGCTAAATTAACCTGGAACGAGAGTTTCTTGAAGCTTTGCCGAATTAAGGTTAAGATCAGATGTCTGGGTTTCGCTTAGAGTTTCGTTTTTCAAGAGGTTTATCTTGGACACATCTTTTTATCATGCTCGCATAAAACCGTCGACCTTCTTATTATAGGATGGTTCAAAGTCTTTTTGAGAAACAAATCGTCAGAAAAAATGTACCGAAATCCTCAGTTCTCTCGATAAGCAGGATGTCGGGTTGTTTTGTTCTTTCGTTCCTGACTTGAGGGGCTGGTTCCGAACGGATATTGAGCTCATCGGGTTTTACTACATAGATTCGAAAGAAGAACCGTGTTTCCCCTTTGCGGGCTCTGTTGATATAGGTCTTTCCTCTGCATGAGACAAGAGTGCAAGTTACCGGTTCGCTCCTGTGAAGGCTGAAGCTTCGGTTTAGGTTCAGACCCAAAGGAACCTGGATTAATGCTAAATCTACGCTGATGGTCTCTCAACGAGGCTTCGTCCTCACCTCGAATGATTGTCTAAATTCAAAAATGGAAAACGTCTGGGGGAGTTATTGTCCTTAGAGGGTTCGATTAGTTCGTAGCCCTCTACTGTGGATAGGCCTAGCGATCGTCTAATAGATTGAAAAATTCCGAGAAGGAAGTTTACTACTGAATCACACATCGTTTTTATAATCGTCATCAATTAAGCTCCATAAAGATTTAATTATTTTTTGATCGATTACCCTCTTGCTTTAATCGCGGTGAGAATTCGCCGAAATAAGGGCTTAAAGAAACAAAAAAATTAAGCAGCACCTGTAATGGCTGCATTAAATGAACCAGTTAATTATAATTGATGGTGTGGAGTTTTTATATGGCATGAATGTGTAATTTTATTTTAATCGAATTAGTTTGGGATTACGTTTATCGACGTGTTGCAGTACAACTGTTTTTCTCTTTAAAAAGTTCGTCGTATGCTTAAAAATTTTTATTGTCTTGTGAATTTGGGACAATCAACAAAGTCAATCTTTTTACATCCCAAACCGTTGCTAGAAAATAAACCAGAATTAGTGATTCATCTTTAATTGACTTTAATGACTTTATTATCGATGGTAATGATGTTAAATTGGCCATCGAGAGAGGAATTGCACTCACATGAACCAGAACGCAATATAAAGAAATTATTTTGACAAACAAAATGCCTTTATATTGAACTCCTTGAAAGAATGTATTTGCCGTTGCGTAATTACCCATCAATAACAATACATATCTTAACTCTTTAATTCATTAAAATTTAAAAAAAATCGCGTTAGGTGTGGAAAAATTCGATTCCAATATCCATATTCAAGACGAATGATTTTAAAATCTAATTTATGGATAAGTGTTAAATTATCTCAAAGAGAAAATTATCCTGAATATAAGTAACTTAAAATAACATAGGATTGGGGTAAAAACACTTGTCCGCGCACGCGCAAATTGCGGCTATTAAATGTAAAGCAACCGTCCTTCATTTTCTTTCACTTATTTTTTAAAAATAACGCGTGAATTCTTAAATTCTATGTTAAATTAGAACCTTTAAAAAACGAGAATTGCCGAATCGCTAGTCTTATAACACTTTCTCAAGCCACAACTTTTCATTCTACAATTTTAAACTTCAATTTGAAATGCTTCTAGATACAATGTAGAATTTTCGTTAACTTAAAAGAGTGATTCAGAAATTTTAGATTATCTTAACCCTCTAATTTGCAACTCACCGCCCTTTGAAAAACAACGTTTTTCCCTTGTTGAAAAAGCGATCAGAGTTCTCAAGAAAAATATAAACATGTCTGACTGTAATATTTTGTTATATCATAAAATAATTCTAAATCCATCCAACTTTTCAATATGCTGAAGGATTTTATCCCACAATACATAATAAGAAATCTATAAGAAAAATATAGCGTTAATTTTCGTTAATCTCACTGATTTTCCGCGCCTGGCCGCACATACCTCAAACACAGTATGAAACATTATTTACGCTTGTTTCCTCGGTCGAAAGAGACGTTTAGGTTGATATGATTGGAGGATAAGCCACCTAGCCACTTTTAGACGATCAAATAAATTTTTCTACTTTCGTTGCAACTTCGAATTCAAAAATCTAGGACAGTACTTTATCACCCTAAATTAGCCATCATAAACTAGTCCCCGCGGTTTTCTACAGTTGTCGAATCTAATAAAAATAATCCTGCTTTTAAAGAAATCGTTAAGCATGTATCGCTTCCTCTTTGTATCGTGGTTGGATGTTAAGGTACTATAAGTTGCATTTGTGGTGTTTTTCAGTTTCTGAGCGAATGCAGCCACTTCGATTTCGTCCGCACTAGTTGTTGAGAAGTCACAGAGGAGCGCCACCTGTGATCTGGGAACTAGCTCGGCAGGGGAGACCTTTAGATCTTCTTTCTGTGTGTTTCGTAAGACAAGTAGTATTCACAGGAAATGGTCAGTCCAATTATCGTGTGTAGGCCTTGCCCTTTGGGTCGCTTTTAGAGTTTGGTGTAGGGGTTCTCTCGATCCGTTAGATCGTGGGTGGTAGGCAGTAATAAAGCTGAGCAGGATACCAAGTTTTCCTCTGATACTTGAACCACAGTTTCGATGTAAACTGGGGTGGCCGCGATTCGAAAAAATGACTGAAGTGACGCCAAACCTTGAAATTCAGTGAAAAAAAGATTGGTTCGCACAGTTATCGGAAGTGGTATCTCGTGGTGGAATCACTTCTGGCCATCTCGTGAATCGATCCACAATGGCAAGCACACGTGTATAACCCTTTGGAATAGGTAAAGGGCCTACAATATCGACGTGTATATTAACAAAGCGTTTGGACGGCGCTTCAAAAGTTGTGATAGGAGCTTTCACATGCCGGAAAAACTTCGTTTTATGGCAATTATTGCAAGATTTTACCCACGATGAAGCATATTTTATCCGACTTGGTCAGGTGAAGTGGTCTGAGATTATTTTTATCAACGATCTCGTTGATGGATGGAAGAGTGAGTGAAAGATTTCGAAGATGCTTCTGCGCCGTGTTTGAGGTACAATAATTCGATACTTACCAAGAGAAACGTCACAAATTATTATGGCCTTTGAGTCCCCAATCGGAACTTTTTCAATTCTTAGGCTTGTATAGGATAAACTTTACCATAAATTTGGGTCAGACTTTGGTGTTACGCCATACCAAAAAAGTCGATTTCTAAATTAAGCTCATTGACGGTCTAACCACTCGGGAGGGAGAGCATCCGGTTTGACTTTTTGCTTACCACTGATGTACTCGATATCGCTTGTGATTACTATATTGTCGTTAGGTATCTTTGTTGGCGAGAATAGAAAAGAGGTCACCGTGATTTGATAACGGAAATGTATGTGGTTGGTTTGTGATCGGTGTAAATTTTAAAGATTCGGCCTTCAAGAAAAAAGAGAAAATGTCGGATCGTTAGATACATTGCGAGAAGTTCTCTTTCAAATACGTGCCGAAAAAATTTTCCCGCCTGAAAAAACTTAGGGGTTGCCAAACGCCGTGGTGGAATTGCTGAACCACACCACCAACGCAAACCGCTGAAAAGACAATCTAATCTAAGGAGATAGCGACACATTTCTTTTGGGGTGTGCGAGTAATGAGAGGTCGCCTTTTCTCTGTTTAATGTCCTAAAAGTTTGATTTTTCGGCTGTTCCATTCCAACTAACGCGAACCTTCATCTATGAGTTTGAAAAATAGTTGCATGATCTGTGCTGCGTTTTGAATGAATCAGTCATAAAAATTGACCGTACCGGTGAAAACACGTAAGCTTTTGATGGATGTGGGCAGAGAAAATTTCTGAATAGTTTCGACTTTCTATGGAAGTTGGGAAACACCAAACAGTGAGATTCGATGTCTCCGGAAATCTGCCATGTCTTTAACAAAAATGCACTTCTCAACGTATACCAGAATGACTTATTCGCTCAATTTGCAAAAAATTTGGTGAGAATGCTTTACATTCACCTCTTCGAAGCGGTTGAAGATGAAAATGTCGTCGAGGTAGAGGAATACGGAGTCTAGGTCGCCTGCCATTCTCTCCATTTGGCGTTGAAAAGTTTGGGCTGCACTTCTAAGACCTAAAGGCATTCGGCATGTTGCGATGTAAGGTCGTGCAGGTGGGGTAGAGGGTTTCGATCTGGTAGCGTTGCGGTGTTCACTCGGCGATAATCCCACGCGGTCTCCAGTTTCCAGAGTTAATGTGAATTTTGAAGGATTTAGACAACGAGTTTTGCAATAAATCGGAGGCCCTGGTGTAATTAAATGGTCTCCAACCCAGTGGTAAGGACTATTTCAATAAACGTGGTTGACGTTATGCACGTGTATTTAGAGAGAATAGATATGAATTTGTTTGTATCTTTTCTTGATTTAACCCAGAATTGGCAAAACGGCAATTGTTACCTCGTTCTATCGTCAAAAGGGTTTGCCCGTCGACTATCCTACCGTTACGGATGTCTACTGAGAGATTATTTGCTCTTAGGCAATCTGCTCCTAGAATTGATCGTGAGACATCCGCACCGGTAAACGTCCTGGAAAATTGACGAGCACCGAATTTTAACGTTTTGGTTACTTTTCAATTTGTGTTAATCGTGGATCAGTTAGAGGGGCGGCGCGAAACATTGAAAGATGGGAATTTTGCCTTGAGTAAGGAGCCAAGGGGATGGCGCTAATCTCGGGGCCAGTTTCGACAATGAAATTTTTTCAATGTTTCTATCGCAAAGGAATTATTGCGATTTTCCCGGCAATTTTGTCTCACATTTCCGAAATCTCGTGTGTGCCAAAATTTTTTGGAAGGTGCAGTGAGATCGACACTTTTTATCTTCCGCTCAGAATATTTGTTGAATGAAGCACCATCTGCTGGCGGCGCTAAGGAGAGTATTGCTATAGGTTTTCCGAGGTTTAGAGATTAGCCGAAAAGACTGCCGTCTTTGGTAGAGTTCTTCCATATGGCGTCAGCTTTCTTCCTCAACTCCTTAAGATCGGTAAAATCTTCATCGGTTAGTTGGGATCGTATGTTCTCAAGTAGCTTTCTCGACTAAAACTCATTGAAGAGGAAGCGTGTCGCGTGGCCACGAGAGATGGCTCTCATTTCAGAAAGCAAAATAGAAGGTTTTCTGTCGCTCAGTGGGCGCACTTCGAGGAGTTTTGATGCCAGCTCTAAGTCGTTTATCGAGAAAATATCAAGAAAACGTAATTAGTTCCTCGTATTTGTTTGGTCCAATGGGCTTCCGATGGTGTCGAGTACCAAGAGGCGGTCTCTTGGTCAAAGTAAGAGAGAAAGTTGTCGTACTTGGTGTCGATTGACGATATTTTTCTGAGTGAAATTGGGCCTCTTTTATGGCTAACCAAACCTAATGTCGGGAGGACTAAAAACCCGGTAACTTTAATGAGACTCCACTGTTCGTTCGCTCTTTTACATTAGGGGTCACCATTGATGCAGTTTATAAGATTAATATATCGTTAATCTCGATGGTGGTTCAGTGCATGGTCGCCACACGTCTAATATATTTTATTCAATTTTTGTTTGACTCACTTACATAGCAGATTGCCTTTTTATAAAAAAAATTTAATTTATACTTGTTTTTTAATCTAATTTTACATTTTTTCGCTTAATTTACGTCTTTATCCCAGTTACACGTTTCACTACTTTTGAGTTTTACTTTCTACACTCGGTTATCAAATGCTAAAAATTTGTTTGAAATTTTATCAAAGGTTTGTTTAAATACGGACAAAAATAAAAAAACACAGGGCGTTAATGCCACGAAAGCCAATTTAAGAAAATCTTTCCCTGATAGAGGTTATAAGAGGGGTGAGTGGCTGAGTTGCTATAGGCATATAAGGCGTACTTAAAATATTGTACGAGGGTGAGAAAAACCATCCTACAACGTCTGAAGAAGTCACAATTAAGAGGAGTATCTTCCCATGGATCGAATTCAAACAAGGTAAGGCAGCCCTCAAGAGTAGACGGCACCGTTAGAGTTTTAAACATTGACAGCTTACAAATAATCAACTCCATACCGTTCTGGACAAGGTCACCTTGAGCAATCTAAGTTCCAAACGGTCTAAAAACTCAGTACTCAGAACGTGCCTTGAGGACCTATATCAGACTTATTAAGCTAGGATTCCTCTAATAGCCAGTAAAAGTTAAAAGTAAGAGCCGAAAAAGTCTCGGAAAAGTAGAGTACTATCCTTATAATAAACTATTTTTTGTTATTTTTTGACTGATTTATTGTTTTCATTTATACTCGCCCTAAGTTTTTTCTTTCATCTTCATTGTGGTGTTAGTTATTCAACCATGTACTGATATGTCAACAAGAGAAAATATAACGACCTCACGCCTGAAAGACATACGAAAACTCAGTGGTCGTGTACTTATGCTAAAAGTGGTACTGTGCCATGTGAGGCGAACGTGTCATCATTTTGCTTCGTCAATAAAGTAGCTCAGCTTAACAATGGGGTTCACTTAGTCAGCAGACTCGATCTGTGATTTACGACTCTATGTTGAAGGGTGGTATCATTTGACAAATATTGCAGTGGTACCAATGAAGTTTTAATGGCACTACACTGGAAAACATGCCGATACAGAGCACAAGAATGTGGCTTACTTTGATACGCCACAAAGTTCGAATTAAATTCAGCACTATAGCAAAGAAGCAGGTCAAGATAAACGCGATTTTAAAAAATCACGCTATTTTATAGAGATCGATGAAGAGAACATTAAATAGCACCTGCGCACATGAACTGTTGTTGTATACGCACGCGGGGAATTTATAAAGTATTTTTCGCAAAATAAAAATTTTTCTCGAATATTTAAACTCTTCACAATTCCGCAATACATATATCAAAAAAATCTCTGAAATATCAGTAACGTTGAAAGATATGGTTTTGTGAGAATAAAGGTACCTTAATTCTTAACACTGAGATTTGAAGAAGGGCTCGACGTCTTTTGAAAGCTAAAACTTATTTGGGTCGTTTATTTTTGGAGATTTTTTCAACTTCTAGAAGCTACCAGAACAATAAAAAACAAAATATTTGTGACGTGGTCAATTCGCGTTTACACTCATGTAACTTCATGTGGAAAAATTACTTCTTAATCAAAAACGCTAACGGTCCTAAAATAGCTGGCAATGTCAAAGCTTCTTTTACTGGTGTGAAAGATGAATATATAGCAACCATGAACGGTTTAACCTGGGGAAAATGCATTTTACTTCAAAATATGTTCCATTTTAAAGCCTGGGCTGGATATGACTGCAAAGATAGCTGAGTGTTTGAAGATGAAACCTTTTAAATGTGTCAAGTTATCCAAACCCAGTTCACGTATTGCATGGTAGCGGAGAATCTAGTATTAGTCCTTCACACGAACCTAAAATAGTTGTACACGGTAATATACGATCCAAATTTTTTATTATCATCGAAAGGAAATGCAGTCGTTTAGTTCTCATTTAAACTTTAAGGATGTTAACCAATAACTGATCAGCTACTTGTTGAGTTCCAAACTAGCTTATCTGGCAGATATATTTCATACATCGAACACTTTGAGTGGCTAACCGCAATGTATAAATTTAAAATTCTTGATTTCAACTGACGGAATCAACGAATATATGAAGAAACACCATCTTAAAGACGTCAGTTTTCTGAAATTGTGCAAAATTTCTGATATTAGTATTGGCTTATTTGGATGTTTTGTTGAATAGCCTCGGAAATATCTTTTAAGTCGACAGCTCTTAACCAGTAGGATTTGATTGTAACCAGATTTTGGAACTTTAACAGTGATAAGGAAAGTATATTTTCGGATGAAGAAATGTTCCTTGTGGTTGGTACAACCAGAGCACAGTCATAGAAATGTACAGTTTCAACCTTTATGCGCTGAGGTTACTGTTTGGGAATAATTATAAGGCTAGTGTTGGTAGATATTTTCTTCCTGTATTGTAGTTTCAACCTTCTTACATGTGGACGTTCGGATTTTCTGCAAATACTATTTCCAAACAAAAGAAAGCACGACTAGTTATGTACGTTAAAAATGAACGTAAGGTTTCTCTTTCGAATACATTGATAAAAATGCACTGACATAACAGACAAAACTAAGCGCATGCTCGGCGTTTAAGTTTCATTTCTGAAAACGAAACTTAACTAAAAAGAACCAAGCAACCATAAGTCTACCATTTTACCATCAAGAATGTATTATGGGCTGTCAAAAATTTCGCTGTTACTTAAAGAACTTTGAAATTGTATTTTTAATTCATAAACACGCGGAGGAAAAAATTTTTACTAAAATGTAAAAAATCCCTTTTGCCACTTCATGTGATCTGAAAAACAATCAGAACACATCATTCTCAACTTTTGCAAAAATAAAATCTCCATGAAGTGTACAATAATTCCTCTATGAATGTTGAAAGCCTTGACTCATCTTTACAATTACTAAATAAATCAATCATTCCGGAATTCGTTGCCACCTACCGTTGAATTTTTACATTGGCCAAGACTGAGTTAACCATAATCCCGACATTTACCGACGTAGGTTTTTGTTTATGTAAATTTTTCGGTGAGGCTATGCTCACCGGGTTTTACTATTCAGCTCCTCATCTATTTCTAATCCATGTACTTGATTGTGGGTTTGGAATGATTTAGAACAGTACTATTGATTCTGTAGTTTAAGAACCATAAGTGGTTCTCGGATAAGCTCCAAGTGACTCGTAGCCAATTGACAATTTGGTAAATTTGAGTTTTTCCATATAACTTCACTCACATCCCAGGTAACTTTCGGAGAATAACATCAAAATATTGTAACTTTAACGTCTTAAAATATGTGATAGGCAATTTCCATCGTATCTTTATTCTTTTGAAAATATTAAAAACTTCATATCGGCCAGCTTCTAGATTATTAACCTCGTTCACCAATTAGCATACGTTAAGGCAAAGTGTAAATATATGATTTTATCATGCAATTAACTTTTCAGTATAAATACTCGTGCAGTTTCAGGTTTCAGAACATTCTCCCATGTCATTTTTATCAATCAGTTAAGTTTGCGGTTTAAGATTTTTGCACAACGCCCGCCACCAAGTAGACCGATAGAAAGTAAAGTTACCTGAATCTTGAGAGCCAAAGGAATGAGGAAAAAGACAAAAAATATTCAGGTCGCCTTGTTCATTTGAAAAATCTGTTTATAGAGCGCGGGTGATGATCGTAAACTACACACCATGAACGGAAGAACTCTTTTTAGTTTTTCTGCACCATTTTATTTTTAAATTGATTTGAAAGTATTTTTTTTACGAATACTTGTTTGTGAAAGTAAGATAATTAATATATCGCAAAACCCCAAATGATAAACTCCCTATTTAATCCGTAACTGAAACTTGAATATTCCTTCATGTTCAATGACAAGCCAGTTTTCTTGAATACAGTATCGACCAAGAAGATGAATTTACATATATAATAAAAGATTGAACAGGGACATCGATGAAAGATTCGCATCTGATCCAAATATAAAAGAGGACAAGATTTGTAGTTATAAAAGATTTCTTGTGAGTTTACATTTTAATTTCAACGAATCGTAAAAGCAAATAACGACGTTCCTTTAAGATAACCTAAAATCGTTTTAATTTTAATGAATAAAATAACCCGATTTCGGACAACTAAACGGTGAATGCGTGAATTAAACTGCGCAGAAGCAAGGTTCACTGATTTTCGAATCATGTAGAAATTCAAAATCAAATCTAACGCCTCTTGTTGTTTCATCAAATGGTTTCACGATGGGTGGAACTATTTTCGTGCTGTCGTTTGACACAATTTCCTGATGATTGGATGAATTGAACTGATTTAAGTTTAGTATTGCACCAGTCAGATGATGTTTCAGATGTTGAAAAAATGAGTTTGAATGTCAGGCTTAACGTAAAAACGACTCTATGGGAGGTTTGTTTTTGGTATGATGCCAGCGCGAAATATAGGTATAGGAGAAGACATTTATTATGAGGTCAAAGCGTGCTCGATGGAGAATGAGATTGAGGTAAACAAGTTAATTTCAGACACAACAGATGGATTATCGTAAATGGTTGGTCCAAAAGCAGGATCGATTAATTATCCGATGCCAGATAGTGACTTTAATTTTATTCCGTGAGCGTCATTGGGTCACCCACTTGCAGAGTCTTTTAAAAAGGAAAAGTGAAGAATATGGTTTTCTAACTGAAGTCGTTGTAGTTATCGTAATTTCGTGCTTACCAACGTATTCATGTTACGGAACTTTTTAAAGATCTCTTGTTAGATACTGCATGAATCACAAAGATTTGGTTCTTAATTGTTACGATCCTTGTGGTTGCCGAGGAGATGTTTTGACGAGAGCGAATGACCTTGTTAATCAACTTAAGTGTTCCTGAAAGACAAACATGGAAGACTTACTTGTTCATCACCAAAATCAACCTTTTTATTGATCAACATTCTTCAAAGACATCACTTAAAATTTGAAAAACTGAATAAAAAACTTAAAGGCAGGTATAGTTACTTAAAATTTCAAAATGAATTTTATTTGTTTTTGAAACAAAATACTTTTATGTGGTCATTTAAGTGAGAAGAATTTTATTCTCTTTCAGTGATTATCATAAACTTAATACAAAAATCCTGGAGTCGTTTGAAATGAGAAGTGTGAGTCATATCTGGAGAATTTAAACTCTCCTTTATTTCACTTGTTTTGACCAAACAAGACCACCTGGCTACACTTTTTCTCTTTGTCGACAATCCATGAGGAGGTGGTGAGGCTGTAGTCTCAACCTCGAACATCAACCTACTTGGAGGCGAAGAAGGCGCAATGAAAATAGAAATAATCACTCTCAGCACAACGTAGATATACGCTTCAATCCCTACGACGTTACTTAAACAAAGCTGAGGATAAAGTGGGCAAATACCAACGACTTCCTATTACTGCCAAAATGCTGCAAGAAAGTATTGAAAATGTTTGGTACAATATGTCTCCTAGGCGGGGTTTCACTTTTGTGGCTCACGTTAAACTAAAGGAACGAAGTTCTCTGACTGATGGGTACTTAGATGACCTTGTGATAGCAGCACCCAAGTCAGTTTTAACCGCGAATGTAACACCTTGTTGCCTCATTTCAGAGTCGACCTTCTCATTTAGACGGTATATTCTCGTCAATCAGAATTCAAATTACAATTAAGGCTGTCCTGTTTGACTGTATAGTTGCGTACTGTTAAAGATAAAGCTTTTATTTTCTGTAATCACCGTGGAATTTCCAAATCTGAACGAATCTTTTAATTATAAAATGATACATACGTATCATTTCAATGTTAGTGTCAATTAACATCCAATATCGTAGATGAAGCCTGGCTCTCAGGGTTGAGGCATTTTAAATAATTAGACCGTGGAACAAAGATGTTCGAAAACACGGATGCATAAGAATCTACTCATGACCAGATGATTATTTAAATATCGTATAAAAAATTTAAACGTAAATGTTCCGTTTTTGGCGATTTTTATTTCATGATCTGGGTTAAATGTTGTAAATAGAGATAATATAAATCTTCATGCGGCCGAAATTTCACGAGCATAATGCTTTATCAAAATACTTTTTAACAGTTAGATTTAAAATAGTTGACTTTTTGTCATTAAACATAAGGTCATTTCATTTAAAATTTCAAGGACAAATGTATTTATTTCGTATTTGATTTTATGGGTTATAACCGCGCCTCTAACATAGTTTTGTATTTCTACAAAATTTTCCGTTGATGGATCAAACTGGTGAAAGATCTTTAACTCGGTGCCAAATTTCACATTTAAAAGTATAAATCCATCCAAAAAATAAGAAAAAGAATCTTCTTTGACTCAAAATGACATTCGATTGTAAAATATGCAACCAAAAAACTTGAAAAATGAAATATACCAAATTAACCGCGAAGGTCTATAAACTAACCATTTATAAGAGCGTTAATGGCAAAATTTTGACTGAATAATACTTGAACATATCTAAAATTTGTAACTCAATCTACGTTTAGCCTTGAGATATTTTGACATGAAAACTTTGCCACTCCTGACGATACTTGTTTGAACATTTTTTGAAGATACACTTGTCATTGAACTCAAATCTAAATTATTCCTTCAAAACGAAAACCTAAAAATTTAGTAAATTTCATGATAATGAATGAGACGAGTATTATCCCCACCCCAGCTACGTATCCTATTACTATATTTAATATTTGCGAAAAAGCACTCACACGAACCTGAAGATTAGACTTATTTGAAGAAAACTTATTGGTTTAAAAGTTTTCTGGCTTTAAATAACACCTGTTTTCCTTGGTGTAAAAATGAGACATTTTGGCATAAGATGGGGAGTTCACAACAAGAGTTTTGATTCTGTTTAATATTACAGAGGAAACTGGGAAGAATTTGACCATCAATTTTTTCTATCCGAAGTCTTAACGTGGAATGGCGATTAACTCTCATTATATAAGTGCCATAGGAATTAATGATTGGTTTAGCGCATGCCCTTATTTTAAATTTCCAAAACTATTCAATTATTATTTTAGTTTTCCAACTTAATTATTTGAATTTTGACTTTTGACGATATTTATAAAATTTTCTTAAGAGTAGGAATTCTTTATGTCAATGATGTAGTCGATGAGAATTTCGAAAAGCAGAGTATTTTTAAGTTTAAAGGCCTCACCATGAACTGTTTTTTATCGAAACGAGATGTTCTTCAAATTTTTTAAATTTGATTTGTTGACGATTCTATCAGTTGAATAGACCTATTAAGAGTCAACTTGGTAGTTCGAAAACATCCCCATAGTATGAAGTGGCGCCTAATTCTTGATGTTTTTATATTATTTTTACCCTAGTAATTACTATATCGAAGTAAAACATAAAAATGGTGATAAAAATTAAAAAATCAGTCTGCGTATATCGAACAAACAAATATTTTAAAGCTATGAGTAGAATCAAGAATAAATTTTGTTAATGATGTGTAAATTAAATGGAAATATCACGTCAAAGTTGATATTTGTGTCGTTTTAAGAATAATTGAAAACTTTGACTGGAAAAGTGGGAATTTAATAAAATGCCCATGCTCAACTTAGATTTGTTGATTCGCAACAAGAAAAGTAATGTACACAAGTGATTTTTGAGATACGAATGGTAAATTCAAAGCAAATATACTTGCCGAAAAGCGATTTTTAGGAATTTTTTAATACGTTAAAATTAATTTAATTCCTTCATGTGTTGTGAAGATCAAAGTCAAGCGATTTTATAAAATTTGATGTAAGTTAGTTTTTACCAATTATGGATACGCGAAATTTCTTATCATTTGTTAAATGCAACTGGGACAGTTGATCTAATGAGGAACTGTTTAAAATTCCGGTAATTTATTCAAAAAATCCGATAATATCGTGGTATGTTTGCTGACGGACAACACGATACTAATGGTGATCAGTCTCGTTTGAATATATGAATCAAAACATGATTCCTATTTTTCGTTCATTAAAGAGTTCTGAAATAACTTAACCTCTAAACCTTATCACTTATAAGAAACAAAAAATAATTATTCACAATAAATCAAATCTTAGCTTGGGTCAGAATTATTTCAAATCACTATTTTCTAATTTGAAGGACACGAATTATTGATTTAACTGGTTTCATGAGATTTATTCAACATTTCATTCCAAAAAACATCGTCTTCATCGGCGAGATCTAATTTGATGGAGCTCATTGGACCTATTCTGTTTCCTTGATTAATATCCTCCACAATCGAACCTTGATTTTGAATCTCGATTTTTTCTTTAAATTAGCAAGAAATTGGTAATAAATATGGTGGCTGATTTTCATGACAACAGTGTAAATTTAAATATTCAATTTTAACATTTTAGATGTAAACGTGCTTGAAGCGCAGTAGCAGTTTCACCATCTAAGTAGCTTCTATAAAATTCGATACCTTGATACAAATCCTTCAGTAAAATCGAATTTATGCAGAAAAGAAGGTAAATGATTTAAAATAAATCGAAATCCCACGATATATATCGTACACGTCAACGAAAATATACTTTAGATTTGGCGTTTAGAGATAAAGCAATAAAAATAAAAGAGAAACCAAAAAAAGGAGGGTTTACAAAAATTGATAAAAAATATCAACAGCTATAATCAATTTTAAATTTTAATTGGCTGGTGTAACCTAATCAATCGTTTAAAAATTTCCTTGAATGTGATAAATTGAAAATATATAGAATAAAACCAAGAAAAATTCCACCTAGGTAGGAAATAAAATTGAGAAGTAACCTTAATCTACAAAAACATCGAACATCGTTCAACCCTAGGAAACGAGCATAAAAATTCTTATAAAGAGCACGCGCGTATATGATTACTGGGAAATCTGTCACCAGAATTTATGAATTTAAAAATACAATTCTTCGAAAGTTTGATTTTTGATAAAATGAAAATTAGAATATTCGACATGGAAAATAAGACAAAAGTTAATTATCTAAGCGCAAATTAATCATGGCTTTAGAATTGATGACAAGCCAATCTCATTTGAATATTGCAAGATGAATGTATCATTTTTATAATTAATTTAATCTTTGGCAAATTTTATCAATTAAAATTGAACAAATTAACGGCTTTTGAATGGAAAAATCATATCGTTCAAGTGATGTTTATTCCATAAAATAAGGTATATTTTAGCCCGCTAAAGGTTATTTTCGAGTTGTAAAAAAATAGAATTTGGGATGAGTTATTATTGAAAAAATAATTAGTTATTTTACCTTCGAGAGGTAAATTGGACACCTTGTTCGAAGACGAACCTTGTAAATTCAAAGAAGATAAATCGGGTTTATTTTTAGTTTCAAAATAGGAATCTGGTTCTGAGGAGGTTTCTGGTTCCTGAGAAATATGCACAGGTTCTGTTGGGGTTAAATTTTTATCAATCAAAGAATGTGTTTCTCCAGATGTCCAAAATCCTTTATTTATGTTGTTTTATGATGTACTTTCAAGGAAATCTTCTGAGGCTTCACTCGATTGAGATCTCGCACTAATACTCTCGTCTGTATCCTCAAAAAGAGATGTGAATTTTCTCATTTTTGTGGTAACTTCTGGTTCAGATTTTGTATGAACTTGATTCAGATCTTTGTCGACAAGAAGAGGGGGAGAAATATCTGGTTTTATAATTAAAAATGGCTGAATTTGTTCCGCATATATATTAGGGCTTGGAGATGCTGGATCCTGAATGCTAGGAGATTTTAACTCTTGAACTGAGGGATCCGGACTTGGCGTTTGAACATTTGAGGGTTCTGGTACAATAACAAAATTAGTTATTAAAGGCGGCGGAAAGTGAATGGTCAGAAATTGGTTTGTTTCACCTTTATTAGAATATAAGGGATTTCTATATCGGAAGGTCTCGCAAAAGTCCTCGTGGCGTTCCCCATGTCGGTTAAATTCAGAAATATTTTCGATCAAGGAGTTTCTTAAAATATCTTCATTTAATTTATTTTTCTGAATAGTATTTTTTTAAATACTTTTTGTGTGTCAACGGTTTCGGGCATGCCAGGTTCGGCGTTTTTCTGCTATAAAATAATGGAGTACACAAAGAACGATTCCGCGTGATATCTCAATATCAAAGTCGCAGATGGTGTCGTTCAAGCTAGATTTGAAGCGCTGATACATTTAATGGAATCATCACCTTCATAGACGATGACATATTTGCTATTTGTTCTGATATTTGTAAGCATTGCTTTTTAATGATTCTGTTGATATCTTTTGTATAATTTAATAGCTGTTTTTAAGTAACTAAATACCTCTTCGTATTCTGTTAGAGTTTCAAAGGATGAGCTCGTTAGCCTTTTTAAACTTATTGTGACTTCTTGAATTTCGTTTTTTAGACATTCTTCCATGACAAATAAATATTATCAGAACAGAAAATTATGATTGTTGAGAATTAGCTTGAAGATTTTAAAATTTGCGCAAGTGTTTTTTTTAATTTTTGTGTTATTTAATCTTCTTACTCATAAGTTGAGATAACCATGTCTAATTGGTCAATATTTTTTTCGAAAATAAAAACCATTTTAAAACTTAGTATAAAAATAATGCTTTGGTTTTATAAATAATCATTTTAAAAACTTTGATATTTGAGACTGCTGGCCAACATACTAACAAAAAAGAAGCACGCGCAAGTCTCATAAATGGACTATTCAAACTTCCTGCAGAAGTTAAAACCAATTTATATTTAAATCAAAAAAATCCTCTTTAGCCTAAAGAATTCAAAAGTACACTTAATATGTTCATCCTTGATTTCATTTGTGATAAATTTTCAGATCAAATTTAAAATAAGAAATAAAAATAGAATATTTAAATAGTGTTAACGCCACTTCACCCTCCCGTAATTTACCATTCCACGAAAACTAATTTTAAGAGGCTAAGTATTTTCTGAGATTTGGTTTTTCACGATATTAAAAAAAGTCTTATCGGATTTCTAAATACTAAAATTATCAAAAAAATGTCACGTTTAACTATTTAAGTACCCTTAGAAAAGAAAACACCGATGAATGTATCATTAAAAAAATAAAAAAAATTCTTTCGCCAAAGCACCTCTGGAAATTCAAAAATAACATAACTCGCATGCATAAAACGTCTCGTCAGTGAAAAATTCTGAACGAGATGAAAAATTCGCTATATTATTCAAAATACTGTAACGATTTCGAAATTTAACCAAGAATACTGCAAAAATACTCTGAGATCAAAATTTGTCTCATTTATACATCAAATCAAACCTTTTTATTTAAATTAAACAAATAAATTTCTTTTTAAGAAATAGTCATTGTGATCTATAATTGAAACCTCCACATAAACAAGAATTGTGTGAAATAAGGTATTTGAAAGGAAAGAGTTTAACCATGAGTCGAAAAACAACAAATATATAATTCAAACATTCTTTCATTTTCACGTAAATCTAATCTAGTTCTCAAAATTAAATAAGTACGCGTGCGCATTTACCAAATCCACAAATATTTATATCTATTTTGCTGCTTCATACCAAAATAAGTCTTTGTAAATAGCAAAAATGTTATTTTTTAAAATAAAATATATGACAAATAGTTATATTTTTATTTAAATTACTAGTATGGGCAGGATACTCGTATACTTTCAACAATTTTTGATGTAAGCTTTCACCACTTAAAGATAGTATTAGTGAAAATTATTATGTTAAAACGATAATATAACAATGTATTTTGTACTGCAATTAAAAAACATTTATTCTTGATAGCCACAATTACTAATCGGATAAACTCGTAAAGTTTATTGCTACGCAGTAATGGCATACTCGACAAATTTAATGGCTGGAATAAAATTTAGGGATACTTCACGCGCTCAATTATGATGAATTTTATTCGCGAAAATTTTTTAACCTATTCAGCGCGATGATATGCCACTTACGTTTAAAAAATTAAAAAATCATGAAATCGAAAATCCATATTTGGACTGTTAAATGACAATAATTTTTTAATTTTTTGACAAATTTATTCAAGGAAAGCGAAATTTATTGATGATCGACATGGAAAAGAATATTTAACAATTTATTTTATTATCATCTTGGAATTCAATATAAGAAGTAAAAAACAGGGTTATAATTTAAAATTTGAGTAATTTTTAATTTTAAAAATGTGTAAAAATTAAATTCCTACAAGAATCGGTCAAGACCACTTTTGACCTCCACTGTATTTGAACGAACTAAAAGTCGATAAATTTCCCGCGTGTTCAAACTCCAATTCGATGAAAATTTTTGTGTAGCCTTTCACTCTTTTAAGATAGCTGATGACAATTTTATCAGCTTAAAATGAATAAAAACTTCATTTTCCTTATTTACACTCCAACAGTATAAATATCTGGACATGAAAAAGAATAGACAATGTCCATAAAAGTTTGTATTTTAAAATTAATAATAAGACATGTCTTCGACGTCGCAAAAAATGGAAAACTACAATCTTCATTTGAGCTGAATAAAATATCCTATTAAAGCGTGTATTGAGTTTAAAATGAAAAGTAAGAGCTTAATTTTTCTCATAATTTTAATGGGAAGTGGGTAATTTTCTAAAAATCTTAAAAGTAAGGCGCTTAAGTTTCGGTGACCTCATCTCATTTAAATATTTAAAAAAAAATGAAATTAAAAATTTTATCAATATGATGGATGTAGGCGACGCTACGTATTTAAGCTTTATCAGTTAATTGTTGTTGATTTTAAAAGAAAGAGATTGAACTCAATGGTAACAACTTAAATATTATTTCGTGTAAACGAGGAAAAAATTTATGAAATTATAAAGATATTCAATTAATCGAACAGATTCCGCAGAGGTATGGTTCTCTAATGTACGGATGAGAGGGGGAGTTTTTGTGAGTGAAAGTCGTAAACTACCCGATTACTGGTGTAAACACCAAGAAAGGGCGCCGAAGGTGTTTAATGTTAACTTTCTTCGGAAGGGTAGATAGGGTTTTTCTTATTCTCGCTTAAAAAATGACGATATTCAATACTTTCAACAAATCCAGGAAACATAGTTTAACGTCTTCATTATAATAATGATAAAGTAATTGTAAGCAACACATTAATTATGTCACTTAAATCCGAACCCGATCTTTATAAAGTCAGCCTCGTTTCGTCATTCTAAATTATTTAAAATTTAAAGCTGAGAAATATTTTTCTCTTAACAGACAGTTTTTTCACCCTTTTCTGAAAGTAACCAAAACTGGGCTTTACAAACATATCATCCATCATATAAATCAAAAATTTAAAATGATTCCAAAATTCCCTCAAATTATCTGAAACCATTTCTTACTATTGAATAATATTTCATGAGTTTGATCTGAACCATATTTTAGCATGACTCGAAAACTCATCAATTCACTCATATCAAACAAACAAGTTTGAGTTTTCAAAAAGTTTGACAGAGAAACCTGTCGAAATGAGTATCCGGCATAAATTTGAATGATTGGATTAAAGTGCTATTCTGAAAGAGATCCTAAAAGCTGTCGAGACAGAAATTGAAGAACTGATAAACAGGGTCAGAAAGTGTTCTCTCAATGAACCTTCAGAAGTGGAAGTCTAGGTAGATCATCCCAAGCTGGTTAGCGGATTGTAAGAAATTTGTATTATTTCACAAATTTATAAAAAATTGAAGTGAGTCGAAAACTGTGAATCTATGAATAAAATATCCAACAAATTTCGGTTAATTTTCAAAATTTAATCTGTGAAACTGAAAATCTACTTGACAATTTCCTCTCACCCATACAAATAGCCGGATAGGGTAGTATTGACACCACACCCCTAAGTATTCAAAATGGAAAGCTTTAGTGTTGAGGTACTTATCAAATATAAGCTTTAAAGTTACAGTTTTCGGGGGTTACGAAAGCATTATAGACGTTGGCAGCATCCGAAATTCATCTCGGATTCCAGTGAACCAATTACGAGGAGGTTTATTTGATACAAACATAAAAATATAAAATTATTCTGGAAAGAGATAGCAACAAAGATTCTCTTAAATATTGTTGAATTATTAATTATAATTGAACAAAACTAAAGTTTTATATGAGTGATTTCAAACATTTGAGTTAAGTTCTGATTTTTGAGAAATCATCACTTTTTTTTATTCTTATGGCTTAAGTTTATGAAGATTGATGGAAGAGTAAAACCTATCGAGATGTCATACGAAGAAAGTTTTCGATAATTTACACTCTTCATTGAAGCTCTGCCGTTCGGTAACCTCGTCGTGGTGTGAACATCCTGCGTCTGGTAGTGTATGACGCTCACCCTCCCCTTTGCCTCTAAGGGAGACAATGAATATGAGGAATAGGTTCATTAGAAGGGGTTTCTTTTCATTGTAAACATATTAACTCAACCATACCAAACAAAGACCAATAAGTATCTTTCTCTCAGCTCGAAAACCAAAATTGTTTCTCTCGTAAAAATGGACAACGAAAATTCAAGCCATGATAGAGAAAATAGCCTCTCTTATCAACATAAAAGATTCTCGTGACAAAGAAAACTGGTGGCCTTCAAGTGTATTGATTTCAGAAAACTTTATCAAAATTTTGTACACCATGAGGTACAAATGTTATGTTCCACTAAATCAAATTTCATAAAACTGAGAAGTTGTCCTTTGAGAAATAAATCACAGAATTTTGTTTGCAATTCTTTGGCGCTGACATAAAAATTAAATTAATACCCTTTACGATACATAACATCTACATATCAGAAGATTATAAACATGTAAAATAGAACAAAACTTAATTCATTAAATCAGAAAAACAAGGTAATTACATCTAAAAACTTTAATTTCACATATTTAAATTATGAAAGTTTTGATGGAGTCTAGGTTGTTTAGTTTCAAGTGAACACAAAAATATTAATGCTTAAACCAAGAATTACTGTTAACTAGATTATAAACGTAACAAGTTTTAAAAACAACTAAAATTTTAAAAGTATAAAAATCTATGACTTATAAAATATTAAAAATTATGTCACTTATGGAAATTATTATCTTTAAAAAGATATTCACAAAAATCCGCTCATGCAAATTTCCGGATGAAATGTACTTCAGAAACCATTTATTTCTCTAATGCCAAAATAAAACACTTTTATTGAAATTCAAACTTAAAAAAAGCATATTTAAAAAATTTTGATTCTTTAATTCAACATCTAATTCAGCTCTACTTCTCAAACCAGAAACGACTTTGTTCCAATTCATTCATCGAGCAAACATCGGATTAGTAGAAATATATGTTTAGTTTTAAAAAATTTGAAATTCATGTTGTATTTGTTATGAAATGTCAAATATCGATTTCATTAGTGTTATGCTGATAATTTGGGATAATCTGAGTTTCACTTTAAATTATCGTCTTATTAGAGGTTTAGAGGGAGACAAAAAATCCATAACTTTATGTATCTTATAATGTATCAAAGACAAGAATCCAAACCCGAAGTTTTTATTTCGTCAAATTTATTTTAAAATTTATTAATAAACGAAAAATAAAGGAGATAGAAGTTTGAACTAGCTTTTATTGTCAACATAATTTCAAGAAGAAATAAAATACAGTTGAAAAATAAACTGGGAATGGTTCACACCACATTTTATGATCAAACAACATCTTTTATCTGCGAACAAAGAGGAAAGAGTCAATTTTCTCAATAATCGTCACTTTGTCTCAAACCTCTTAGATGCTCATGTATTCATCAGAATCTTCATCATGTAAGATGCCCAAGTATAATTCTATCCACGCCAAATCTATGTTACTATTTTTCTCTTGTTTTGCTTCCCATGAAACCGATGTCTACAGAGGTTAGGTGATCTTAATTGGCCGAAGAGATGGTGAGAGTTTCGCTTGACCTAATACCGAGTGTTTACGCTTGAAGGTGGTGGCAAGCTGAGTTAAAGTCAAAAAAATCAATAACATAGTGAACATAGTTAAACCTAAGGACTTAAAAGCAATTAGAATGATGGCAGGTTTGGTCTGACTCTCTCACTCTTTGAAAATTTGAATTTGTTTATTTTAAAGCCCAATATGAATTTTCTTTGTTAGAAAACTGTTTTCAATGTCAAGATTCAGCCTTTTAAGTCCATACAAGAGTTCACGACTAACTAGAAGTTAACCTTGTTCGAATATGTAGGATATTCGACTTTTAATGCTTCGCTAACTATCGTGTGAACAGCAGCCTAATATTATGAGGAAATTCTTTTTGACAAAATTCTATGCTTAGATTTGTTACATGTTAAAAATATTTTGAGAAATACTTCAAAAACATGAATGAATTTTACGATCGATATAACCAACTAAATGAAGAATAACTTCAAGAAAATTACGATCAGATTGAAAAATTCGTCGATGAATATAGTATATTCACCAAGCGAATCCCAAAATTTTTATCAGTCATACAATAATAATAAACTCTGAGAAGCAAATACTCAAAATAATACGCTGAAAATTGTATCAATTCTTAACTAAAGTTAAGCTAATTATACTCCAAATGTTAAAGTTTGCACAGGCAGTTCTGTTTTACTTACACGATTCAAAGTTTTTGGAAGAATGACAACTATCAACAAGAAATTTAATTTTATGTTTAAGTATTTGAGTAACGTTAAATATTTAGGACTGTAATACTAATATAAGTGATGTATGAGAATTATCAGACTTCGAGCACACCTGTTAACGTGCGCTTCAGCCATATGTTTGTATTTTTATGATTTTTTTAAATTTCCAGGATTAAAATTCCGAAAATGTTACTATTTGAACGAAAGGGAAAATTTTCAACTATTTTATCTTGACAAAAAGATCAGTCAACGATGTTGGCTTTAATTATCTATGAACCTGTAGATGCCAACCTAAGTTATGATTCAATCTTCGAAAGAATTGTGGCCTAATACACAGCGAATATTATAAGAGAATGTTTTATTTTGTATCACATGAATAGAACTGTTGTATATCATATTCGACACGTTTTAAAGGCATAAAATGCCATTAATTATTGATGCAATTTTATCTCCCGAATTTCTTAAAATAAACTTCAATAAAGCCGATGATACAATGGTTCCCACCAGAAATTCAATAATACTCCTGCGAACCAAAGTTAAGTATTTTGGAGGAAATAACTTACACGAAAAGAGAAACAAACACATATTCTAGATTTAAAAAAGAACCACCATTTATTCAGACATGGGTTCCTAGCCGTTAATAGTAAGAATAGAGAGTATGATTAGATACACATTGCATATTAAAACAACAACATTTAATGAGTGTTCCTTTTTATATTCATAAACTAAATATATATCTGCTCGGTGAGGACTGGTGTAAAACTATCAGTTTCATATTGTTTGTAAAAGTAGTGAGCCTAAATTTAAAAAACTCTTTCTTAAAGACCAGTAAAATTTTGATGAAGAGACGAAAAGGTCTCAAGTTTTGAAAAATGAACTTTTTGAAATTTTCAGAAGAGTAGACAAGGATAAACATTGTTGTTGATCTCTATTTATCCTGATATCTTTCTGTTTAATCATGACAAAACCATTTAAGAAGCGATCCAAAGTAAAATATGAAAATTCAGTAATTTTTATCAGAAAAATTCATGTAACAAGACGAGAAACATATTATCTCATTAAATTTCAGAATATGCATGAAAATGATATTTGCGATTCGTTAAAATAATCAAATGCTTCACCATTTGAAAATTAGATAACGACTAGAAGACATCACTCAAAACAAACTTATATTTCAAAGTTAATCGTGACCTGTTTTTGAATGAACTATGAATCATAAGCTCGTGTAAATTCCCTTAAAACTGTGACGATTCTCTTTCTCTATGAAAAAGAATTAGAGTTCAAACGGTTAAATTCATTTAGTAGACATACAAAAAACTAAAATTGGTTCTGAACGGGAAATTATAAATTTCATATTTTTGATGAAAAGAAACATTTATTATTTGAACAATATGGATGTCATGCATAAAAGCCATGAAGCAAAGTGGTACATCCTAAAAATCTTTTTTAAGGAGATAGGTCACAGAGTTCATTCAAAATCGTGAATAATTCTGGAAAAAATAAATAATAGGCGATTTACTTTTCTAAAACTGAGGATTTTAACGTAAAAAATACTTTTCTATAACGTTCAAAATTTTTCTTGAAATTATTCTCCAAAGGTTAAATTAAATTCTAAGAAATGTGGAAATATACAATTTTTCACAATATAACCATAACAAAGTCTGAAGCAAATTGATTGAATAATAAAATAAATTCATTCAATTAGGTGTCAGTCAAAACACATATATTTTCCAATATTTTAAGAGAACCAAAATTTCTCTTTTCATCATTCTTAGTGGAGTTTGTTTCTCAAAAAGATATGATGAAATAATAAGAGGGAGTTGAATCACAATTTCTTGTAACTTTGAGAACTTATTGGCTTTATGAAACTAAATTTACTAAATGCCCATCACTAACTACTGATAATTGATTTGTTGCATTGGTATGCCAAACAACGAGGTAATTTTTTCAACACGATTCAGGAAGCCATCTTTTTTGGGCAAAGAAAGAGACGAAATTCTAATCTTATAAGAGACGTGATTTTTGCCCACATATTTAATAAATGTTCATAAAATATGTCTCATTTAAATTCAACAGTTATCTGAATTTAGTATAATCAGATTCAGTAACACACACAAGTATTACGACGACGTATCAACTCTCCTTTAAGAAAGTAAAATAAGAAAATACGAGCAAAGAGGAAATATATTAATTATTTTGAAAGTTACACTAAAGTTGAAAATTTCTCCATACGCTTTAACATTCTTCAAAAATTATAACATTATTTCGCTGTTATAAAGTGGGCCAAACCAGTTCGAACACAGAAGACCACAAATTCAGAATACTTAAATTTAATTTTTAAAAATAAAATTTGTAGGGGGAGAACAATCGACATCATCAGTTATCAACTTTAAAGTAAAGATGAGAATAGCCAAATGAAGTCAAAATTAATTTGTCAAATTAAACCAAAAAGACACATAATTGGACAATTAAAGATGAATAATTTTACGTGGTAATATACAGAGATACTCCGGAACTGATTTCAGCGAGCTTAAACATTGTCTTTAAAAATCAAAAACACTGAAATTATAACTAATCTCGCTATTTCAGACAAGAATTTTCAGTGCGATCATTAATATTTGAAAATACATAGTTTGATTTATCTCTGAAAAAAGATAGCTAATACATCGTCAAAAAATAATTAAACTTAAGGCATTCACGAGAAATTTTCTTACGTTAAGAATAATTTAAAGGATATTAACATTTAAATTTGGTTTAAATAATAGAGCAACCATCTGATGACTTATATTCCTATTTTACTAAAATAAAACTACTAGAAGAAAGTGAAAATCAAACAATGATCTCAACATAGGAAAAACACACGTTGAGGTCTACATTTTTATCTTCGCAGTTAATAGTGTCAAAGATCAGATGATACTGATATGAGTTCCGAACGATTCAATCATTTGTCGAATTTCACAAAAATGTGAATCTATTACCATTACAGGCCATAAAGATAAAGTCGAGTGATTTGTAAGAATTCTCAAGTGGAATCACTCGTCCTAAGCATAACTATTGTTTTTAAGGAGCCGATTATTGCCACAGACAACGGGATACAAGGTAAATATGGGATTTCTAAATGTTGCATTGACGAATGGCTTACCGAACGAAGCTGGTCAACGACAAAAAACGAGCGGGACGTTTTGCCTTCTAAATTTAACCCACCTGTATAAAAATTACCCAGTAAGAAGAAAAAAAGTAGGTCAAAAGAACATACTTGAAGACATTTAGTGCTAACAAGCCAAAGATAAAGACGAAATGCCGTCGTTCCTCTTAAAAGATAGAAAGAAAAATGTATTGGCAGGGAATCTTATAAAAATTTCACTGTAGAAATGGAAAAATATTTTAAAGTAAAGAAATGATCTGGCATCGAAAATATAGATAAGAAACCGATAAACCTCCAAATGTGAAAGCATAAACCTTCACTGCGAGATCACAATATATACAATTCTGGGGTGATTTTTCAAATCCTTGTTGACACAACCTAAAGATTGGCACAACTCAAGTTAAATTTCACTCAAATAGTTATAAAAGAAAAGTTGAATGTAATTCAAGCTATTTTATAAATCTAATATATATGATCATAAATAGAATGATTGTCAGCAACCCTATGACGACGCCCAAAAAGATTTTGCTTGTTAATATCCTTGATATAAAATTTAATTTACTGTGTTCTAATGTGAAAAATTAGCCATCTGGATTTCGATAAATTCTTGTCTGTTGTTTGCATCTGATGTTGTCAAAGAGAATACATGTGATTGGGCTCGTTCGAGAGTTTGACGTTGAGAATCGAGATCAACCAATACCTCGGAACCAATTTTTTCTAAATTTCACACAAAGTACAAAAAGCGAAGTTATGAGAAAATATTTGAAAATTAAAGATACCCTTATTTAATGTCAGTCTTATCTAATATTTTACAACATTCATTTTTTGAAATTACAACATTTATTTAAAAAATCTAATCATTTGACGATGAAATCGTGGCAACCTAACAAATAAATAAGACTAAATACTTCTACCTCTGAAATATTTATGAAAATTATTGAGTTATTCAGGACCAGAAAATACAAAATAATTACATAGAAGTGAGTGACGTAAAGATAAAGCAGGTTGTTTGAAATATGAATTCGTGGAGGAAAAAATGAATTATAACACCTAAGAATAGAGAATTCCCATATGGTTAATTTTAAAGGCATAAAATCTCATCTTTAAGTTCACATTTAAAACTTAAGCATTCACTTACAAGCCGAATTGCAAGAGACAATTTTTAAGATTTGAAATTATGCGTGAGATAAACTATCTACACAGAAAAAACAGAGAAAGAGTGAACAAACCAAGTTATTTTTGATGTTGTGGTTTTAATACTTGTGTAAAATGACAATCTTATTCGCAGCCACTGCTTATAAACAGAACATGATACGTGTATATGCCTAAAATCTGTTTACTGTAGATTAGCGCATTCAACCAAGAAGAAAAGAAAGAGGGAGGCGTAAAAAAGGAGTGTACGTCCAGGCTAAATTTACCCTAATTTTGAAATCTTTGAAACTTTAATACATATTTTAACAAGAGACAAAAGTATAAAACCAAGCAAAGATCCGCACATAAGAGTAGATAAATGAGAAGTTAGAACTGGCGATTTTGGCTAAAAAAACATTTAAACTTTACTTAAAAATAATCCAAGGTTTATTCATTAAAAGAGGAAAAAAATATGTAAAATATTTCTTAAAAGTTAACTCTGCCAAAAATAACATGTAAAAAAATCAAAACAACCGATTGGATCTAAAAATGCATGACTTTGCTTGAAAGAAACAAGGAGATTAAAATCCCAAAAATCTGAGTCTCAAAATTTTGAAAATTACTCTCAAATGAGCATGACAATAATTAAAAACCCTTAAGGTGAAATTCATAAAATTTTAAATCAAACTATATACATAGGATATTAGAAAAAATAAAAATACATTATTTTGTTCTTTTCTGATGACATAATTTAAAAGTGAAACCTTTTGAAGTATAAATACATTCAAATCTATCAAAAATTGATAAACTATGATTAAATGAAAAATAAGTTTAAAAATCCAATAAAAAGACGATTATTACCTTGTTAAAAATTGTTTGTTTATTTTATAGAAGAAGAATAGATTTAAAATCATAAAATTGCTGTGTAAAAAAGCGGGAAAATTAAGAATTCAAACAATCTTATTATTTATCGTTATATATTAAATTTAATTCTTTTATCTTAAAGTAAAAAAGGTAGAATAAAAAATGTCTCAAAATTTTAACTTCAAATATATTAAATAGCCAATATCTAGATGTTTTCTAAAATCATGATTATCTAAATGCCATCAAACATGGACGCAGATTTATACCTTAATAAAAAATTGCTCAAAAGGTAAGCTTCAAAAAGATAACTATGCTAATATATCGAATTGATTGAAGCGATAACTAAAAGATAGTTTTAGATTCAAAAAATTAATGGATTGACATAAACGGAAGGTTTTCATGATATTTAAATACAAACATGAATGATTTATGCCTAATCAAAAAAAATTCCAATTATCGCGGAGTGGTATTTATAAATAGAAAATGACGCGTGCGCAATTTGTTTATTCTGAACATCCATAAACACACCATAATTTATGAATTTAATTTAACCATTTTAGGTTCGTAGTTTGATGAAGGTATTTTTTCTTTGGTTTATGTTTATACTTGAAGGAGTGAAATGTCTTATTAATCTATCATTTTACGTCATCGCCTTGATAAAAATTGCATTACAAATTTAAACCTGAAAGGAATTTCGATTCAAATTTAGCTATTAATTATGAATGGACGCTCAACATGTGAAATTTATTTTTTCAATAAAAGAGGACGATAAAAAGTTCTTATGCAAACATTGACATTAAATTTAATTTACTGCATCAAAATGTAAGAAATTCTTCCACGCGATTGTTTTTAAAAAACATAAATGTCAATTGTGAAGCTTAAATTAACATAAAGTTAAATCAAATTTCAGTGTAATTGTCAAAGTCGAGACCCAGTAAAAAAAAGCCGAAGCATAAACAGTAAATTTTGAGAATGTTAGAATCTTAAATTATTTTAAAATTCAAACGAGATAAAATTAAAAACATCAAATTTAAACCAAATAAAATAATGAAAATATGTCGAAATATCGTATTTGAACAAATGTTAAACCTCGACCTAGTTTATAGAAAATTAGTTTATTATGTTTCATACCTTTAAGTTTATTTTAATTTGGCTTCAATCTTTAAAACGATTCTACTTGAAGTAATACGAAAGAAATTTGACATTTTACAAATTAAGGACACTAACTAAAACGATACAAAAAATAAATATAACAGTCTGAACAAAAAAACCATACACACTCATTATAACATCAAATTGGGTGTTACTAACAAGACTTAAATTTTTCCTGGATTTAAAAATGGTGTATAGCTATTGAGAAGGGTGCCGCCATTATTTCTATTTACATTGAACAGACAAATAAATCTGCGCATATGCAGAAATTGATAATGGAGTGAATAAGACAACATTACCTGTTTGAGCTGATATCTGAAGCGACCTGTCAACACTTTGACTTGCGCTGTTAAGAAGTTCCAATCCCCGCAACCCTTTGTCGAGGTTATCTGACTAAGATCGTAATTTTTCAAACTTCAATCATGGAATTAGGTATTAATAAAGATCGCGATTGTCCAGGTCTTGAATTCGCCTTATATCAAAATATAGAAAAACAAGAGATTTTTGAAAGTCGTATAGAATCCGATTATAATTTGAGGCCTTATTTGCCATCCAGCCTTTAAGGTTCCCTGGGGCTGAAAGGATTTCATCTTCCATTTGGTTAACCTTTTTTGATTATGTTTATACTTTTGCAAAGGCTTGGTCGATTAGGTTTTGAACTGTCTTGAAGGTCCGAGATCTTTGTTCTATTTATGTCAAGGGCCTACCTCCAACCAACTCATTTATATTTTGGCGAAAATATTCTTTTATTTGATCGATGAGGATTTTTAAATCTGCCTCGGATTCTTCAAAAATTCTACTGGACATTAGAGCTGATATTCAGTATTGCGCATGCTATTTAATTATTAGTTCGTATTAGTCTTGATCGTAGTTCAATCCAATTAAATATACTTTAATAATTGAGCTGCAAAACACAAATATTTGCCTTTCAAAGAAGAAAGTTTATGTTAAATTATTTCTCGTTGATCAAACAAAAGTGTTTTATCAATATTTTTAATATTTTATTTTTATTATTCGATAAACTGTTTATTAATTTTATAAAACGAAGTTTTTGGTTGGGCTATTGAAAACTTAATAATTGTTTGAGGGTGTCTCAATATGTACTCGTCAAATTTCGTTTAGTGTCACAATAATCTGACATGAACTAACTCTACGTAGATATTGACGTATTACCTCTACTATCAGTTTGAATACCTTACGATTTTAAACGTATTTTAGGAGAATTATCTCTACATTGAAAGATTGATTATAAGAGCTTTCCCGAAGTGGAACATTTTTCTTATTTGAATTTTAGTTTTGTTGATTTTCGATGTTAAAAAACACAAGAACTATTCGTGGTTGTGCTTATATGAAAGTAAAATAAAAGTTTAATCAGTAATAGTGTGAAAATATGTTATTAGTATTGTTTAAATCCTCATTTTCTACCAAAACTGCGTTATCAGACCGCCTTAATAGAAACCGACGAAACGATGTTAATTTGTAAAAATTAAATAACTTCATAACCATTAGCCAACACTATGCGAAAATCGAAACTATTTCACTTAACTAATCTTCGTACATTCCAACGTAGTATTACATGTGGTTTAAAACTCCGGTAAATTAATTTTTCAACGATTTATTTCCGGGATGGCCGATAATGAAAATTAAATAAATATGGAAATAATTATTTTGATTAAAATTGGTTAAATAACTTGAAGATCAAATTCTTTAGCATGCGCAGATGCCGAAACTTTAATTATCCAGATAAAGATAAAAAATAAATGCTATAAAATGCAATTATTTAGCTAAGGCACATTCATACTCCTGATTTTTTGCTTTATGTTTATACATAAAGGCAGCTTGTGTATGTGGGATAGAGTATTCAATTTATTTGTGTTCCACCAATCTTACAATTATCAAAAAAGTACTGGTATTTAAATCATACTGCCGAATCATCTATATTATCCAAACATTGCAGAAATTCATGAAAATGTTGTTCGAGACACTGGAAAACAACGACTTTCTACAGGCGCCATGCATTTCAGAATGCCAAAAAGTTGTTAATTTAACAAAATAAACGCGATGAAAAATTCATATTTATATAATGTGTCAGCCGCAACCAATTTTCGTCCATTTGAAAGAAGAATAATAAGACTTGTTATTAGATTTATACAATGTTAAATGGACCTTTACTTTAATCTTTCTCATTAACTACAGTTTTCATTGTTCATAATCAGAATTAAGGATTAAATGTTTGTCGCATTATCCAATAATATGATCAATTTTATTGAATCATAATTTTATCCAAGCTGGACAGGATGAATATGTCATAATAAAAATATACTAAAACTATGTTGATATCACTTTCGAGTATATTCTTTACTTGTAATAAACGATGGTAATGTAACTATTTATATAAAAATATTATTTTGAATTCTATAAATTTACATTTAAAGCGTCTTATAAACCTCAAAAGTCCCGCCATTGTTATCTCATAACATCCAGTATATTTAAGAAATAGGCTTTTCGTACCACTTCTTCTTTCAATTTGAGGTGACAAAAATAGGTAATCATTTAGTTTAAGTGCGACAATTAATTAAACATAAAAAACTAAATTTTTCCCCTAATGTCATAAAGTAGATACAAAAACTCACGCAGTAAAACATTGGAAATCACAAGTTCAAACTTGCTAGTTTTCCGAGAGTTTATTCATCAGGTCGTAAAACGTCCTGACCGCAAAAACTTTTGCGGAATACAAATTCACGAAGGTACGAAGCGAATAAAGTTCGGGATGTTCCGCATTACAGTAAAATTTCAGTCTGTCCGAGCAGGTGACTTGTGATTTTACTCTTGTTATGTTTCTATCAGAGCATTTTTTTATTAATAAAAAGATAAACCTTTTGAAAACAGTGAATATGGCTCAAAGAAAACCGAACTCTTTCCGTGTTAAGTATTCAAGAAAGTAAACGCCACATTTTAATTGACGCACATAAAATAAATAATTACCAAATTTTAATTGATGTTTCTTTGCTTTAAATTAATTCGACTGAGTGATATTACCTAATTTGCTGCACCACTGCACGCGGCAGAATTCAATTAAAATTCCCGCGTGAAATCATGACTTATTCATGTCTGAAAAAATCATAAAATAAAAATTGAGAAAAATTTATTCAATTTTTATAATTAAAAATATCAATCTGTAATAGACGAGGTATTTTTACTTAAAAATATGTTTGAGAAAGTTTATTTTAACAATTGAACTCTCAAGAGATAATACTATCCTTGAATTTTGACTTAAATGAAAGTAAAATATAACATAAATTATGCAAATTCTTTAAAACTGTGTCTTAAATACAATGTGTAATTAAATTATTTTTCATTGCTTATTTACGATAAATTTCCATCCATACTCTCATGCGTTTTCGAGTATTAGTATACGATAATAAATATTTCCAAACTCTCTAATTTTAAACTTTACAAGAGCGAATGAAAAATTAACCTTTTTAATTTTCAAACAAGAATGAATATTCGGGTTGAAACTAATTTACTGCTGTCAAACATGTTTCTCCAGAACATATTAAAATAGAAAACTTTATGCACAATTTCGATGAATGGTATTTCAATAGCCAAAAGTATTCACAATTTCAGGAAAAAAGCTCATAAAATTTGACAAACGCTACAACTTCAAACTATATAAATCCCCAAACACTTAACTAAATTATAAAATTGAGAAGTAAATTTTTTGATAACCAATAAAAATATTACAGGGCGTGTTTAAAATTTCAAATACTTAACGGATCGATTCTGCGCAAATGCATATGTTATCTGGATTTGTGCAAAAACAGGCCAGAAAAAGTAACAGTTAATTAGTGTTGATTTTTTTATAACCATGACAAAAATTTTTAAAAATACACTTAAACTGCAAAATTTGAAATAAACAGGACTGTTTTTGACTAACAATCTTATTTGTGATTTTTATTACACGTAGAATTTGATTTCCAAGTGACAAAAGATAAATAATCTTTAAAGATGTCCAGATCTGAGTTTTATTTTTTCAATTTATAGGTTTACTTCTTACTTAATCATACATATTCAGAAAGCATAAAACTACAATCTCAAAAATAATTTTTTTATTTTTCATCATTTCAAAACGTACACATGAGAAAAGAAATTTTAAACAAATACAGATTGACTATATCTGCAAATTTAAAATGAAGCTAACCCTTTCTGTATTCAACCAAAAGATATTCACCTGCTATTTAACTCATGAAAATATTTAATTCTTGGACATATGTTTACAATCTCTAAGTTAAAATAAAAAATACATTCGTTATAAGTTGACATTCAAATAATAAAGAAATTGTAGGGGCACTGTTCATTTCAACAATGGAGAGATACACATTTCTACGTCATGAGTTGACAGGCGTTCAAAAATATTCGCGTTGAAAATAAATATTAATATTTCCAGAAAATTAACGAACTCTTTTTTCCATAATTTGTATCTGTGATGTATGTGTTAATCGTAAAGAATCGCTTTTAGTCGTAATCGTTATTGTTTCATACATAGAAATTGGCGACGAGTTACTAAAATGCTTTCAAATTCGAAGAATTTGATTTTGAAAGTGACTGGAATGAATATTTTGAAAGATTTGAAACATTCATTAGAATTTATAAAATTGAAGAGAAGAATATGACTGATCTGTTTTTAGGAGTTTTTGGAGGAAAAACCTATAGCATTATTAAAATCCAGGAAAATGGGGAAGTCCGGCTACGATAGATATTTCTAAGATTAAAATTTTACTCGACGGATATTTCGCCCCGAAGACCTTGGTTATCTCCGAGCGATATAACTTTATGAATCAGCCAAAATGAAGAGGAACCGCTCAAGGTTTTTGCATTAAGTCTCCAAAAGGCAAGCGAAAAATGCCAGTTTGGATCCTTTCAAGATGACGTACTAAGAGAAAAATTTATTCATGGGCTGTACAATCGTTTTCATAACATAAGACCGAGTTTATTGGTGGAAAGAGAACTTGATTTCAAAACGGCAGTCGAAAAGGCAGTTAAAATCGAATTAGCCGCAAAAGAAGTGGTAAATATGGAGAGTGTTGTCACGGTTAACCAGGTCAAGAAATTCAAGCGTCAAAATCAAATGCCACGACATTGCAAGCAGTGTAATAAATGGAATCACACAGATGAGCGATGCTTTTTCACGAGCGCAAAATGTCATTCATGTGGAAAGGTGGGCCACATCAAAGCTGTTTGCAAAGCAACGGAATCAATAATACAAATAATAATGTCTCTCCGTTCTATTCTTCTGTTCAGATTTATGTCCTTATTAAACTCGAAATTGATACATGCTCACCGGTTACAATCATGAAACTGAGTGATTTCGAATGAATTAAAATACCTCTTAAACATAGACAGAGAGTTTCCGAAGCTAGAGTGACCATCTAATTTGCCCTCTCTGAGCGGCCAAGGTGAACGAAACCTTGAATGATTTAAAGCAAAATTTGAAAGTATATGTCTGTGACAATAGCACAAGTCAAATGGGCCGTGATTGTATTAAAAATTGAGCCAGGAAGGCCCTTTGAAAATTTTTCACCTATAAATCGAGGAATGAATAGATTATATTCAACAAAAATACAGCGATGTGTTTTCAAATGAAGTGGGCTTACTCAAAAACTTTAAAGCCAACATAACTCTCAAACTGAGAGCACGTCTTCACTTCTGCAAAGCAAGGCCGGTATCGCTTTTTAAAAGGCGACAAATCGAAATTGCGCTCATAGAAATTGAGAAATAGGACATAATTGAAAGGACCTATTTTTGCGATTTGGCGGCACCTATCGTGTGTCCATATAAGAAAGATGGAAAAATCCGAGTGTGCGCTGATTTTTAAACCGGTCTAAACGCCAGTATTTCAGTCGACCGATATCCTCTATCCCGAACTCAAGACATACTGTCACGGCTTACCAGAGAGAAACTATTCTCTGTTATTGATTTGGCTTTAGTCTACTGGCAAATTGAACTTAATGATGAATACCGTCATTTCACGACAATCAATACACACAAGGGCCTTTACAGGTTTAAACGTGACCTTTTGAACTGGCATCAGCGCCAGCTATCTGGCAGAGAACCAGAGAAAATATCCTTAAAGATATCGAGATGACAGCTGTCTATTAAGATGATATTATTGTGACGGGTCGAACGCATAAGGAGCACCAAGAAAAGCTAGAAGAGGTCATGACGAGCATAAAAGACAATGGATTAAAGGTTAAATGGTCAAAGTGGAGATTTTTTCAAGATTCAGTGCAATATTGCGGCTATATTATATAACAAAATGGCATCTCGATGACCCAGAGCAAGATAGAAGCAATTAGAAATATGCCTGCACCTAAAAGTACCCAAGAAGTAAAACGTTTGTGGGGACTTATCAATCACTATCTAACAGATATTCAGAATTTATCGACAGTTTTAGCACTTCTTTATGATATTCAAGTGAAGCGGCAGGCATTTAAATGGAACGAAGAGCAAGAGCAAAGCTTTCAAAATGCCAAAAACAAATTAGCGGAGAATATTGTGTTGGCACATTTTGATTCAACACTTCCGATTGTGCTTGTGACCGATGCATCGTTGAAGAGATTAGAAGCAGCAATCGTACACTTATCGGATGACATATAAGAGTAGCTGATTGCGTATGCATCAAGAATATTAAATGCGAGCGAGATAAATTACTCATTCATTGAAAGAGTGGCCCTTGCTGTATGGTGGGCGATTACAAATTTTTCACTAATTTTGATGGAGTCCCTTTCAAAATACTAACAGACCATAAACCGTTTGTCGGAATATTTGGTAACAAAAAAGGTTTCCCACAAACTATATCTTCTTGAACGATGAAATGGGTCATTTCCTTATCTGGAATGAATTTTACAATTATGTAACAGAGACGGTAAATTCAACACTATACCGATGCTTCGTCTAGACTGCCCACCAACAGAGATAGAATAAAAGATTGTGCAGATGCTGAGACTATAAACCACATAAAGAACAACATAACTTGAGTAAAGTGGGAAACTCTTTGAGAAGAAACACAAAATAACAATAAACTGAGCAAAGTTTATGATTTCATCATTAAGGGTTGGCCGAATAGGAAATTTGATGAGAATATTCAAGCTTTTTACTGAAGAAGAGACGAGCTGTCAACCGTAGATGGAACCATCGTCATGTAAAATAAATTGTAATCCCAGAAAAATTAAAAATAATATTCCTAAATCGAATGCATGAAGGCCACCTAGGAATTATAAAAACTAAATCAAGATCTCGAACGTACCTATGGTGGTCAGGTATGGACTCGGATATCGAAAATATGATATCAAGCTGTGCGAAGTGTCAATTAGAGAAACGTTAATTTCCCACGAGATCGGAAAATATTAAGTGGTCAGCCACATCATTTCTCATGGAACGAGTACACGTAGACTTTTTGGGTACATTCTAGGCAAAATGATTTTGGTAATGATTGATAACTTTTCTAAATGGCCAGAAGCCATCATCATGGATAGGACTTCGGCAGAAGAAATAACGAAAGTTCTCTCTGAGATGTTTAGCAGGTTGAGAATACCAAAGAAAATTGTGTCGAATAACGGTCCCCAATTTACCTCACGAATATTTAAAGATTATGCAAAGGTGAATTATATTGACCATGTAACATCAGACAGTATTACCCCTAAACCAACGGACTACAGGAAAACTTTCCAAACCCTAAAAGGATCACTATGAAAAATTATCAACCACGACATTTCATCCTCAACTTATGAAATTCTTACTAAATCACAGATTAGCGTCCCATAGTACCACAAACAGACCACCGGCTTTATTAATGTTTGGACGACTTTAAAGATCATGGATGGATAACTTAAATTCCCTGACAGACCATAGGTAGTTATCTCTAAGTTTAAAGAAAATGAGATGGTTCTCGCAGTGGTTTATGGAAAGAAGGAAAAATGGATTGAAGGAACAATATCGAAAGTTTTGGGACAGCTACACTATCTTGTAAAACCGCTTTTGGTACGATTAAAAGACACCTGATCAAATTTTAAAATCGAAAAGGAAAATGGATAAATAAAAATTGTTCCTTAAGTAAAACAGGATTTGCCTTGTCCTCCAAATTCAGTCTAGAAACAAACGCGTCAATCTTTCATGAACATGAAGAAGAGTTTATCTCTGACAGTGAACAAACAGATGTGAGCTATATACCTTCAGGGGATGAATCATTTGAAAATACAGGCCCTATAAGATGGTCAAGCCGTTTTGCAGAAAGATCTGGGAACGTCCAAACATAACGATGGAGGTGTGATGTATATATTAATCGTAATAATTTTTGTTTTCATACGTAGCAATAAAGAATATTATTTCGTTGAAATGAATAGTTTTAGACAGAAGAAAATTCCTTGACATCAAAGGAAACGTGGCAGTTTGAGTCTAATCGAGTAATAAAAGTTCTTCTCAAAATAAGATTCGACGATTTATCCATTCTGGTATTGTAACTCAACCGTATTGATCATATTTGAGGATTTTACCCATGAAAAAGTAAGTTTTATTGAAGAATAATATTTTTTTGAAGTCAATGAATTGAACTATTTATATATTTCTTTTCGTGTTAATAAACGTGAATTAGTATAAAAAACGCTTGAAATCTTTGAACAAGTCAGATGTACAAAAATATTCTCTGCGAAAAATGACAAAACATAAACCTTAATGAAACCAAACCACAGAATTACTCAGTTAAATCCCCGATCAGAAATAATAGTTGTTACATCTTTATTTTAATGTACGACTTGTTCTCTCGACGAATAATTTTTAGAAGTTACGATTTTTCAAATACTAATTCTCGGTTTTGACTTTCCTCAACGCCTAAAGTACATACGATTGTGGAAAACTATCCGTCGAAAAATCTGCCAGGTTAAATCTCTTCGCAGCTCAGGAGTTAAAGCTGTTTGAACATTTCACAAATGAAGTTAAGTGTGTACGTTCACCTGAATCGCTATCGAAGTGATAATTAACCATCCGACTCTTCATATCAGAAGGTAGAGCCATCACCAAACACCATAGACCTAAAAGTTGAAAGAGAGTGAGCTTTGTTTAAATTTTTAAACTGTCAAACCATTACCCCTCGATCAACTCCCTTATAAAAAGTTCTCGAGAATTGACTGTAACTTAAATGAAAAATAAAAATATCAAAATCGTGGCTTGATATTTAATTCGAAAATACCACTAGTCACATAATTCTGAAAGATATAATGTTTGTTACTGATGCTAATTGCACTAAGTGAACAAAGAGCGCTGACAAAACATATTGCAATCATACTTGAACGTTTCTCTGTTTATGTTTCTTTCTCAAATTCATGTTGGTAAATAATTTTACGCGCATTTTGAGGTTCCTCCATAACTGATTTTTTGACCAATATATAAAAATGTAAGTTGATGGTTTATTTTTACTACCCAGGGCGACTATATGTGAAGCAGTCAAAGACGTTATTTTCAGTCTAAATAAGTTCAGCTTAACTGTGAATATATTGAACGATGCCTTTCATTCTCGTAAAATTTATAACTTAGTCATGGTCAACTTGAAAGGCGTAATGGCGCAAATAATGATGTAACATCAATAAATGCAGCTTCCGTCATTGTATATTTAATCGGAACCCACTGCATCAACATTGGTGGTTTCAGAGAAACGACTCTCATACAACCAGATATAAATGACTAAAATGGAATTTCTCTCAGCTCATAGATATGCATCTCGTGAAGAAGATGAGGAAATCGAATTTTATTATTCTTCCTGCTAAAGTCCTCCTACATAAAATCTAAAAGCCTTTTAATATCAAAATCTTGAACACGTGATTGTTATAGAGAAAAATTTATTTGTTTTCTGACGGAGTACAAATTATTATAATATTTCAATTGAGAACTCCTGTCTAATTAATAAGAGACTTCAATCTATTGTCAATTTAAACCAAACTATACGATAAAATTATAACTTTAAAACGGGTTACCTTAATTTATATCACGACATTGTGACTATTCGCAGCTTTAGTTTTACGTCTGTACTTTCACCATCGCAGATGGTCTCAAAAGTTATTTAGAGAATAGTGACGTTCTTTATTTCAAATTTTATATGTCATGCGCTTTCACAGCAGTGAATGACTTTAAGAACAAAATAATTGGCTTAAATATTTGCAGATGGTTCCAAGGCGATAAACCTGAGTTTTAAAACACGTAATATGGTTTTTATTTGCGATTTGTCAGAGTAGAACCAAAAATCCAATATAATTCACATTCTTATTTTCTCGAACTTCAACTTTCAGAAATCAAGATAACTATTATACTGATTTTATCCATTTTAAATATATGGTGCATGTTTCTTTGGGTAATAATTAATACACCATAATACCTATGATAGTATAATTTCGCAACTTATAACTCAATTTTGATTTCATTGTTATCATGGATATAAATAAAATTTAAGACGGTCAGAATGATAAAATATTTAAATCACGAAGTTAAATCAATATATTCACGATATCAATTTTAAGACTATATGTAGGGAAGTTATTTAGTTATGATTCTGAAGAATCAATATTTTTGATGAGTTAATCGATATTCAGGAATATTTCAGCAAAATTTTAAAGATTTTAAATAAACAAAACCTGAAGTCTTCGCCGATTTTCGTCACCAAAGTCGAACATCAAGATGTATGAATGTTTACATAGTGTTAAAATATAAATAAAATTCATATCGTATTTTAACAATCAGAATTTAAAATGTTTTAAACTTGTGAATCTCACCACGTTTAATATATAGACTGAGCGATTTGGCAAAGTAAGATTTTAATTCACAAGACAAATTGGTAAAAAATTATGCTAAAAGTTAGAACACGAAGAAACATTGAAACACACACCAAAAAATCTTTACAATAGACATATGATAAGTAATAGTTTCATTTTAAAATGTAAAGCTCTATCATAAATAATTAAACGAATCTGGATATTTTACACTTTCAATAATCGCACAATCAACGATACCTCAAAACTATGATTTCAAAATGATTTCCCACCGATCTTCGAATTACAAATTTTGTTTACTCATCCATTATAGTTAATCGAGTTGAGTTTAAAATTTACAACGCATATTTTAAATACTTCAAATGTAGATTTAGGAAGGATCAATGTCGCAGAAAACCTTCGATTAAAATAGATTTGATGATGATTTTACAAATATTTGAATGAAGTATGATGATTTTATTTTTAATATTAATATTCAACTGATGCGCGTTATGGTTGAAAAACATCATTTGATTATGCTCGCGCTTCTGCGTATATGATGGGTTCTTTAAATAATTCCTCTTCATTAAGACGGCTGATACAAATGAATATTCTGATATATTTTATTCATTATAACGTTTTAATCTGTTTTAATCTTGTTATTTATTTAACTGTGTAAGTTATTTTTGTATTATGTTGATTGATCATATTTATTTTATTAATTTACGAATATTATGATTTTCAGTGGATCATAAAATTCAATAACTTATGAAGTCAAGTTAAATCTCATTAATATAAGATAATAAATTGTTTTGTTTTATTTTAAAAAGAATAAAATTGATAAAATTGATATTTCATAAATTGCAAAATTTGAAAAAATATAAAACCTAATCAAGAATTAGAGTAAAAAATTCATCATCCATGTAAATTTTTAAAATAAATCAATATAAAGTGACACTCCCCAAAAAAACAGTTTTAAACGTTTCTCAATACGAACCGAATTTTGGTACGAATTAACTCCAAAACCTCAGGTATCACTGTCGAGTGTATAAGTTCATAAATAAAGAAAAAGTAAGAATGTGATTGAGTTCGACATCTAAAATAAACCTTGCAGTGGTTTTTAAGTTCTTAAAAACATGAAAAATGGCTAAATCTCTGTAATTTCAAATAACACGACATGCGCGTTTCCATGCAAAGAGAAAAAGCTGAGAATTTTCTATTTTTAGTTCTTTTCAACTTAATCTAGTTTTCTGGGTCTTGGTAAGAACTAATTGAGATTTAAATACAAAATATCAAAACATTTTTCGGTATTAAATAATATGAAATTAACCCTTCATATCGGTTCTCCAGTCAAAGCATAATTCAAAAAATGATCAAAAATGTCAAAAATGTGAAATATTTAACAACTAAATTTTTATTTTTTGTTCTGTAAAAACACATTAAAGGGATAATTACAACTTCCTTTGAGGTTTTCATATATCCTGCTCAAACAGATTAAGTTAAACATCAAGGCACCTGAAATAAAATAGAAATTATTTAAAATTTATTATTCTTGAATTATATTTAGAGTCTTCTCAAGTTGGCAAACATCGGGAACAAACAAAAATATTCAACAAACTCTGAAGGCAAACTGTTTATAGCATTAAACCGACATTTATTTAAAAAAATACATTTGAATATTCATGTGAATATGTTGACACGTTTGATATAAGATTATCGATAAATGGTTATTTATACGATTGAGCCTAGATTTAACGAAGGCAGTATCTCGTTTTATCGAGTTAAACAATATTTAAGACAACACTAGATAGTTTAAAACTTGTTATCCTTTTATTTTATATATCTTTATTTTAAATTGAGGATATATTGGATGGTATAATCGAGTTTTTTAACCATTTTAATACTATAAGGTAATTTTTTATTCATTGAAAAATTGTTGAAACCAAAATTCGCTAATTAATCATAAGTACACCCATTTTACCTTACACTCCTTCCTAAATATCTTTATTGTTTGGTATGATTGAAGAAAAATCTGGATTTTAATTATAATTTTCATACATTGGTGAATCTTGATTATTTTTTAACATTATTCAGTTAAAAACAGTTTGAACTAATTATGATATATTTTTCGAATAAATATTCTTATGGTTTATTTTCTGTTATTAATGATTTTTTATAATCATCAAAAATACTGATTTTACTTCATTTATTACCTGCCTAAATTCTTAAATGTACCATTAATCTTATATGTGGAGAACTACTCATACGTTATCTAAGATTATAGACGCCTTAAACTGGGTTCTAATAGGGTGTGGAATCAATGAATTTGTTTGGTGTTCACAAACAAATCTCCTGAAGGTGTGTACACTGAAATACTTTTAACGATTGGAGCGATTTCATTCATCCTTATTTCAAAAATAAACCGATTTATAAATTTAAAATCGACACACGTATATTAACACATGTATCTTTGGGAATAGAAAGAATATAAGATATTTTTTATTTCTAACGTTGTGTTATGTTTTATTTTTATTATTTTTCTGTGATAGAATGTTTCAAAATAACAATGCAAGGTATGTTGTGGTCGTCGAACGTGAGAGCACTAGAATAATTAGTTATATTTTCAAATAAGATGTCACGAAAGATACTTATTTTATTCTAAAAGTTGAACTATTACCCAATAAAAATAATAAAAATATGGTCTAAACTGTCAGAAGCAGACCTTTCTTCTTATTATGAAAAGACTCATGAGGCAAGTATATTTATTAAAAAAATAGTCGAAGAAACACCAGTATATTTCTGAAAATAAACATCAAAATACAGAGTTAAGTATTAAAATCAATGATGGAATGAATGGAGTATAACGTGAGCAATCAAAAGATATCTTATCAACGTTGGCTGATGACCTTCCATGTGAAATTCAATACGACGTGAAAAAAAGAGGTCGTATCCGATAAAGCTAAATGATTGTTTATTTGGATTGCAGAAAACAATATAAATGACGAGTTTCACAAAAACGTCAGGGTTTTATTTTGAACCATGGACGTTGGAGGAGAATGGGTGGGTATAATATTCATTCGAGGTAAAAGATGAACATTCTGATACAGCAAGTTTCGTGTACAAATGTTCTTATAATGGTAAAATAACATCACTTTTTGCTTCAATCAACATTTTCTGGCTAATGGATAGAATGATTTTTTATCGGTATATAAATTAAGAAAAGTTGATTCAGATTGACTCAAACCGTGGCACCATAACTGGCAACGAATTCTTATTCACTAAAACTGCGACTTTCAGATGGATTCATGCATTGAAGAAAAATTTATAAATCCTTCAAAGATCATTTAAAGTAACCGAAATATTTTTCATGACATTTCTCTGACCTTTTGGAGAAATTTACGATGTATTATTAGTTCTTCAATACCAAGAAAATTGAACCGTTTCGTTATTGGCAACTTTTGAAGATTTTGAATTTTAACGTCTATTCAAAACTTTTAAAATTGAGTGAAAATTTCACTCAAAACGAGTTGCATTTTGAACTATACATTTTAAAGATGCCACAGACATGAAGTATTTTAAACTCAATAACAAAAACAATGCTTCATAACACGTCTCTATTAGCAAGATTAGTTCAATCTCTACTTCCTCTGATAGGCAAAACCCTATAGTTACCCAAATGCAAGTATAGAAAAGACGCTTTCACATGGGTCACTGGTTTTGTTGTTTTTCTGCAATGCCAAAAAGGATTAAACAAAAGTAGCTTAAATTTATCGTTCTTGATTAATCTCACGAATTTTAAAATATAATATTTTTTTACTATCGTGTTTTGATTAATTATTAAATTGATCATTTTTACACCAAAAGACATATTCCTTTTAAAATTAACTCAGATTCATTTTAATTATTATATGTTTTCGATAAAAATGTTATTCGTAACCTTAAAATCTGATAAATTAACTATATCATGGTGAAATGTTTAGACCAATTGTTTGGTTTTGAAATATTACATTTATAAATAAATTTCAAACGAATGAACACCCGATTTTGAGTTTAAATTCTAGAAATGCACAAATAGAGTTTGGCATTTAAACAATCTTCTTCCATGATAGGTGAAAGTATAATGAAATTTTACTGCAAATATTTCCGATGATTCGAGATTAATTATTTAAGAAAACACTTTTTGACAAATTTTTATCAAACCCGTTTAATAGGTTGTTTTTTGATTGTAGAAATAGCAATTTAGGAAATATTAGTGATAAATTGAAAAAAATGAGGTTAAAACCAGAAAAGTACAAAATTTAAGTTGTTCAAATAAACAAATGAACGTTTAAATTGAGCTGAAAGACTGATCAAAAGTTTTAATTTATCAACACAAATAGAGAAGATTGTTATGGACCGAAAATAATTCCAACATATTTTAAAAACTAAGAAAATCAAAAAATTCATAAATGGTGTCATGCTAATAATAATAGTGAACAGAATTCTATGATATTAAAACAATTAATTATTTGGTGGTTAAGAATGAAAATCACAAATACGGATGAACTCTCTCAAGTGAATTTATTAAAATTGCAGAAGCTAATCAAAGTCGAAAAAATAAGTCAACTTATAATATACAACTCAATTTTACATCAATTATGGATGAATAACCATCGCCTTGCGAATATACGAGTCTATAAGTATGGCAAAACAATTATTCATGGGTCACGATTGGTACCTTTCTGTCTCAAATAAAAGAAGAAAATGGGTACATAAAGATTTGTTATTGGGAGGATCATTAAAAATGTCGACAACACAACCAAAAATATCGAATTGTCAAAATTGACTGAGAACTTCATTGAATCGGATAGAACACGAGAAATAGCAGTGTCTTTAAAGACATAATCAACTTACATATAAAATTAAATAACAGATAATTCCATATTTTTATAAAATCATCAAAATAATGATCTAAGTAAATTTATTTTCCCAAGATTTTAGAGGCCAAATTCAAAAAATATATGAAGATAAATGTGTAAAAAACTTTGAGAAATAAAGAAAATTTGAATATTTATGTTATACCCTCTTTTAACCTTAAGTGTTTTTTAGCACCCCTACATTTCGATTGAACAATGGATGATATATAGTTTCTCGCAAGAAAAGGTAATGTCTGGTTTTGAACGAAATAATTTTAAACATGAAATGAAAGGTAGGACCAATAATTTATTTTGATGTTCCTAATTGGTTTGAGCATGCTTTAATAAAAAAAATACAAAAATATAAATTTTACGCATGAGTGTTGAATATTTTGAAAATCTTTATAGATGATTAAGACACTCATTTATCCAGAGACAACACAATCAATAAATTAAAAAGTCATTGAATTTTTGAAGTCAATAAAGTATGTTATTGAAGTGCCTAATCTTTTTTACGTTTCTCATGAACTTATGCAGTGAATGTAAACCATGGTACAGATTAACACAAAAATGAACCAGAAAGGTACACATTTTTCAAATGATTTAAAAGTATACCTTCTTACAAGAATAAACAAATTCATTTCAAAATTGATAAATAGCTCAAACAATTTAAGAATTCCTCAAGTATATCATCTTTATGACGATTAAGGAATTTCAATTTAAATATGATCATAAAAATAAGAAACAATTTATGGGTTTAAAAGAAAAAATTCCGCAAAGATCATCAACACGACGAGTATGTTGAGAACTTATAATCAGCTACAACAATTATCACATGAAATAAGAAAATGAAATTAAAAAATTAAAACTCTAAAACTGTCTTAACTACTACATCTACACAGACTAACCACGAAAATAGTTACATAAAAAATAATTAGAATAAATCTATGATATATCAAAACAACTCTTCTAGGTCAAACTCGAAAAGAGCTCATATTATTTAATATTTATTAATTTGGACTCCAAAATAATAACATTGATCACACAATTATTCTATTTTTCAACATAAGTGAAAATTATCCATCTACGACAGAATTAAAATTTTTAGTTTTCTAATTTTCAAAAATGTTTAATATATTATAAATTGTCGTGTACATATAACACTAATGATGCCAGGAAATTTAAAAATTACATATCTTTTCACATATTGTGTATGGTCGCCACGAAATAACCACAAAATTGAAAAATTAGTTTAAAAGTTCATATGATCTCTAAAGGTAAGTTTCTTACACTATGAACATAAATATATCTGAAATCTACTGAGGAGTTCTTGTTACAAAATTATAATTTTGATTATATGTAGAATGTAATTGATTTATATGATAAGTTTATATGCAAAGACTTTGCAAATGTATTGAATTAAACCAAACTATGAATGAGGTACCTTTAAAGTAAATAAAATCATTACAATCTATCGTATCGCAAATTTGATGAGTGTTTGTATTTCAACCAGATATTTAGTTAATTTATATCTGGTGAAAAAAAGCTCTTTCATTCAGAAAATATGAGGGAAAAACTAAAACTCAAATATATAGCAAGCTCAAAAAAATTGGTTTATAATGCTGAAAAATTATAAATTATTAAAGAACCAAATTATCAAACAGATCGATTTTAGATTCATGGATTTATTTTCGAGGTATACTTACTCGTTCATATTTCAAAAAGGCGAGCTCAGGCTGATGTGATATATAATTTCCATCTGTGTTATATTTTGTATTATATGTGACTTTATGAATTTTAAACATGTCAACATGTTGACGCACAAAAACATTTCCACATTCTTATACATTTAAATTTGAAATAATAAAAACAACATAAATTTGATTTTGCTATTTTAAAGGCTTCCTAAAATAGTTTTATCCCATTATCATTGGAATGTAAACTTGATATCTGTCTTAATTTGACAAGGCTGGAGAACGAATTTTTAGGAAATACCAAATTATTGAAGATTAACAAAATTTCAAAAATACAAATATATCAGAATATGAACAGTTATTTATGCTATCAATTAAGATCTTATTTCCAAACTCGATCAAATACTCACTTATGTTCAATTTGATGAGAAATTAAAGAAATATCATAATAATATTTATCGATTGTAAAATATAAATTTTAGGTGAGAACGATAATACTTAAGCGTATCTAAATCAAAAATTAATCAAATTAACATATTCTAAAAAATAAACCCCTTTTCATTTCTAATTTTAAATGTAGTTGACAGTTTGAACATGTTTAAATTTTCGGTAAATTCATTGTCTTATAAATAAGAAAATATCATTTTATATTTCAAGACGAAGAAAAGAAAATGTGTTTTTATATATCTCAAGTTCTGCGATAATTGTTCAACAAATAAATCACGAAAAATATTTTCAGTGAAATTTGGAGAAAATTGGTTTTTTTTGAAGTTTAACGCCTACATAATTCAGAACGGCACGCACTCTAAATTTGAAATTCTATCAACTACCGTATCAGCGACATTAAATATTTTTAAGAAATAACTCATACTTCTTATAGATATCAAAACGAGCATTAAGTTTTACAGCTAACATTGATTTAAATAAAAAACGTTGATGTATTGTCATAACATATATTTACTAATATATACAATATAAAAAACGGAATTCACTGTTCATTAAGCGACTTTGTCAAAATGATGAAGAACTCAAAAATATTAAAAGGGAATTATTGGGTAAATACTCTTATGCTAAAAATGTGACGAATATAGAGAAGAAAGACTCGTATTTAAATTTGTATCAGCATCATTCTATTATAAATGAAAAACTAACAATATATAGTCAAGAGCCCTTTGAATCTTAATTTGTCATACTCCTTATGTGTGCTAGAGAGTGAGAACAATTATAACCAAGGCTATATCTAATTAGTAAGAAAAATGTAAGTTTGTCGCGTGAAATAAATTTATTATACATTTTTTATTCTTAGTTATCGTTCGTCAGTTAAAAGTGGTTAATTATCAGAAAAATTTTAAATAAGTTGATAATAATTTTTGATCCCATCAAATTTACACTTTTATCACAAACGATTTTAAGCAATACCGATTGGTTAAAAATTAAGATAATTTTTAACAGCTGACTTCATGATTACAACAATACGCTCATTTTTAAACTATCGAATGAAAGATAGTATAAAATTTACACACTGCTTAAGAACAAAGAAGAATATTGGAATTCAAAAGATAGCCTTTATAGAATGTAAACTACATGCTCTTACATATATTTATAAAATCTTTTTAATTATATTGTATATGCGATACTTTTTTTCTTACAACTGAATTTAATAAAAAACAAATCAGAGTAATTTATAATTTTTTAACTTAAAAAAATTTTTCTTTTGTTTGAAAATATTTAATTCAATGGAAATAATTTTGGTATAAAATCATAATAATTAAAATTTAGATTAGAAATTATCAAAATTCGGTATGGATATACATGTTAATAAATATGGTAAATTACATTAAAAATTTTCATATCTTATCTCTTTAAATTATTTTCGAGAGTTATAAATTCAACTATACTTTCATTTGATGTTGAATCTGAAAATTTTTGGGTGAATTTTATCAGCTTTTCTTCATAATTAATCACTTAATTACTTTGACATTTAAAGGGGGATGATGCTGGATGAATTCTATTCTCTAGGTTTGGCGAAATCATAGTTTCCACATGTCAAAGATAAGGTTAATTCTCATACTAACCAATCAAATAATATTAAAAGAAATCTATCGTACGAAAAAATATATAAGTAAATTGATCAGACAAAACACAGATAAAAATGCAAAAAATATCCTATCCAGTAAATCTTAGGTTTCTTTTGATAGAATATCTTAAAGAGCATTTTGAAAATTGTATCTGTATTAATTTCATGACTTATAAATATCTTCATCACATTAAGATCCACGCAAAGGTAATAAGTCTTAAAAACATCCATAAGAAGCAGAAAATGTTTTCATCACAAATATAAATTTGAGAAACATCAAATTAATTAGAGTTTTATAAATAATTACACTTTTCTATTTATTCGATAATACATTTGCATGTATGAGCAGAGTCCTGCAGAAGTCATAGTGTCTTGTTAAAATAATCAGATGACGATTTCTAATTTTTACATTGAATTGTGTTTTTAACTTTTTAAATTTTGCTTTCTAATTTTTAGATTACCGTCAGTATGCATATATTTTGTAATATGTTTGATTATTGTCAACTTGTTACGTCTCTGCAAAAATTAATATCAAGAAGATTAAGTAGGAATCGGATTGTTACGGAGATATAATTATTTATCGTGCAAACATTGATTTACTTTTCAATTTTTGTAATATTTTTAATTATTTGAGATCTGATCTATCTCGATCGTATTCTTCTATTTTTCGTTGGTACCAAATATCTGAGCACGAATTTTCAAGTTTAAATTGTTAAATTTAGTATTTTTAAGTGGTATAAAAATGAAAGTGTCAAAAAACATGTCACCAACCATTCGCATTGTTTGATATTTTTATCCCTAATTCTAAGATGTATAATAAATTATAGGTTTTAAAATAACGCACTTCTGCAAACCAAAAAATGTTAACATGTGACTTTAGATTTTCTTTTGAATAATACTCACAGATTTCATGAATCGCATAAACAACTAATAAAAGATATTTTTATTGATATATGACTGGAATAACAATGTCGAAGTTATTAAGCGCACCTTTAAATTTTGCAAGGTTTGATATTTTAAAAAATGCATTGTAGTATCAATGACTTTAATATTAACGACCTAGATTAAGACTATTCATCGTGAAAAATAGTCAAAACTGAAATTTTATTATCACATATTTTTGTCTCAAAAAGTTGGAGTTAAAATATATCACGAAATCAAATCACATATTTCACGCTTATTTCCAAAGAAAATATAAACAAAGTAATGAGTAGATTCAAATATTGAAGCCTATATGTTTGCCAAATTTATTAATGTTTTTTCGAACCTTGAGATTAAAATTATTAAATTAGTTAAATTTTCTTAAACAAATATTTGAAAGCATACAAAAATCAAAATATGAAAAAAATATAGTTCGCAGAAGTAAATATTTTTTAAAAGTGTTGCCTCAATACTTAATTTTCATAAGTTAAAAATGTGGATATATCATCTGCGAAATTATAAACAGTAAAATTCTTTTGAATGTCGAAACCGACACTAATTAAATTTCTAGTTTAAACGTAAATTTTAATGATTGTTTTTAATAATTTTATTAACTCTAAACAACTAATCACCATGAAAATACTGATACATATAAGGAAAAAAAGTTGATAATTATATACCGTGAAAACTATAAAATGTACAATAAACCATCATGTTTTTATCAAAATCCATTAAGAATCAGCTTAACGAGAAATAGTATGGAATTAAAATACAAGTAAATGAAGTTAGGATATTTAATTAATATACTTGAAAGATTTCTACATCTAAAAATAATAAGAATAAATTAATTACTCTCATCTATATTTCGTACATTGTTTTATATGTTTCAAATACTTTATCTTTTACTTTGTTCTCAAATTAAAAAATCTAAAAATACTAATCCCATTGCAGTATAAAATTCTTTAAATTTTTCAAGGTGTGAAATATCAATCAATACTTCGCACCGGATACATGCCCTCACGTCTTTTGAAAATACTGTTTGGCAGAGCTGTTTATATGAATAGAAATATACCGCGAATGTTTTAAGACTTAAATTTGACATGAGATCCATCACGTAATGTTGAAATTTTGGGTTTGAAGTGTGAATTATTAAATTTATTTTAATATTATTTGAATGAAATTGGAATGCTTCTCCGAACTCTCAAAAGTTGTCTTTCAGTTTAATAGGCATTATAAATTTATTTTTTATTTTCTTATGAAACACATCGATTTCAAAATGTCCTATTTTACTGAGATCAAACAGCACTTCCACAAAAATCTAATTTCATGTTTGATCAGAAATAGTTGAGATAAAATAAATGAAAATGTCTTCTGATCAAAATCTTTTAAGATTTTAACAAAGGTATCCTAGTTCTCCTCCAACGACTTAGATGACTAAAATCTCTGTCAATTAAAACTTCGCTTGTTGAATCGATAGTTTGATACAGCCGCACTTCTGGATACTCACCATGCCGCTTTTCTTGTTGATTAATATATGATAATAATCGAGGTTTTATCTTTATATCAAACTCTGTTGACACTTCTGTAGATCCAACCTGATTTCTATTAGATTCATGTGAGTGCGTCTGTTGTTTCGTCGGATTGTATCGAATTTTTATTTATAAGATAGTTATCTGCTTTAGACAGCTGATTATTTAAGTTTAGGAAACCTTTTTTTGAATAAAAATTATAACTATTAGGTCTATAGATAAGAAATGAACGGAGATGCATCTTATTTTTTTCAAAATGTCTCCTCTTATATACTTTCCTGTTAAGTGCAGAAACACTGTATTTCGGTAAGGGTTTTGATTCTTGTAAACTTAAATGATAAAGACCATTATCCATTTTTAATTTCTCTCGATTACAGAAATTCACTTCAAGAGATTGACTTTTTGAAGCTTCTGATGATGGATTGGTTGAGCCTGAGGCATATCTAGGAGAATAAATAATTGAATTATATCTATTTCTCTTTGTCTGCATTCTAGCTCTATTTTCTTCTGGAGAAATTACAGATGATAGATAAATTAAATTCAAAAAATCCAAATTGAAAATTTCGTATATATATTGATGTTCTCGTAAATGCGCGTGATTAGATTTTCAAATTATTGATAAATTTACAAAAATATTCTGATTTATACCTTCAAAAAAATACTTAAAAACTTTCATAATCAAATTAAATAATACCTTTTTTCAACATTTAATAAGAAAAATAACTCATCAATTACAACTCATTTTAATAATTTAAAACTAGGGAAAAACTAAAACATTCTAATTATTTTCATATACGCCTGTAAGGAAATTGTTAAATTGATATAGTTCCAGTCTCATAATTCAATGCCATAATTGCGATTATTCATATTATAAATTCGCTGCCAAATAAATTTATTTCGTTCATTAAACCTAATAATGGAACATTTAGCAGTTTATTTGATTTAAAAAAATCAAAATTAAATTTCATTTTTTCCAAACATTGTACATTGTTAAAATTCCACCAATATATTTGAATAAACAGTTCTAATGTTGAATATAACGTTCTATTGCGAAGGTAAAGTTTAAACGAGATCCTGTTAGATAATTTTAATGATAAAAATATAACGTTGTATTCTTCAGTTTCATTATCTGTATACAATAACACGTGGATTATGTAACCCTATACTAATGGGGCTGGTACACACTCGAATAAGGACAAGAATAACACGAATTTTCTGAGTATTTGTGATTATTTATGGATATTCATAATCTTTAGTCTTAACGATAACCGAGATACGTCGTTGATTCTCATGTAAATAACGTAACAGAGAAAAAGTCACACAAGACAGAGGAGTAAAACAAAAGAATCGAAAATTAACTAACATATATTTTTACCGTTAGAAAAAAACCGAAATGAAACCCTTATAGACAGAGCTACACCGAGTGACGTAAAAAACACTAAAACCTACTTAGAAGTATGCCTGGATAGGTTTGAAGAAAACATGATCTTCATATAAAAGTGGGCAAAAGAGGATATAAAAATTTTATATATACCTTTAAAAATAGTTTTAAAATATTTTGAACTTTTGAGGATAATAGTTTTTATTTATAAATAAACTTTCTCAGCTAATATCAGATTGAAGTTTTTAAATCGTCTTCATGAATGATTCTCGGATAGTTTTCAACATATTCTGTTTTAGTAAGTTATAAACCATCTCAAGAAACATAAAAATAACTTTCGGAGTTCTGTCTTTGATATCATTTGATTCGTGTGAGTTATTACATATAGAATCTTTAAAAACAAATATTTAATATATTTTCTTGTAAATTTTATCATGTTTACATTACTTTTTAATTTATTCTGTTGATAATTATGTTAAGAGTGCACTCATAAGGTTTGATAAATGTATTGTTCTGCAGTTAATTATAAAAAATATTATGTACTTTTCAAAGTTTTGCTTGAATATTTTGACATATTGAACTTCATTTTTAACGTGATGGTTATTCTGTCAAAAACTGCAACTATTTTTAGTTTATGCTCGTCCTATAACATTGAATTTTGTGTTTTATCAATCAAACTTTTTTGAATTTACTTTAACTATCAAACTTATTTTTTTCTTTATTTTCTGAAAACCGAATATTTATATCCAACACTCAAAAAATAAATTATCTCTGGTTAATAAAAAACTAATTAAGGGTACACTTGAGATATATGTCCGTATAAGATATAATAAGACAACAAGATAAATAGAATTTTGCAAAAATAACATAGATCGAAAGTATCTGTTCGACTTTGAACTTAATTTCTTACATTCGAAAAATTTTAATCCAGTTTTTTTTAATATACTGTGCTTCTAGTCCTCAACCTTGTTTATCTTTATAAATTTAATGAACAGTTTTTTAAATGTAGCTAATTTTGGGGTATATCAGAGATTTCTATTTCTATATGTTGTATATAGAGTTATATTTTGGCACGCCAATTTAATGCCGTCATTTAAGTGTTATTATGATCTAGTTTATCTAAGCTAACTCATTTTCCTCTTTTTTTAGAGACAACTATTTTAAGAATAATTGAGAGAATTAGAGCACGGCTAATGTTTTTTATCTAAGACACAGAAATTAAGATTTAAAAATCTAATTCTTTGTTACTAAAACTCTCACCGTCATCAACTGCCTCAATAAAAGATATAATTTTCACGAAAATAAAACCAATGTATCTTTTTGTAAGTTTAAATATCTAGAAAACGTTAGGCAGAATATAAAGTAAGTTATATTATTTTTATCAGTTTTAAAAGCGCAAGATCGCTAAAAATTATAAAAATTAATCATTTAAATAATTACCTTTCAAGAATAACTCTTCGATAAATGATTTTTGTTTTTCGTATTTTACGCGCCAATTCAAATACAAAAATTATTCCCACGCGCAAGTCAGTAAAACTAGACGTACCACGCCGTCTCCAATTTAAAAATAAAAACTATTTCAGCTTATAAATTTCAACTGTCATGTCTTATTGATGAGAATTTTTAACAAGTAGTTTTCAAACAAAATTAGTAATCTTTTTCATTCTACTGTTCTTTATAATAAATAGAATAGTTTTAATTTGTGTTTATTACATAGATTTGTTAAATATTTTAGCTCATAGGTATTCTAAAAATTTACTTCGTTAAGAAAGAATGGTTGTTTTGGATTAATGTTATTCCTGTTAACTGTGAAATGATAAAATAATGCATGCCACAGCCGATATTTCATGTTGATTCACGTTTGAATTCTTCAACAAACAAAATAATTTTCATTCTTGCTCTGTTTATTAATGGTATTCAGTGAGTATGATGGGGCACCGAGAGTTATTATCAGCATTCTTAATGAGTAATTTGATATCTTTTATTTCTAACACGACTAATCTCTGCAGAGATACGCTTGCATCATTAAGTCTATGAGATGGTGAGGTTTTAAGTTGGTGTGATTCTCATCAATCCTAATATCTTATTTTTACACTTGTTCGTTTGTTCTGAAAGGTTGTAAAGCCCGTAACACCTGAACCACTTATTCAGAGACTTACAAAAAGACTTAAAATAACGTAAAATTCATTCAGAATACATCCTGATATATTTCTCTATTTCTTGCTGAACAAAAACAAATATTTTTTTTTTATTCAAATCTGTATTTATTATTTGTTTAACTTAATATTTACGATTTAGTTCTAATTCAATTTAGCCGATGACATTGAAGGAAGACTCTATATAAATAATTTTTTCAACAAAAGGTTGAAGAAGAATTGCATATAAAAATAATGTATGACACACACATATGAATAAGAATTTTTTAATCAACAAATACAGATAATCAACATTTAAATATAAACTGGTTGTATGAAATCATAAATAAATCATTTTAAAAGCAATCTTTATTTGAAACATAAGCTATATGATCAATATTTTAATTCATAAAAATACATATATTTATATTATTATACAATTTAGTTTTTTTACAACAATGAACATAGATGGAAGAAAATATCTTCATAGAGATAACTAGAACGTCTAATAAAATAAATTAAGATTTATAAAGAATAATTATCATCACACAATGCCTTAAAATTTTACACGAAAAAAAGTTTATATTTTGCTGACAAAGTAAATTATTTAATCTAACGAAGTTATCTGAAATACTTTAAAAGTTTAGAGTCAAATCCTGCGACTTTTTTCAATAGTTTAAAATTTTACCCATATATCTAACAATGAAAAAGTAAATGCAAAAGTCAACTATTATGTGAAAATTGTACTCTATTGAAAAGAAAATAATTAACAATATTGATATTTTAAAATAACATTAAATCATTAATTTATAATGAAATATGAAATAATGAGTACATGAATAAAAGATATGTATGAGAAATTGTTTATTTAAATATTAGTTTAAAAAAGATTATTTTTTAAATTGTTTAATTTAAATCTCAAATGAACCAAATACACAATTTGTCATCTACTTGTTTTAAGTCAAAAGTCGAACTGATATACATTTTCTTCAATGTCATAAAAAGGCGATTTTATAAATGATAAAACTTAACAGCGTATTTGTGTTAATATCATAGTAAAATCTAATTTTAATCTTTGATGAGGTGAAGAAATGTCCAACAATAAAACGAAATATATTTAAAACGTTTCAAAGTAATAAATTAATATAGAATATCTTTAGCTAATATTCTATGATTTATAAACGTGAAATTTATTTAAAACAAATTCTGTTTTCTATCGAATAGTTATTTATCCTACAACTGTTCTTCAATAAATTCTGTCTTGCTGGTACATGAGAAGCACTCTTTATTTCGAAGTGATACATTTTTTCATATCATAGTGCAAAAGACATAAAAATACCAATGAAAATGAAAATATTTAATTTTCATCATTGAAAGAAAAATGTCAATCTGAATAACACGATAAATATATTAGAATTCTTCGTTGCTCATGATATTAAACAAAGTAAAATAATAAATCAAGAACCATATATTTTGTAAAATATTTGATTTACATACAATAATATTCTTGTTGAAATTTACTGAAAATTTATAATTTAATTTTTGAATATTACAATTAGATGATATTTTAAGAATGTTAAAACGTAAATTTTTCAAGCCTGATTACATGCAAAATCACGAAATATATTTTGAATACTTATTTTAAATAATTTTTTAAACTTATCATTTTGAATAAATTTTATTGAGGACAAAATGCCATAGCTTATATGATAAAAATTATTAATTATTCAATAAACAGACAAAAGTTTGAACAATAAATCTCTCTTGATTTCACTGAAATATCACAAATCTAACTATATCCATGAAATAATGATCCATTTTTCCGACTATATGAAGGAGCATCTTTATGGAAATGAGGAAACAAGCGACGTAACTTTTCAACGAAACAATTAGAGGTAAGGTTTGCTCTTAAGGGTGGATAGTAAAGCGTGAGGGGTTTTGGTTATGGAAAGTTTCTATCACGTTCCTTGATAACTGGGGTATACACTAAAAAGTTTTGCTGAAAGGAAGAATGTGATCGTCAAATTTCATTGAAAGAAGTTCTGAAGGTTTATCTTCCTCGTTCAACGATAAATAATCTTAAATGAGAGATACTAAATTTATTGATCATGAAAGGTAGAGATTCAAATTTTGGATGTTTTAGGATTTTAAATAGAAACAAATGTTTATACGGTTCTATATATTAGCGTGAGATACTTAAAGCTTTATTTAAAGTTACAAGTCAAATCATTAAACATCTAGAGGTTAAAATAAAGTATAAAAATGTAAATGGTAATAATAATAGTTTTTTAAAAATAACGGTGAAATATTTTTGGCTGCAAACCTGTGAGATCAGTATGAAGTAAAATATTTCTAGACGGTGTTATCAAAGAATAAAACTCATTTATATTTTAATTGAAGTTTTAAGATCGCCAATTCAAAGATATAGAATGATTTGTACCTATTATATTAACCATTTGCATGTTTATAAAGATTGAATCAGATAAAGAGAAGTAAAAATTGTAGGCTCACTGTAGCCAGTTAACGCAAAAATAGAGGTGGATAATTTAAAGTTCCTAACTTATTGGGAAAAAATGAATTATTTCATTCAAAGAAAATAATTGTTGTTATTGAAAATTTTAAACTCATAATTAATTCTAAATAAATTTTCCCTGTTCTTTCCTCTTTAAATAAAATATAGAAAAGGTAATTAGAATCAAAAGTTCAGGGTTAAGAATATTTATTTATATTTTTGAATACAATTTAATGTTGAGAGAAAAAATGAATTTGGTAAAATATGAGGTATCAAATTTTTATTGTAAAAATTCTGAAAATATACACGGTGTTGGCTTTCGTCTTAAAAAATGGTATGATGCATGAATATTGTTATTCGAGAAAATCCGGAAAAATAAATTCATAAATTATTTTTTTCATTCACAAGTTCATCGAGAACATACTGTATTTTAAGTGTTTTAAAAGAGACCTTAGTTGAGAATATCTGTCTTAATTACTCCTTTTAGAGCTTAAAGTCAATTATCACAATTGTAACATTTATCCTGCTATGTCATTTTGTGCGTGATTGGTTTTTCCTGATTTAATTCAGAGGTTCGAAAATTTTGACAGTTAGAATTAAAAACTGATCTCAAAAATTTATGTATTATAAATTGTTGATAAATCAGAAAATTCACCAAAATTACATCTTTGAGGAGTTGAATATAAAATATATGTCATTTTCATTCCTCTGATCGCAACATGATTAACTCTGTTAATGACATAAGACTGATTTTTAAATAAAATATTCGGTGAAAAGTTAAAAAAGAATTTAAGTTAATTATTTGCCATCTTGAAAGATGCAGAAGACTATTTAAATATCCTTTAAATAAAATAATAAGTTTGTCTAGAACTCGTTTTAGTTTGGACTAATTCCAGAATGATAATTATTTTAATGCTAAGATAAAATAAGTATGCTTTTAAATCATGAAAAAGACTTAAGATTTCATTTTCAAATATTCTCAAATATGTTTTTCATTTTAATAAAACAATATGTAATTATAGTGATGTTTTTAAGTGCCTTGAATAGTATAACTTACTATGTTTGCCTTGTTATTTCTATAATGAGAAAAGATTTATTATTTTGAAATTCAATGATTGATCATGTCGAGTTCTTGCAACCATCAAAATTAGCTTGTTGCAAAATTAAATTTTTCGCTTTATAGATTCTATTTAAGATCTATATTACAAATTCTTCAAATACATGTAATATACTTTTAATTCTAGTTTAAAATAAACAAATAATAAGGATATATATGTTAACGTTGAAATTACCTTTAAGGTACTGTGGCATTAACTGGCCGAATACAAGATAAATTAGTTATGAAATCGCCACTCACAAATAACTAAAAATAAGAAATGTTAAATAGGGTGCCCGCTGTATTCAAAGTGACGATCTAATGAAAATTAGTAAGCAGACTTGTGTTAGTTTACGTTTATACATCTTCAGCGCTTTTGAGAAATGTTGACAGATGTTAAATTCGTATAAAACAAAATTTTTAAGATAATCCTATTTCATTAAAAAGCATACACTTAAAAACCAATTAAATATTGGTTCATTTATTTGTTTTATGCAAACTAAAGGTATTTATCGCATATTAAATCAGTGTAAATCGAGCACTCTTTAGGAAAAATATATGCGCATAGAGCAGGGCTTTGAAAATATCTTCTTATTTCTGCTAATCTGAATGATAATCAAACGGAAAAACAATTTTGATGAAATTTATTATTAAATTCTTTTCAAAAGTAATTCACATTATAAGTGCCATTTCTTATCATATTGTCTTTTATGAGTAGTAAGTCTGTATTTTCTTTGATACTTCGTTGTTAATTTAAACAAATAATATATTTTAACGATGATAGAATTCAATTCAGACAAGCTCGTATCAATATTGAAAATATTTTCAAGTTCTCACAAATATTTTTTAATTTGATCAGATAATGATGTCATTGTTCTATAATCAAAGTGTTCCGTAGCTGTTAGATATCTTTAATGCCTGGAAAACTCAAAATCAACGTAAAATGGCTTTATTCTAAAAATTATGATAATTATGAAAAATATATCAAAGAAAGCATGTCATATTAAAAAAATGGTAAATTTTTTACTTATAAGAATCTAATTTCATGTAACTTTATCCTTATAACCATAAATTTTGAAGTATTCTCTTAAATAATCATGTTTTGTAATTTAAACCACCTAAAATTTAAAAATCATCAGATTGATATTTATTCAATCTATAAAGAAAGTAAATAAAACTAAATTTTAAAAAAGTAAATTTAGATTTGCTAAATATATAATTGAATATGTAAAAATAAAAATACTTTACAAATTTTATCCATTCAACAAGAGTTGTTTAAAAATGTCTAATGAGTTTACTACCATAATTGAAGCTTTATACACTGTTAAATTTCATGAATCCTTAAATTTATCAATCTGATTTATGTTAAAAAAATTATTCATTGATATAGGAGTATTCTATGAATTTTAAAATTTCTCAAGATATATACATTCACTACCCATATTTATAGTTTCAACGTCAATAGAATTGAGCTTTTATTTCTTTATTCCTTATCATAATACATTTAATTTAACTATTTTTCAATCAATATTCACTCTTTATAAAGATACTGGGCCTAAATAAATAAAAATACATTTTTCTGAAGTATGATAATGTTAATTCACAAAGCTTTTAATTTGATAATTTCTGAATATATTTTTGCATTTATAAAATCACAAAACCTTTATTGATATCTTTAAATGGAATAACTTTGACTGCAGAATTTTAATTTTACCTTAATTTTTAAGATATGCTGCCCATTTGTTTATTTTTAGCCGTTCAAAAATCTCAAGTTAAAGAATTTCTTTCATATGCGTTTATTTGATACCTTGTTTATTATCATCAACGTTAAACATATATCATATTTTTAATTATAATGCAGGTATAACGACCTTTATTTAAACATTAGATTTAATTTTAATTACTTATGGAGATATATATGGTGTGAAATATCACTGTTAAATAATAAATAATTTCAGAATTCTTTTTCTATCATGATAATACAACCTAATTTTTGACAGAAAGTTCACAATTCTTTCAATATTTACGTTATAAAATAGGTTTATATTCGAAATTCAAATTAATGGAAGCGAACCATGATATATCTCATCACATGAATCATTTATTCTTTGAACTAATGTTGTCTTGATTCTTATATCCAAAAATATCCACTTTTAAAATATACTCGATTTCACGATACACGACATCTCATATGATTAATCTGAATCAAAAACGTTTTTAAGTTAAAAACTAAAACTAATGCTTGAATATCATCAATCTAATATAATTCAATTATAATTTTAATTCATAATAATGAAATAAGCTAGCTTGCTGAACTATATATGATAATATCTTTTCATCAAAAATGTATAAATTATGTTATTATTTTCATATTTTTGTGTTTTCGAATCAGACAATATTTAATTGAAACCTTATTCAGAATGTTTATGGTATGTCTTTAGTGATAAGAGATAAAATTAAAACTCGCTTTGAAATTTTATTGAGGACAAAAATGCCATAGCTTATATGATAAAAATTATTAATTATTCAATAAACAGACAAAAGTTTGAACAACTCTCTCTCTTGATTTCACTGAAATGTCACAAATCTAACTATATCCATGAAATAATGATCCATTTTTCCGACTATACGAAGGAGATTCATAATGGAAATGAGGAAACAAGCGACGTAACTTTTCAACGAAACGAGTGTTAGAGGTAAGGTTGCTCTTAAGGGTGGAGTAAAGCGTGAGGGGTTTGGTTATGGAAAGTCTCTATCACTTCCTTATAACTGGGGTATACACTAAAAAGTTTTGCTGAAAGGAAGAATGTGATCGTCAAATTTCATTGAAAGAAGTTCTGAAGGTTTATCTATTCCTCGTTCAACGATAAATAATTTAAATGAGAGATACTAGATTTATTGATCATGAAAGATAGAGATTAAAATTTTTGGATGTTTAGGGTGTTCAATAGAAACAACATGTTTATACGGTTCTATATATTAGCGTGAGATACTTAAAGCTATTATTTAAAGTTACGCGTCAAATCATTAAACATCTAGAGGTTAAAATAACGTCTAAAATAAATGGTAGTTCCTTTAAGAATAACGGTGAAATATTTTTGGCTGCAAATCTGTGAGGTAAATATGAAGTAAAATATTTCTAAAGACGGTATTATCAAAGAATAAAACTCATTTATATTTTAATTGAAGTTTTAAGATCGCCAATTCAAAGATATAGAAAGATTTTTACCTGTTATATAAATCATTTGCATGTTCATATAGATGGAATCAGATTAAGAGAAGTAAAAATTGTAGGCTCACTGTAGCTCGTTAACGCAAAAATAGATGGATAATTTAAACTTTCTTAACCTATTGGGAAAAAATCAGTAATTATTTCATTCAAAGAAATTAATTGTTGTTTTTTGAAAATTTTCAAACTAATAATTAATTCTAAATAAATTTTTCCCTGTTCTTTACTCTTTAAATAAATATAGGAAACGTAATTATAATCAATGTTCAGGTTAAGAATATTTATTTATATTTTTGAATACAATTTAATGTTGAGAGAAAAATGACATTTGTTACATTTATTTTTGAGGTATTAAAATTTTAATTGTAAAATTCTGAAAATATACACTTGTTTTGGCTTTCGTCTTAAAAATGTATGATGCATGAATAATGTTAAATCGAGAAAAATTCGGAAAAATAAATTCATAAATTATTTTTTTCATTTGCAAGTTCATCGAGAACATAATGCAAATAAAGTGTTTTAAAAGAGACCTTAGCAGATTGAGAATATCTGTCTAAATTACTCCTGTTAGAGCTTAAAGTCAATTATCACAATTGTAACACTTATCATGCTTTGTCATTTTGCGTGATCGGTTTTACCTCGTTTAATTCAGAACGGGCGAAAATTTCGACAGTAAGAATTACAAACTGATCTTAAAAATTTTTGTCTTTAAATTGTTGATAAACCAGAAAATTCACCAAAATTACATATCTGAGTAGTCGAATATAAAATATATGGAATTTTCATTCCTCTGCTCGCAACATGGTTAACTCTGTTAATGACATTTGAGTGATTTTTAAAAAAATATTAGGTGAAATTTTGAAAAAATTTAAGTTTATTTTAGCCATCTAGAAAGATGCAGAAGACTATTTTAAATATCTTTAAAATAAAATAATGAGTTTGTCTAGAACTCATTTTAGCTTTGAATAATTCAACAATGATAATTATCTAAATGCTAAGATAAAATAAGTATGCTTTTAAATCATTAAAAAGACTTAAGATTTCATGTTCAAATATTCTCAAATATGTTTTTCATTTTAATAAAACAATATGTAATTATAGTAATGTTTCTAAGTGCCTTGAATAGTATAACTGACTATGTTTGCCTCGCTATTTCCATAATGAGAAAAGATTCATTATTTTTAAAAGTAATTTATTGATCATGTAGAGTTCTAGCAACCATCAAAAATAAATTTCTATCTTCATTGATTCTATTTAAGATATATTACAGTTCTTCAAAATGTAATATACTTATTTAATTCTAGTTTACAATAAACAAATTAAGGGATATATGTTAACTTGAGAAATTACCTTCTAGGTACTGTGGCATTAACTGTCCGGATACAAGATAAATTAGTAAAGAAATCGCCACTAACAAATTAACTAAAAATAAGAAATGTAAAATAGGGTGTCCGCTGTCTTCAAAGTGACAAACTGATGAAAATTAGTTTGCAGACTTGTGTTAGTTTACGTTTATACATCTTCAGCGCTGTTGAGAAATGTTGACAGATGTTAAATTCGTATAAAAACAAAATTTTTAAGATAATCCTATTTCATTAAAAAGCATGCACTTAAAAACCAATTAAATATTTGTTCATTTATTTGTTTTATGCAAACTAAAGGTACTTATCGCATATTAAATCAGTGTAAATCATGCACTATTTATTTAAAATATATGCGCATAGAGCAGGGCTTTGAAAATATCTTCTTATTTCTGCTATCTGAATGATAATCAAACGAAAAACAATTTTAATGAAATTTATAATTAAATTCTTTTCAAAAGTAATTCACATCAAAGTGCCATTTCTTATCATATTGTCTTTCATGAGTAGTAAGTCTGTATTTTATTTGATACTTCGTTGTTAATTTAAACAAATAATATATTTTAACGATGATAGAATTCAATTCAGACAATCTCGTATCAATGTTGAAAATATTTTCAAGTTCTCACACATATTTTTTTAATTGATCAGATAATGATCTCATTGTTCAATAATCAAAGTGTTCCGTAGCTGTTAGATGTCTTTAATGACTGGAAAAATCATAATCAACGTAAAATGGCTTTATTCTAAAAATTATGATAATTATGAAAAATATATCAAAGCATGTCCTATTAAAAAAATGGTAAATTTTTTCCTTATAAGAATCTAATTTCACGTAACTCAATTCTTATAATCATTAAAGTTTGAAATATTCTCTTAAATAATCATGCTTTGTTATATTAAGCACCTAAAATTTAAAAAATAATCATATTGATATTTATTCAATCTAATAAAGAAAGTAAATAAAAACTAAATTTTAAAAAAGGAAATTTAGATTTGCTAAATATATAATTGAATATGTAAAAATACAAATACGTTAACAAATTTTATCCATTCAATATAAGTTGTTTAAAAAATCTAATTAATGAGTTTACTCCCATAATTGATACTTTATATACTGTTAAATTTCACTGAATCCTTAAATTTATCAATCTGATTTATGATAACAAAAATGTTCATGGATATAGGAGTATTCTATGAATTTTAGAAATTTCTCAAGATATATACATTCACTACCCATATTTTCAGTTTCAACGTCAATAGAATTGAGCTTTTATTTCTTCCTTATGCGCACAATACATTTAATTTAACTATTTTTCAATCAATATTCACTCTTGTATAAAGATACTGGGCTTGAATAAATAAAAATAAATATTTCCTGAAGTAATGATAATGTTAATTCACAAAGCTTTTATTTGGATAATTTCTGAATATGTTTTTGCATTTATAATATCACAAAACCTTCATTGAAATATTTAAATGGTGTAATTTTGACTGCAGAATTTTAATTCTACCTTAATTTTTAAGAAATTCTGCCCATTTGTTTATTTTTAGCCGTTCAAAAATCTCTAACGTTAATGCATTTCTTTCATATGCGTTTATTTGATACCTTTTTTATTGTCATCAACGTAAAACATATATCATATTTTTTTAATTATAATGCAGGTATAAACGACCTTATTTAAACATTAGATTTAATTTTAATTACTTATGGAGATATATATGGTTTGAAATATCACTTAAACAATAAATAATTTCATAATTCTTTTTCTATCATGATTATACAACCTAATTTTTAACAGAAAGTTCACTATTCTTTCAATATTTACACTATAATATAGGTTTATATTCGAAATTCAAATTAATGGAAGCCAACCATGATATATATCATCACGGGAATCATTTATTCTTTCAACTACTGTTGTCTTAATTGTTATATCCAAAAATATCCACTTTTAAATCCACTCTCGATTTCACGATACACGACATCTCATATGATTAATGTGAATCAAAAACGTTTTTTAAGTTAAAAAACTTAAACTTAATGCTTGAATATCATCAAATCTAATATAATTCAATTATAATTTTAATTCATAATAAAAAATAAGCTAGCTTGCTTAACTATATATGATAATATCTTTTCATCAAAAATGTATAAGTTATGTTATTATTTTCATATTTTTGTGTTTTCGAATCAGACAATATTTAATTGAAACCTTATTCAGAAATTTTATGGTATGTCTTTTAGTGATAAGGAGATAAAATTACAAAACTCGCTTTGAAATTTTGTTGAAGTTGATCATCAGCCATTAATGACAAAAATATATTTTATGAGTTACAACTTAGCATAACGAAAATAATATTATTTAAGATTTAATAAAAGGTCAATGTTTAAAGCTGTATTTCAACCATTCAAAAATGAAAATATTTTTGAAAAGTTGTTGTAACTAAGGTACATTAGCAAAATAAATATTTCGAGATTTCTGGTCGTCTTTTCAAATCGTTTTTCTGAATCATGGTAGGTTTTGAGAGTTAAGATTTTTGAAAATACTTCCCCTGTATTTTAAAACCGAAATTTTAATTTGAAAGAGGGCACAAAGTTAAATTATAAATTTTCAATTTCAACAATATTTATATATTTGAAACCAATTCTAGGTTTTGATCTTTGTAAATGTAAAAAATTTTTTGTGTTAATTACAAAATAACAACTAAGAGAATCAACCTTGTACAATATTGCTGAGTCAAAAGAATTCCCAGGTTAATAACCTATTTTCAATCTGATCTATGAAAAAGATGAATGTGCTAGATTGATGTTAACTATCTCCGTTTTATCCTAATAAACGTAACTTCTTTTACTTTTCCTCTTTCCAAAAAACAACCTGAATTTAGAAACGTTTAACAGCCTAAATGAATCATCTATGCCAATTTTTATGAGATATAAGATAAACATTTTTAAAATTTAATCATTATAATAAATATAGAGTAAAGTAGAGTGGTAACCTGTACATCTTTATAACACATCAACATTCCTTTTGATATAGTATTTAAAAATCCTCTGAATGACTAATTTTTACTTGAAATTCAGTTTGGCATATACCGATTTTTTCGGTTTATTTTATATGTTATCAATTATTTATAACTTAATTTCCAACAATATATCAATCCCAAGGTTTATTTTTTGGAGATACTTTCATTTAAAATCACTTTAAAAATTAAAATACACTAAATTTTTAATCATATTTATTTCTTTATATTTCTTATGTAATTTATTTGAAAATATTAAATCAGAAATGATTTTGTCCTCAAATAGATATTTTTTTATTTTAGTAACAAATATTCATTTATGAAATACTTTATCGTAAAAGTAAGGCAAACTAAATCGATGAAATTTTGTTTTCAAATCATATTAATTTCAAAGAATTCTTCGTATCATGTTCGTATGATATTAAATTTAAAGCTAAAACTTGAGAAGATAAGTTGTAACACAATCTTACTTATCTTTTTGTTATTTTAATGAATGTTTACTGTTTTATTGAAAACATAAAATTTTAATTACATTAAATTCATTTGAAAAAAATTAAAATAATTCATATTTCCAAAAAAATGTGAATAGGTTTATTTTCACATCTGAAAATCTGTAGGAATTTAACGAAATCTAAAAAGAAAACGCAAATTTTATCTAAATTTTAGAATAAATAAGTCAAATTATATTTTTTAAATCATGTTTGAATAAAAATTAAATAAAAAACATTTGAAGTAATTTTGGAAGCAAAAAATAAACAATAAATGAGAAAAAAAGAAGTTTATAGGTTTTATATAAAAATTTTTAATTTAATTGATTGAAATAAAAAATATTTATCTGTTAAGAATTTTTAATTTTAAATATTTATGAAAAAAACAACTTTTTAATTTTATGAGAAAATTTTAATCTTTGACAAAATATGACTTAAAATATATTTAAAAACGCTCAATGATCTTAAACAATAAGTACTGAAGATACTCATTTTACAATTATTTATTTGCAGAATATTCAAATAAAAGTTAAATTTTGTTTTGACGCTTTAAATACAAATACAATTTCGTTAAACTTTTCCTGGAATTAATTTAAAAAATATGATGAATCATTGAATTTTTCAACGAAATGAAAAATTCTCAACTGCGGTAACAATGTGAAGGAAACCTTTTTTCTTCTTATTTAATCGAATATTTAATTTTCTGCTTTCCACCTTCTTGTCTGAACTTAACTATTATCAAATACTAGAAGTGAACAATTCCAAAATCGATTTAAAATAAAATTGTTATAAAATGTAAGCTGACATTATTTTTAAAATACTAAAACCTGAAATATATGTAAAATTCAAAAATATTTTTAACCTCAATTTCACAACGCGTATGTTAATATAGTTTAAACTTAAATTTCAATATTATTTAATATTTCCTGGAAAAGGTTGAAACTCAGAGATCGAATTTAATGAAAAACTTGAAAAATGTTGATGTAAAAATAACTATGAGACACATCATACGTCAGATTTACTTTGGTTATTTACATAGGTTTTCATTTAAAATTGTAACAAATATTACTTGATGCTAACTTCAGCATTGTATTATTTTTTGCAATAAAACCCATAAATTACTTTATCACTGAATCATGGAATGTTTTTCTTCTTCATATTTAGTTTCTTTATGTCTTTCTACATTATTTTTTTATCTTTATAAGATGAAGAATGTTTGTAAAAATTACTCATTTGAAAAATTATTTCAAATTTATTGTTATCTTGAAGAACATACTTTAGAGATTATAATTTACAAAATTAATCTCAAATCAAATCATCATGTTTTGTTTTAAAAGCACTTTCAAAGAATGTTTTATGCTAAAATTGTAATATCTATTGAGTAAATTTTAGTTCTTAATATCCATTAATAAGGAAATCAAAATTTATAGTTGAATGCTTTGAATATATCTTTTATGAAGGCAACCTGCTCATATTTAAACGACATTTTATTTCATTTTGTAAAATTTAGTTTTCCGCTGATTATGAGGAATTTTATAAATTTTATGAAATATTCTATAAAAAGAATTGCCAGCTTGGTATGTACTTGACTGATTTATCTCAGTAAAATAAAATAAAATAGATATTAAAAGATGTAAAATTTACGATTCTGTTTCATATACATTGACTTACCAAAAGATTATGTTTAAGTCAGAAGAATTTATCACTGATTGTTATATCCTAAAGTAATAAAATTCACCTGTAATTTAAATTTAATTATAAATTGTCACAATATTTGTGATTGAAGATATTTTTATTTTAAATATTTATGAGAATGGAATCAAATAATTGAAATTGTATACAGTTTACGACAAACATAAATTTATTGTTGATATTTTTGAATTGTAAAATACAGTTATTTTTAATAAAACTGAGATCTTGACACAATAAAATTTACAGTCATATATAATTATTTAAATCCTAAATTTCTTTTCTAAACTTACGATAAACTAAGCGAGATGTGGTCGATTATTCAGAATAAAAATAGCTTTTACCAATTTAACAAAATAAAATAATTTACTATATTTTTTATCCATTGAATGCTGAGGCAGAATAAAGCTATATCTCCAAAGTAATATTTGAAAAATGTTCATAACAATTTTATCTTTTGACACATTCTCTCTAAAAAAAATTAAATCTTAAAACACTCCTGCGATCCATAATTGATTTTATATGTTTAAAAACGAATAATTTATGAATTTTAGTTTTTCTTCTCGTCTATGTTTAAATATTGTGTTAAATCAGTTTTAAAATCATTTCATTGTTCATTTTGATGAAATTATCACCTTTTGAGAAATAAAATATGTAATTGATAAACAAATGAATCTTATTAAGATCGATAATAGTAACAAAAATAAGTGTATAGAATATTTAAACAGAAAAATTAAACTAAAAGATTTATGCATTTGCATGAAGGTTTTTTCAAAGGGTAAAAGCTTAGTTATTCATTCGACAATAACGAGAAACTTAAAATTTATTAAATAAACAAAATTTTGCAAACTAAGCATGTTTTAATTTAACATCTCGTATCCAGAACAATTAAAGTTATATCTAAAAAATATCTTCAAAATGAAAAATATAAACGTAACTTAAGCAAAATATTAAAACAAAATCAAGTTGAAAATTTATTGATTTATGAATCTTGGAATACGTTTTCAAATATGTATGTATTTTTAATCTTAAGTAACTTAAAATATTCCCGATGTTAAATATTTTTAATTAAAATCGGTAAATTTAAACAGGTCATTCAAATAAAATGTAAATTTATTTGTCTTGTAAGTCAAATAAAGAATTCATTTCCGTCTTTGTTTCATCTGCCATTCTTTTATGTATTTTAAATATATGATTTTTGACTGAGTTCTCAAATAAAAAGATTTAAAATACTATTCCCATCGCACGATAAAATTTTTTATGTTTAATCAGGCACAGAGAATCAAGGAGGAATCCACATCGAAGTATACTCCCGGCGTTTCTTTGAAATATGGTGTGACAAACCTGTTTTAAATGAAGGAAATATACTGGATATGTTTTAAGACTGAGGATTGAAATGAGTTCCAAAATGGCGTTTTGATATCTTTTGTTTCGATGAGTTTTGTAAGATATTTTTATTTGACTATGGAGATTTTGCATTGCTTCTTCAAACTCCCGAAAGGTTTTCATCAATTTTATTGGTAGTTTTGTACTAATTTTCTTTCTGTACTTATGTGAGGCATAGGTTTCATAGTGAGCTAAAAGACTCAAATCTTTTAAAACACTCTGAAGAAATTTAACTTCATGTTCATCAGAGAGAGAAGATATAAAATAAATGAAAATATCTTCTGGATCATATTTATTTATCATTTTAAATGAAGGTCTCCTTTCCCACCTCCATTGACTTAGATGTCTAAAATCACTGTCAATTAAAACTCCATCAGAATAATCAATATTATCATATACACGCGCTCGTGGGTATTGACTATTCTTATTTTCATCTTTTTTTAACTCACGTAATAATTTAGGTATAAGGGCATCTCCAATTCCTGAGATTCTAAAGTCGATTCCCCTTGGCTTCTTCGAAATTTCTGATTCTGTGTTTTACTATGATTGTATCGAATTTTATTCATGAGAGAACTTTTAGATTGCTGACTTTTCAAGTTCAGAAAACTCCTTCTTGAATAAAAATCTAATATCGAACGCTTATGAATCAAATATGCTCGCAGAAACTTCTTCTGATTCTTACGGTATTTCTTTTCATATAAATTATTATAACTTGAAGGAGTTCTTTGTTTCAGAACGGTGATTATTTGTTGTAAACATGAAGGGTAAATATCTTTCTCCGTTTTTATCGGCTGTTTAACAGTTAAACTTTTCACAGGAGTTACACTTTTTGTTGCCATATCTGACATTTTGGTTACTTCTAAAGTATGTTGAGTAGATTTATCATTTAAAAAAATTTATGAATATTTTCATGCTTTTATGTTCATCCAGTTTAGGGAAATGATAATCGATTGATTAAAAATCGATATGAAAGCCAAATAAATATTCATTGTCATAAAAACTTCGTATATAAAATGGCGTTCTCGTAATGACACGTGATTTATTTTTCTTAAAATTTTTACAATTAAGAAGATAAACTTTTCAACACTCAATTTATTTTTATTATTTTCTAAGAATAACGCAAACAAATGGATTTCCTTTATTTTCTTAAATACCAATTAAACAAAAGTTAAATGCGGTGGGCCCAGGCTCTAAATCTATTCATAGTTGAGATTATTCAGATGATAGATCTTTCGGTTAGATAAATAAATTGTTATGCTATCTTATTGGTTTTTGACAATTATTTAGTTTAGGTGTTGTAAGATAAAAAATCCTATTTTTATTTTTTTTAACATTCCAAATTAATTGAAGTTAATATTTGAAAAAGGATGTTATAATATCAAGTAGTGTGTATTTTCATTCAAATTATCAATTTAAATCAAACAACATTTCGATGATTTCACTTAAAACTTATCAATGAAATTGTATAATTTTGTCATTTTATGATTGTTTTTAGTCTCAAAATATTACCTTCTGTAAATCGATTTCATGATCTAATGCTCAAAAATATGCATGATGTGGTTTTTCACCATGTGGTGTCGATTCTAAAAATTTCATCAATTTTAAAACTCTATTTTGGTATAAAACGAATTTGATTTAAATTGAATCACCATTTAGAACTCATTTCAAATTATGATCCTGTTAATAGAGAAAAAAAATTAGAACGACCTTCCAAAGATGTTTTTAGATATATTAGCTCCTCTAGAATATCTCTAACGCGAATAATAAATAACTAAGTCATTAGAAACGATTTTTTATGCTCTTAAAATGTGGATGATATGAAATTATTTTAATAACGAATATATTTATAATTATTTAATTAATTTAATAGTTTTCATGAAAATCGTGTTTATTCATGTAATTAATTTTACCACAAGATTATCAATGACGGTTGGGGATTTTATGTTTGCGCAATCTCTCATAAATTGTATGAAAATAAACTTGATATTTTATTGGAATAATTTTAACCAAAGTGAAATAATTTAGGTCATCGTTGAATTCAGAAGAAATAGATTTTCGTAGTTTTTTAAGTTTCTTATGTTCCCATCTTAAAAATTATTGTGTTTTGATCAATCAAGCTTTGACGAATTATCGTAAATCATCACATAATTATGTTATTCAATTTTAATAAAAACATCTTAGTTAAATTTTACATATCAAAAAGAAAAGCCTTTTATAAGTAAATCCGTTTTATGATAAGTTTTTGCGCATATTCACAATCTGAAAAAAATGAAGATTATTCTTGAGAATATGCGCAATTGAACAATATTTTGAGAAAATATAAATTTAATTTCTCTAAGAATAACATAAAATGTGTCTGTTTAACGTGGAATTGAAATCTAACACTTGAATAATTATTTTCAGTAATTTTGTTGAAAGACCATCAGTTTTTTTCTACCTGAAAAAATAATATCAATTTTCAGTTATTTTATTCATTGAGCTAATTTATGGAAGACTTATAAACATCTGTGAATACATATTTATGTAAATCGCACAATTTATTCGCGCCACTTTTATGACGTCAAAAAAGATTTAATTTCGTTAAGGTTAGAAAATTTTTATCGACTTGAGCTCGATTCTAATCTGAGTTATATAAGATTAAATGAGAAAATTAAGCTAGTGCAATGCGGATAAGTCTATGACAGTTCACTTATATTTTAATAATTACAAAATCTTTTTATTTTAACTTACGAATTCATCAATATAATATATTGTGACTTGTCTGATTTCGGGTCCATATTAAGGAACAATACTAATCTACGTCAGTCTACGACAATCTCCGATTAATCTAATGTCTACAATATCAAGAGTATAACTAACACATAATTAAAACAAATCGTATTTCCGTGCGGTTAAAGATTCTGTAAATCTTTTGCCGTTGAGTATAATGAAAGTAAATCTCTTTGATCACTTTTCAATCTGCAAAAAGATGTGTAAAAATAATAATAAATAAATCACTTTATTTTATAGCATCATAGAATCAAAATAACTTATTTATGAAAATAATTTTATAACTCACATTTAACTTTCCCATTAGAATACGAATATTAAATTAGGCTCATGCGCATAATGAAGTAAAATTTATTGTATCGTTATATTTTAAAAATTAAAAAAAATATTCTAAAAGATTTATGTTTCTTGTAGAATTTGAAGAGATTTTTTTCATTTAAATCGAGCTTTTTCGTTCAAATAAATCTAAATATATTCAAACGTTGTTTTGTAACCGCTGAGTAAAACTAAGTTTTGACAAACCTAGATTTAAAAAGTATGTTAAAAAATTGTTCTGAAGATTTATAATTTTGAGAAATATTTATTAAATTTTCAACATTTATTTACCTTAAAACTGATTAAAGCTAAAATTAATGAATGAGAGCGTTTTTATTTCATTTCGATTTGTTTCTTGTTTGAATTTTTTACTCAAAATTAAATGAATTTTGCTGATCATAAATTTAATTTTTTCATATGTTTTAATTATTGTTGAATTTGATATCTATGATTTCGATCTAGCTTTCAACACATGAAATTTATATAGCAATAGAAATTCATATTATTTCATTCGAAAAAGAAAAAATAGACCAATATCTTCATGTGAAATACGACATATTAATTTAAAAAAAAAATTGAATCTAAAATCAAAGCAAATATATCAATTACTCTACAGTATATTCTGTTTTATAATGATTTTTGTGATTTATGTATTAATTGTAACAAATCGTATTTTGTCTTAATCATTATTGTTTCATACGTAGCATTTGGCGACGAGTTGTTAAATTGCTTTCAAAATTAGAAGAATTTGATTTAGAAAGTGACTGGAATGAATATTTTGAAAGATTTGATATTCACCAGAATGAATAAAATTTAAGAGTAGAATATGACTGATCTGTATTTAGGAGTCGTTGGTGGAAAAACCTATACCATTATTAACATCTTGAAAAATGCAGGAATTCAGGCTACTTTCGATATTTCCAAGATTAAAATATTCCTCGACGGATATTTCGCCCAGAAGACCTTGTTTATCTCTGGGAGGTATAACTTTATGAATATCAGCCAAAATGAAGAGGAACCGCTCAAGGTTTTTGCATTATGTCACCAAAAGGCAAGCAAAAATGCCAGTTTGGATCATTTCAAGATGACGCACTCAGAGACAAATTTATTCATGGGCTGTAAAATCGTTTTAAAAACATAAGGCCGAGTTTATTGGAGGAAAGAGAACTTGATTTCAAAACGGCAGTCGAAAAGGCAGTTCAAATCGAATTAGCCGCAAAAGAAGCGGTAAATATGGAGTGTTGTCACGGTAAACGAGGTCAAGAAATTCAAGCCCAAAAATCAAAGGTCACGAAATTGCAAGCACTGTGGAAATGGAATCACACAGATGAGCGATGCTTTTTCAAGAACGCAAAATGTCATTCATGTGGAAAGGTGGGCCATATCAAAGCTGTTTGCAAAGCAGTGGAATCGGACACAGGATAAGTTATAAACGAAATCGATCATACAAATAGTTATGTTTCGCCGTTCTATTCTTCTGTTCAGATTTATAATGTCCCAATTAAACTCGAACTTGATACAGGCTCACCGGTTACAATCCTGAAACTGAGTGATTTCGAACGAATTAAGGCACCTCTTAAACCAACGGCAGAGAGATTCCGAAGCTATAGTGGCCATATAATTTACCCTCTCGGAGCGGCCAAGGTGAACGTAACCATGAATGATTTAAACAAAAATCTGAAACTATATGTCTGTGACAATAGCACAAGTCAAATGGGCCGTGATTAGACAAAAGAGTTGAGCCCTGATGGAACTTTGAAAAATTTTCGCCTATTAATCGAGGAAAGAAAAGAGTATATAAAACAAAAATACACGATGTATTTTCAAATAAAGTGGGCTTACTCAAAAACTTATAAGCCAACATAATTCTCAAATCGGAAGCACGTTCTCACTTCTGCAAAGTAAGGCCGGTATCGCTTTATAAAAGGGCCCAAATCGAAGTTGCGCTCATATAAATTGAAAAAAGGACATACTTGAAAGGACCCATTTTAGCTATTAGGGTTCACCGATCGTGTGTCCATATAAGAAAATTGGGAAAACTCTGAGTGTGCGCTAATTTTTCAACCGGTCTATACGCCAGTGTTGGAGTCGACCGATACCCTCAACCCCGAATTCAAGACATACTGTCGCAGCTGACCGGAGAGAAACTATTCTCTGTCATTGATTTGGTTTCAGCCAACTTGCAAATTGGACTTAATTATGCATGCCGTCAATTCACGAAAATCAATAAACACAAGAGTCTTTACAGGTTTAAACGTTTACCCTTTGGACTGGAATCAGCGCCAGCTTATGGCAGCGAACCATAGAAAATATACTTGAAGATATCGAGATGACAGCTGTCTATTTAGATGATACTATTGTGACGGGTCGTACGCATAAGGAACACCAATAAAAGCTAGAAGACGTCTAAGATCATGGATTGATAACCTAAATTCCCCTGACAAGACCATGAGTAGTTATCACTCTAAGTTTAAAGAAAATGAGATGGTTCTGGCTATGACGTATGGGAAGAAAGAAAAATGGATTCAAGGAACAATATCGAAAGTTTTGGGATAGCTACACCATCTTGTAAAAACCGCTTTTGGTACGCTTTAAAGACACATGATCAAATTTTAAAATCGAAAAGGAAAATACAGGAAAATGGAGAAATAAAAATTCCTCCCTTAATAATACATGATTTGCCTTGTCCTCCCAGAGTCCGTCTTGAAACAAATGGGCCAATCTTACATGAACCTGAAGAGTCTACTTCTGACAGAGAACAAATAGATGTGAGCTTTATACCCTTCCGGGGATGAATAATTTGAAAATACAGACCCTGTAAGACGGTCAAGTCGTATAGCAGAAAGATCTGGGAACGTTCAAACATAATTATGGAGGTTGAAGTATGTATTAATCGTAACAAATCCTTTTTAATCTTTATCATTATTGTTTCATACATAGCAGTATCGTTTTTTCAAATTTTATTATTTTTTTCATAGAATGTTGACAAACTCTGATACGTATAACGAATATGACAACTTTACACACCGAGCCATGTTTTCGTGCAATATTCATATGGCCACCTTTTTAAGAATATTTTCTAACATATCTTCAAATTTCGATCGATATACTACTAAATTACAATTCACCGAATTTTATTAACCTTCATTATAAATTGGTATTAAAATGGCAGATAGTTGTTAACGATACGACTAAGATACAGGAAAAATGAATTTGATCAAAGCCTTTAAATAGATAATACGATGAGCTCAAAACATAAAATTCAATAAAAGCAGAAAAATAAATCATTTATAGAATATCGTTCAAGACAGAAGAGAAAATATTTTCACATGAACATAAAAATAAATATATAAATCAAATGTAAATTCGAAATTTAAATAAAAAAACCAAATTAAACGGACAATACCTAATGTTAAATAAACTCATCAAATTTCTTCCTCTGTGTAACACGATAAATTTCATGGAATGAAATAGATTGACCGACAAACTCACAAAATTCAAAACGCAAAAATTAAATTCTTTCATTTGAAAAAATGACAGAAGATATATTGATAGATTTGTAATAAACGATCCAGAAACACCAAACCCTGAATTAGAATCTTTTGAAATGAATTTTTATAAATTTTTTAATTTCTCTTAGAGAAAATTGAAAAAAAATTCATTCGGATTATAATTGCTGGGGGAAAATCGTTGATCGAGGACGTTAAATGACCGGAACGAATAAGAGAGACAAATTTCTCACACGCGTAATAAATTTTATCCTTTTCAAGCGTTTAAAAAATGTAAAAATGTGAAGGTAAAATGCTCATAAACTCATACACAACTTTTTAGAAGGAAAATAATAACCTAAATATTCTACCGTCTCATCTTTGAACATTCTGAGATAAATTCCCCTCATCAAAAAATCTAAATGTGTGTTTTCTGAAAACCGTAATTCAATGCATAAAATTGCTTTAAATGCTTCTCAATAAAGATTTTCCTTCGATGACAATGTGACAACAGAAAAGTAAAATTTAACATTTTATATTTATGGCACAATCAGCAGAGAAGAATGTAAACATCTGTATGGAAGGTGGAGAAAAATATATTCAGTTATGTTTCATCAAAAAACCTAAAACTTAAATTATACTTTAAAAAATGATGAAAATTATTGTTTCTTCAAAAATATTTAAAAATTCGAATAGATTTCTTTAGGAGGAATTTGAATTTAAAACTGTAAATCCCACCAAAATTACATGTAAATATCTAAAATTTAACTGATTAATTTTCTCTTTGTAATTTAAAAATATAACAGATATTTAAAAAATAAATATTCTCAAAATTTTGGTGAATTTCATGTGGATAAAAAATAATCTTTAAACTTCTCATTAAATTAATCTCTTGTTTTCTTTTGTTTAACGTCTTGCCAAGCAAATTGAAAAATAGTTCATCCCTTTTTAAATACACTTGACTAAACATGCGAAAGTTTCATTCTGATAAAATCGTATGTGATATTTATATTCCTCAAATTTATTTAAAAACAAGATAACACGTTAATTTTCGTTAACAAATATGGAAATGTTTTAAAAATTGAAGAAATTATTTGATGTATTAATTTACACAACATACAGTCTTAAATTTTATTAAAACATTGTTTCGAAATTTAGTTTGTTCTTTTTCATTGTATTTTCAGGACATTATAAACTCTTAGACAGAAAGAAGAGCTTTTTGAGAAATTATCAGATTATCGGAAAAATATATTTTTGAGTGAATAATTAAGATAGATGTATTTTTGAAAAATCTCAATATATCCAAGGTAAATATCATCATAGAAAGCAAAAAATATTTCAAAATTTCTTAAACATTCATAATTTTCATTAAATTATGTCTTGCTTCGAAATAAAGTCTTCAAATAGTCAACTCAACAGTGGTAAAGTGATCCTAACTGACAGAGGTCTGATAAGAGTTTTAAAGAGTGCGAATCTCATCTTACACGATACTAGAGCAACATAAAATGAATAATTACTGAAAAAGATGGCTATATAGAAAAGCCAGTTCGATACCATTCAGCGATGTAACTTCTTATGAAAAATGGGTGCGCGTTCATATCATTTTAGTAAACCAAAAGGTTCAAATATAATTGAGAACTTTCCACAAATAAGTCTTAAATTGATTTAAAGTAATTGAACACATGAGATCCAAGATGTGTTCTTAAAGTTCAACGGAAAATTTATTATATGTTATACCATTCAAAATGACAAGAATGCAATTATCTTTCACCTTTCGAAAATACTTTACTTGGTTCAAATTCTTAAAAATTTACAATGTTAAAGGGTTAATTTATCAACGAAGATAATTGTTATTAATTTATCTGTAAAATACAACTCTTGCTGAATTGATGTTATCTGAGAACAAATTAACTGTAGTGACGACAATCGTAATATTTGAAGCATAAAATGAACAAAATTGAATTTTCTAACTTTGGGCTTGAATATTTTTACAAGAGTTAATGTAAGTCAATTTGATAATTTTTTACAATTGTTTCAATCATGCTAATTAAACATCATAGGTAATGCATGAATTTAAGAACTTCTATTGCAATAAATCAACAATGGGTAAAATTTTTTTGAAAGTTAACGATATCCATCGCTTAATTGACTTTTAAATAATTAACTGACTGATTTCAATCTGTATCAACAGAGGTTTTGAGACTCCGTTTGGATTACAAGAAAGATTTAAAAATTAACCTTTTGAATTTTTTATTCAGTTCTGGAATAATGATTTTTTATTATGAAACATTGATTTCAACCAAATCGTTTGGGATTATAAACTATTATTTGATTATTAAAGATGTCTGTAAGTTAATAACGTCGATAATTACATAATAGGACAACTAAGAACAATAGACTTCTGAATTCATGTCTAATAAACAAAGTAAGGGCTATTTAGAGTCAATATTATATATATTATTTGTTAAAATCAGTTTACAGAAAATTGCAAAACGAGCTATATCTCATCACGAATATGTTAAAACTGGTTTCGGGACACTTTATCACTTTGAACCTTCATAAGACGACATCTTATATCCTACTTTTTATCACGTTTACACATGTAAAATAAATATCGAATTACTTCGCTGAGGATTAAATATCTGCAGGTGCTCGTGAACTATTTGAATATCATCATCATGGTTTTACGGGTGTATTTTGATATTTTATATCCTTTATGATGAGAAAAAAACTTTTCAAATGGTGTCAGACAAAATAATTGTTAGCTTCATGTCTGCCCCAGAAGATTTTTAAAAGAAATTTACTCTTAAGAGGTAATTTATAACATTTTAAATTACGTGAAAAGGTAAGCCACCTGGGTCACACATACAAAATAGATTTTTAAAGCATAAAGAAAATAAAATGGGAAAATTCAATGGCTTTGAAAACCGAACCAGAACAACAAATATCAGGCGCTTTTAACAAACAAAAACGATAAAAACGTGGTAAATTGTGATTCTATACACAATGATGGTAAGAAAGAGAATATTTTAGTGCGGGTAGCTGTGAGTAAGATGAAGGCTAAGATGGGTTATGTTTCGGCCACATTGACAGCTGTCTAGGCTCTGTAAGTACACACTTTGAGTCAAGAGTATTTGTGGATTTTTAAAGATGATGTATTCAATGAGGACATTGCACAGCAAGCTTCAAAAGCTTCAGGTTGAATACTCGACGTCCATTTCACCGCTTCCAACAGACATCCCATTTTACACTCCATACATATTTCCTCAAAGGATCCTTAAATAATCCTGATCAGCATAGATCGGCTGGTTATGAATGTCAATAACGAGCTATTCGATGGATTAACTAGAGCTGAACTTTCGATATAAGACAGAACATTCATGGTGGTATTATCGATATTTTTTCAATCAAACAGAATTCATTTCGAACTCTTTCACGGCATAAATTCATCCCCCTACTTACAACTATTTACTCAACATGGAAAGAGCAATATACGATCGCCTTATGGATGTAAGAACAAAAAGAGTCCTTCTGGCTGCACTTGAAAAATACTTCTTGATTCTAAGAGTGAAACAATCAGAACATAGTGAACAGTATTTCATCACGAGAGTTTTTTTTGGTTGTTATTTTCATCAAGTTCATAGTGTCATCCGAAGTGTGAATGAAATTGAATATGAGAATAAAGACCTCTTACTATTGGCTTTTGGCTGCTAACCATTCTTTAGCTCTGATTCCTTCCCCAGATATTCTCAAAGTTTTTCAATCATTAAAGAATGACATGACTGACCATGAGAAGACGCCAATATTTCTGTCTTATTTTGAGCAAAAATATATTCAAAGCAGATGAAGGCAAGATACAATTGTCATTAAAGCCTGCACTTTTATGATCGACAAACGGAATATTTTCATATTGAATCAGATAAAATGGTTGTAAGAAACACAAAATCTACCGAAGGCTGTCATTAGGTACTGAAGGCCTTTTCTCAATGTCCCCATCCTACACTATGAACTTTTTATAAAGGGACTCGAAAAAGATACTCAGATATATTGAAAAGAATTTTTACAGAACAGTTGTGACATGCAAATATCCATGCCAAAGTTATACCTGGTACTGAAACTAAGTGTACAGAATCCGATCGCTCAATACACTTTCAAACGAATCCTAATTTATTCTCTTGGTATTGCGCATTTGTAAAAAGTCGATAAAGCTTATTAATATTCATTTTTTACTCTTTCTATAATCATAACAAAATATTTTATTGTTTTCACATATTGTATGATTTACAAAAATTCTCTCTATGCCACAATATGATTTATGTTAACGTGATTACGATTCTATAAACCGATAGGTTGATGAAAATAAAACCATCTGTGAATTAAATTTCGATAAACGCGTGGCTTTACTCATTTCGATGATCAAAAATATTTTTGTTTCTTTAAAAAGACGGATGACTCTCATTTCATTTCATCTAATAAAAATATAATGTTTTTAATACCACGTATATTCTTTTGAAAACATCTACAATGATCAAATCTTTGAAAAAAGTTGATACAAAATATTGATCAGAATATTAAAGTTAGTTTCATAAACATTCAAAACTTATCACATATCAAATGAGTCAATTTCTATATTATATGATTTATAGTTCACTTCACTGGAGAAAAATTTTTAATTTTATCACCTGATTTGATGTGATACTGAAGAATAATACATGGCTATTTAAACGAAGGAACTAATATCATAACATTTTGAATTGAAATCCTTCTGCGAGTATGATTTTAGAGAAAAAAAATTAAATTATAAACTTTCAAAAACTTTTTAACAAATAGAATAAATCTGTATTTGGTCTCACAACAATTCTGACACGAAAACGACATAAGATAAACAATAAAACGTTCATGTTTACGATCAGGTGTTTATCTTTTTAATTTACACTTCTAGAAGTGTGAAAAATATACTGTACAACAAAATTTAGCCATCATTTTTTTTCATTTTTGAGAAGTTTGTTTTACTTAAGAAATTTATCAAGATTAAGAATGAAAATATAAAAATTACGAAATCATAAAAAATGTAAAAAAATAAGAAAAGTGTTATTATGATAAAATTTTATTTATCCCGAATCTGAAATCTGTGAAAAATTTTAATTTTAACAATTATTTTTGAAAATAAAACATGTTGATATGCGGGCTTGTATTCGTTATGTGCAAATGTCAATTTAAGATGAATCAATATTTGAAAAGTTGAAATAAATTTTTGGTATCCACGTAATTGAATTTTTTCAATTCACAAAATATAAGTTTAACCTTGTTAAAACTCACTTTAAACATAAAAATTCAGAATGAACTACTTCTGTAAACCAAATCGGAAAAAGATAAATTTTGAATGTAAATCAATGAGATCTGAAAATTAGTTATCGCATTGACATGAAATCTCAGGTTATGTAATTTTCGTTTATAATTCCTCTAATCTTGAGGTTATTAAGAATGTCTGTAAATCGTGAATTCAAATATTCTTCTTCTTCACACAATACACAACTAAAGAATGAAGTTTTTTATTCTTATTCATTCATCTTCATCAAACCTTTCTAATTTGAGAGAAAGTTTGCACAAAATATCGAATCAATTCAATTTCTTAAACTTATTTTTTTACCTTTTTAAATTAAAATGTTTTAAGGTTTTTCTAAAAAACCATAAAATAAAGAGTGTAATATTTTAAAAATATGTGAAAATCATACATGTTTCAAAGAGAGTTATATAATAATCGCATCAATATTAGTCGTAAGTCTTATGAGATCAACTGGATATCTTTTAAAATTTGTATTGTTATCAGATTTAATTTATGTTCAACGCAAAACTAATTTTTGAGAAAATGTTCAATAGCTTCAGTTTGATGATTATTTTTAAATTTAATCTAAGAGTTCTGCTGCAACTAAATTTTTTGAATTTATTTTTCAGAAATAATTTCTTATTTTTATGATAATTAGATTACGATGTAAGATAAACAGAAAAATTTAAGAAATTACCTATTTAATGTAAAATCAATTGAAATACTTTGTAATTAAACATTAAGACGGCCATCAACCAAGGAAAGTATTTTTAAAATAATCCACGGTCATTATATCGTAAGGTTAAGAAAAATGTTTATCTACAAATCCAAATAAATACTCCTCTAAAGTGAGCTGTCTCTACTATGAACCCGCCATGGGCGATTTTTATTTAACTCGAGGCAAGATTTAAATAAAACTAATTTAAACGGTAAAATTTTAAAATTTCGTGATTTATGTGCTTACCGCACTCTCAAAAACGCAAACAATTGAAGTTATGATGTCTTTACATAAAAAATAACTTTATTTATAAAATGTCTGTGAGTTTATAAATCTCGATTAAGCAGATAAAGCTTTTTCAATCAATTAACAAAAATTTAAAAGATGACAAGATATTTATCCACAATCAAAGAATGAGAAACATTCGAGTTTGTTTAAAAAATGAATTTTCATGGTGATTATAACAGTGAAAACCTCAACTCAATGAAGAATGTTACAAATTATTACATATTTTCTGACATTAATAATATATTTTTAATTTATTACATAAAAAATAAAGAGAATAGATCTAACTTGTTTATGCGTGATTTACAAGCGATTGAATAATTATATCAAAATTTAGTCTTTAACAGAAACTTAGTTTACATGATTTTATTGCTTTTACTCATTTACGATATATTACAACAATAAACTTATTAAGGTTAACAAATCTTCATCAAGCATTTGTAGAATAAATTAAATCAAGTTCAACACACCTGAAAAAATCTTTCAGCGTCAATAACTAACAAATATATTGAAAAAATAATAAAAGTTGTTGTAGGCAGATTAAGATGTTTACCGGTAATAATTTTTTGGATCATAGTGATTAATGTTCACTAAAATGTTTTTATCTCTTAATATTCTAAAAAACCTCAACATAACATTTAAATCTGACGGTTATTTTTTTCATTGACTTTAAAAATGAACAAAAAATATTTAAGGTAGATTATTATGTTTTATATCTTCACAATAGCAAAAATTCTCGATTATATAAACAATTAATTTGAAGATATTATAAAAAATTTAAAACTTGATTATCTTAAAATCCATTTTTACACTTATAATTGATCCTAAATAAGAAGTTTTGTTTAATATCCAGCAGATTTGAAGGCTTTCTATTTTATTATGAATAGATATCTGTCATCAATAAAAATTCAAAAGATTTTAGATTTGTGAATAAATTTTTCAAAACATTGTCAATGACTGATATTTCTGAATTCCTAATCTGAATGGTATCTACTTTCTATAAGGTGCATTTTAACGTTCATCGAGACGAATTTTTGTGAATTTTATATGATATACAAAAATCGATATTTAAAATTTTTAAAGATTTTCACTAAACTCCTTATTCTTTCTTAATTTAAAAATATCCATTCATCAGAAATAGTTAAAGTATAAATCAAAGATTCAAAATTTGGAAAAAACTACATTTTTTCTAACGTCACATCGTGCTGAGGAAGTTTAAAGAACATACATTTACATTCTTTTTGAAATATAAACAAAATATGGAAGGAAAAGTTAAAATTTTCAAAATAAAGGAGCATATAAGAGACGTTATTTGACAAAAGTTAATTTTTAATATTTTTAGCATGTTCAATTTTAATTTTTGTAAAATTATGTACAAATTTTTCACATAACAATAAAATGATAAAATTGTTAATATATCGAAAGCTAAGCGTCTTTAACGGATTTATAGTTTACTAAATCAAAATTTCCTTTCTTATTTCATATCTATTTATTCAAAAATGAGAATCCTACAACGCATGAATTATATTTCTATTTGATTTTAAGAAAAGACCAAAGATATAAGAACAGCTTATAAATGTATAATTTCACATAAATGAGATGGGATAAGTGTACTTTTAGAAAAATAAGTTTTATGTATAAAATCTTATGAAAGATCTTGTGGAAATAATGGTCATCTCATATGAATATGATTTATGAAATAAAATGATTACAATTAAAAATTATGTTAAATTTTAATTTGTTTTTAACATATAGTGCACCCCTTGGAAGAATAAATATATCTAAAAATATGACTTTGATCAAATTGTTTAATTGTTTAAGATAAGTAAATAAAACAAAAAATAATTATTTAAATGTTTTTGGAGGATAGGAACTGTTTTATTTTTTAAACATTAAATTACAAATCATCATAAAAAACGATGCGTTTTTGAATGCACATGGTACATAGTTTAACATAAACCAATAATAAGTAGATAAAAAACAAATGGGTGATAAATAGCCAATATCAAATTTATAAATGAAAATCGTCAATATTATTCATCTGATAACAAACAACCTCATGGAGCAAGGTTAATAATTACACACATTTGTTTGTGTTTTTCATATACTCGATTTTAGATTTACGCTTAAATAAATTTATTTCAAATACTTTTCTCATCAAAAATTCTTTATATTTCTGAAGATATAACAGGTCAACGAATGCCCCACATAAGGTACACGTTCTCATTTCAATGAAAAGAGAGAACTGCAAATCTATTCTATGGTTAAAAATTCCCTAAATATTTTCTTGGTCACGTATGACATTTTCAAGAATATACCATTGTGGAAATTTTTGTTTATTTTTTCTCTTTGAGCTAATTCCACTGGTATTGATGACATATTGCATGGCCTCGGTGAACTCTAGATTATTATCGATCATTTTCCAGGTAAATATCTGCTTATTTTTTCATATTTCATCTGAGATTCAAGTGATTCCAAATCATCAAGCATACCAATTTATTTAAAAACGTCCTTTATTAATCTAGTTTCATATTCACCAGTCATGAAGGAATTTAAATAGAGGAAATTATTTGCCTGGTCTAATTTTAACAACATCCGAACAAATGGAAAGGTATGACACTGAAGATATCTTAGATGACGATAATCTTATTCTTTATTAGCCAGGTTAGTAGAATCAGTTCTATGAAAGACACAACCCCCTTTATTCTTTCGTTTCGTCTTTCTGTGCTTATTTAAACATAGGTAAATAATGATAGGAGTGGTATTATCGTCTAATCTTGAGATTCATCAAATAATTTCTTGTCGTTTTTTTACAATCTCTTGAATGAGACTATAACTTCATCTGATTTCCTCGAATTTTACTCAAAAGTGTCAGTGGATTTGGATTTCTGCTTTCTCTGGTTTATGAAATTTTTCTTGAATAAAAACTTTTATTGGATGAGTTATGATAAAGAAATGATTGCATAATCATTTCTTGATTTTCGCGATATTTTTTACATTTTGATTTCTAGCTCGAGGATCAACCAGTAGTCCTAGGTTTCAGACTTTGAAAGAATGACGTTGAACTTGACTGATAATTTTCTTTGTTTTTTCTTATCTACTTATTATTACGAAAATTGCCAACACTAGATTCACTCTTAGTAGTAAGTGTGGATAATTTTCTTCACAACTGATACATATTGATAATATCTCAATTTTGAAGAAAATTCTTTCTCTGGTGTTTGTATCTTGTAGTCTTCTCTATTAGGATATGGAACAATTGATTGACTAGAGATACCTATGAAGACCAAGTTAACCTATTATTAGCCTGATCAACTTCGTATGTAGATCTCTATGTTTATATTGACGCATGACTATTATATATTATGCAAAATACATTTAGAACATAAAATTTTAAATTTATATCTTTATAAAATTGTTTTGATTGAAAAATTTATTAAATATATTTATAATTAAAAAACATCAAACCATTAATAATTCTTCTCTACTTTGATCGATTTTCATGCATAAAAATCACGATGTTGCATGATGGATTAATTTATTATTTTAATTCTATAACTACTCTCACAATAACTAATTAAATTCAACCGACTTAGTCATATTTACTGTTTAAAATGCAACTTTAAAAACTCAAGCATGTCCCTTAATCATACACAAATTCAAGATTTTTCAACTTCTTTTCTTGTCAATCATTGGAATTTATCAGGAAATTTTATAAAAACCCAAATTTTTGCGTTTTGTTTTGTAGTTTAAGTTTTAATATTTCAGAAAAATTAAAATATTCTAAATTTGGTTTTACAACATAAAATTTTATTATTGTGAGATATAACACGTATTAGCCAAAATGAAAAAAAAAGTTTTAAAAAATGATATTTCAAATATATTAAGCGATATTTTGAGAAGCTACATATTTTTCGCGTTTTAAGCTTTTAATATTTTTATGATGTAGTATATTTCCAACTATGCATGTGGAACTTCAATTGTGTTGAGTTTTAATTAAATTTTAAGATTTTAGTTTTTTTTTAATTAGACGAATTTGAAACGCCCAAAAGTAGACTGTCTGGGATAGTACAAGAGGTTATTTTTCTGAATTTCTCTTGAAAATGAACATACGAGAATTTGAGATCGATTATATTTAATACTTTAGAAAAAACCTGAGAAATCTATACATAGACATTCAGATTTATGTTAGAATTCATGGCGTTTGAAGATTTTTCAGTTAGACCATGTACTACCCTGTTTTTGTTTGTAAATTAATTTTTACGCATTTAAAATATTATTTTATAAATTTTTAAGGTAATATTTAAATAATTGTCCTCTATAACTGATACATATACCACAAACATTAAGCTGAATAATATTATACAGAATGGTTTCAGTTCTGTCTTTTGCTTATTTACTATAAATTCTAAAGTTGATTGTTGAAATTTTTCTGCAAAACAAAAATATGTTGAATATTGATAAATTGACCACTTATGTACGCGGGTGTAAACATAATACTTTCATCCATTCCTTCTATCCTCCGATTTTGTTTCTGTGATTAAAAAAAATTGTCCTCCTAATTTAATCTACCACAGCCAACGAAATTTTGATTTGAACAATTATTTATTGAATTATGTTCCTACAGATATTTTTAGTGCAAAAACTATTTTTAAAAAACGACAACACGAATTTGATGATAATTAAGCTTGGATAGATAGCATCAACTAATATGCAATCCATGTCTGAGAAATTTATTCTATGAAAAAAGTTAGAACATAAAATTCTTAAAATTAATTTCATTATAGATTAATTAAGCACATGGATTAAAATGACCTTACGACATGCGGTCTCTGAGTCCGTTGTTTAATTATATTTTTCAAATAGTTGGTTTATTTTTGTTACTTTTTTGACGTCAATAAATTTAGAATTAAGAATCTGTTCTCTTAAGATTAAAAACCCTTCAACATTTTAATTTATTATATTAAACAATGCATGTGACCAAGCATGTGTATGGGGATTCCAAGTGATAACATTTAGATTATCTCCACTTTTGGATCATCAAAGTTAAATTTTGATATATTACAGTGTCAATATCTTCAATTAAAGTAATCGAGATTTTGTCAACGGTTAAGCAAAATGACGTTTCTGACAGATTCAAAAAAGGTCATACAAGGATGACTTAAAGTTTCATAATTTCTTCTCTTAGTTTTTACTTTTGCAAATAAATCCATATTTAAATTATTTATGAAACTGAAAACCAGCAAAAACTGCTAAAAATTTATCTAATTAAAATAAAAAATGTAACATCGCGTCGAAACTGTATAAATTAGTGTATTACAGCTTATACTCGAGGAAGAGAAACACCCTTGGTGTATTCTCGTTTATTTTTTGCATCTCGTCTCATTCATTAAAATTTTTTAAAACTCCTATCATTCTTTTCCACGCATTAGAAAATTATATATTCCATTGTATAGAAATTTAGCTACGCTTTCTTTTTAATGATCCTCTGATAATTCCATGTTTCGAAATTCTTCAAAATTATTCTTTCACTGATGTAAACATAACAACTATAAAATTTAGAAAAACGAGGTTTGTTTTATTGTTTCTATTTTATTTTATATAATTCTTTCTTTCAAAAGACCTGATACATCAGATTGAGGCTGCCAGAATGTTCCAAGAAGAGGGTAAATTACGAATCGAAAACTTTCGGGCATCAAGGAAAACTAGACAGAGATACAAAGAAGTTACAGAGACACCATATATATTTCTTCTTGATAACAATAAAATGCTCCTACTCCAACATTAAAAGACAAACACATAAAACTATTTTTATGTATGACAACACGGCTTAAAATGGCTATATAAAAACTTATTTAATTATTTCATTGAATTAGTGCCAGGACAAAATAATTTCCTCAAATTTAATATGTTTAATTTAGTCAATATACCTATACGTAATATTTGCCACCTCTGATTGGGTTTTATTTAATTTTGATAGTTAATTTAAAAATAATTCTCAAAAAATTTTAACTTTTGTTCCAATCTGTAGATATTGTATGATAAAAAATAAATATAAACGACACATTTATCTTTACTTTTATATTAAATCTAAATTGAGAAGCAATCCTGAAAGCAAAAAAAATACGCATGAGCGAAAAATTTATAGGCGTTTTTAACGTCTTGGTATTAAATATTCAGGCATTTTCATCACTTATTTGGTTGAATAATCAAGATATCTTATTCTTCTGTGTGTTACTATGGTTAAGATCTTGTAAACTTTTGTGAACCATAACATCATGATAGAGGAAAATAAGAATCCTTCAATAAAAATGTTATTTTTTGAGTGATAAAGGGATGCTTAAAAATTTAATAACATCTATAAATCATTTTTAATTTGAGGAAATATTTATTAATTATCATCTTTATCTTCATTCGTGCATCAGTGTTTTATTTTTGATCTTAACCAAAATAACTAACACGAGAAGTCAATTATGACATTAAAATGATTGTTTTGAGGGGCTAAAAAACAACTAAATGTTAGATATAATCATTTATATTTAAGTTAAACGATTATAAAAATTATAAGTAGATTTAAAAAATACACAAAATTAGTAATACTTGAAATAAAATATATTTTCAAAAATTACAAATTTCAACAAACTTTAACAAAATAGAGAAATGTCAAGTAATTTTATTTAACTAATTTTTGCAATCATACAAAGACAAGACAACAACTGTATGTTAACGGAAATTAAAGAATATATAATAATATGCTGATATATATTGAAAAAATGTGGAATGAAGTCAAAAAACATGGTAAATTATCTTGATTATATCATTTAAGTAACATTTATTTGTTTTAAATAGTATCATTATTTATGACGCCCTCGTTCATGGATAGATTCTAACGTGATTACATCCCAAGAACGAAAGATAAGCATTTAGTCCGGCTCTTTTTCGTATTTTTAATGTGCAATAGACATTAAAAATGTTTTTTATATTGTTTTCATACCTCCTTAACAGAAGAAACTTTCAACTTTGAATTATATTTCTCATTTTATGGTAAACTGTTTATTCATCGTATTCTTAAGATATAAATCTCAAAGAATACTTCCAATGTCTTAACTCAAGTAAAATCCCTAAGTAGGGGAATCTAAAGTATTTAAGTCTGAATTTAAAATAGTTTAAATAGGATTCATAAATTAATTTGATAATAATGGCTTAATTTTTTTCGGTAGCATTGAAGCCAAAAATGTATTTTAATATAATGTAAAATTACTATTCATGATTTTGACTCGATTATATTTTTTAAAAAGAATTGAATTCTTTGAATAGGATATTAAATTAGAAAAACACAATTTGTAAAACTTTACTTGAGTGGAAAAATTTTGTTTATAATCATGGATAAAATTAACTTTCAGATAAAAATTTCAACAATGGGCCTAATCTGCATGCAAAATAAAACAATTCTGAATCTTAAGAAGATTATTTATAAAAATTACATCGAGCTGACAGTTAGATATATCAAATTTATTTATTTTGTTTCTTATGTTCTTTTTCGATTTGAGACGTTAAAGATGCTTAAAATATATCTGCAAATCAAAAAATAACTTGGCTTCAGCAATTTACCATTTTGACAACTCAATTACTTTTTCAAAATATAGCATGTCGTAAAACTATTCGTATCATTGAAAAAATTTAGCTCCTTTCTAAGATTAATTCTGTAAATTGTTGTGATAGAAACGTTTTCTATAATGTTCACATGTATGTGCTGTCAGACTTCAAAATTCAAAAAAATAAATTGTTTTGAATATGTATTTCATGACAAAGTCAAAAAAATCCAACAAACAAATGAGATGGAAAAAAGAAAAATCATTATTTTAAAATTAAAAATAACTTTTATGAAAAATGAAACGAATTTTAAAACTCTCAAAAACCCAAAATCATTTTTTACAATCATGAAATCATTATCGAAAATCAATTTGGTGGGATATTTCGACAAATTCAAAAAATTTATTAAAAACCAAATAAAATTCAAACATCAATGCATAAACAAAAATAAAAAACATTGTTTAATTTAATTTATAACAAATTTCTTTATTATCAAATTACATTAAAAAGTCAACAAATTCATAAAACTAATCACAAATGTCAATATATTTCATCTTAAATTGATGACATTTTAATTTGTAGCTTTGAGGGGCATGGATAAGAAACTTCAAAATTTTCAAAATAGGTTCACCAACACCAAGACAAAATATTTCTCATAGGAATATGAAAAAGCAAATTTTTAACATATAAAAACAAGACTAATTTCCAATTTTGTGTGCTTAAAGATAATAAAAGTATAACATTTTTGTCTCACTTACGATTATTTTACATAAAACAAACTATTTATAAAAAAATTTCTCAAAGAAAATGTGGTGAAGATAATTTTTAAGATTATGGATTGTTCTATATTCTAAAAATAAAATATGATAGTTTTAAAATTACATCTTTTATCAAATACCAAATCAACGATCGACCTTATAAAGCAGAAAATATAAAAAATTTAAATGATTGATAGTTGATGATAACATATTCCATCGTGATGTAAATATGACAAAGAGGTTTGATGACACTTAATCTCGCCCTTGTAATTACGTCAACATATTAAAAAAATAAAATGACTAATTTGAGCGATTAATATCATGAGTGGCGCACGAAATATTTCTATGTCATCATTAAGGATGTGCCAGTGTATTGATATATTCTGTTACTATAATGATTTAACAAGTAAAAACGTAAATCGATCTTGGATAAATTGCTTCGTTGTTAAAGGTCCTTATTCAGTTTATAAAAACAATTTTATTTTCAGATTATTGTGATGTAAAAAGGAACAAAATAAAATTACATTTTTAATAAGGTAAAAAACATGCAGTGTTTTTTACACAAGCAATTTTGATTTTTAAAACATATAAAATACGAGAATGGGAATTTTTTATGGCTTTGCAAATCATCAAAAAAACATATTTCAGGCCCAAAACACAACTAAAAATAATTTAAAGGTGGGTGTTTGTGATCCTCCACAATATCATGATTGTGACAATGAAATCATTTTTGCGAAGAGAAACGTAGATATTAGGAATGACAAATTTGCTTAAGTATTTACTAATCCATCTACTGTCAAAGGATCTGTAATTTCACACTTTGAGTCATAAGAAGTATATATGGCCATAATAAAGAAAATGTTTCTTAGGATGATACATTGGATATAAATTGTCAAAAGTTTCTTGGTGAGCCCTCGACTTCCCTTCCACTGCTTCAACCAGACATGACATTCAAATTCCACACAAATTTCATCCCAGGATCCTTTAAGATCCTGCTCTGAAATTGATCGGCTGGTTTTATTGTTATAAGGTGAAATTTGAAGTATTGGAATGAGCTTAACTTCGGATAGAAAGCGGAATATTCAAAGTTTTACAATCAAAATTTGTTCAATTATTCAGCATTATTTTCGCACTCGCGATTGGAATATATCATCCTCGATTTACTGTTATGTACAAACTAAGACAAAATCAGTTTACTAAAGCATCATGGAAGTAATTAAGAGATTAGTTTCCCTTGTGACACTCAAGAAAATTCTTATTCTGGGAGTGCAGCAGTAACTTACTTCAGAACAGCATGTCCAAAGGCAACTTTTTTTGGCTCTTATATTCATCTCGAAAAAACGTCATTCAAAAAGAGAATCAAATGGCGTTAAAAATTTACTATGAGAAAAATGACAACATACGAATTTCTGTTCGTTGCTTACCTACTTAGCTATGGTTTCTTCTTCAGATGTTCACGATGTTTTTCTTACATTATCTGACAACATGTTTGACTTTGAGAAGACTGCATACTTCTGTCTAATTTAGAACACATATATTCGAGGAAGAAATTCAGGAACGCAGTGAGCGTTATCCCCTTGCAATCTTTCCGATCGAAGGATGGAATCATTTCCAATCTGTATCGGAATGGGTAATCGGAACTATGAAACTTGTCAATGGCTGGCATTACGCACAACAGGCATTTTCAACTCCTCTATCCTTCACTCTGAACTTTTCTAAAGCGACTAGTTTTAAGATATGCAGATGAAAAAACATAATTTTTATGGGTTATGTTTGGTATGAAACAATTTATCCAAAAACTTTACCATTGTTATGAAACTACGCTTTAAGTTTGTAGACTCTCGATATTCCTCGTGGAAAACTCTTATTTATTTTTGTGGTATTGCGTCTTTGTCACATATTGATAAAGCGTGATAAAAATTTTTTAATCAGCTTAAACCATTATCTCCGGTAATTTTGTTTTTAATAAAAAATACAATCATTCTCTCCTTTAGTCACTATATGATTAAATGTCGCTTAAAAGAGTGTTTTTAAACCATGAATTTAATATCATTTAAATTAAATCGAACAATTTATGACAATTATTGAAAAATAAAATTATATATAGCTTTGAATTACGCCTGGCATTCATATATATATGAGATAATTGAACTTACAGGGAAATATATTCATAATGTATTTTATGCTTTTCTGTCGTTCATGATTCATGATAAATATAAACAAATTTTCAAAAAATTTTGGTGAAAAGTTCCAGAAGTTGATATTATTATTAAAATTTCTAAATCATAAATTGAACTTTTTTTGTAAATTAATTCTTCATCTTTCAAAAAAATCGCATTTTCGTTTGATGAAATTATTATTTATCTAAAATGATACGAGTATTCGAGTTTCACGTGTAAATGACAAAACCATTTTCTTAAATCGTTATGACATGTTAAATAAATATATTTAAAGGGGAAGATTTTTTTCGACCAGGACTAATAAATCCAGATTTGCATATTTCTCAACTATAATGTAGTTTTATGAAATCGAACACGTGTTAGGGTTATGTACCCTCGGCTTTTGGTTTTCTATTTTCGAAAGTCAACATTGCCAAGAATATTCTGGCATTGCGTTGTGTGAGATTAGCCCTCACTAAAGCCTCACATCACCTTCTGCTTGAAAGGAAGCATTGGCTGCTTCACGTCATAAGAATTCTCATTCAATGAAGATACTCATGGCTTTATCTCATATAAAGTTTTGAAGTATGGTTATTTAAAACAATCCATCAAAATTCAAATTTACACACATCGATTGATTTTCAAGCATAATACCTTAAGCCTTTCTCTCGGATTGTTTAACAAATATTGTCCTGAATGAATTTTCACTGGTTAATACAAAGCTTTTTTCATTTATTATCTATTAAAATAGATATTAAGCAATATTTTAAAGAATTATGTATGGTTTAATCTCTCCTTGCATAAATTTCCATCGATATCCATAAATTACATAATTCTCTGTAAATTTCAGTCTAATGTATGGAACCTAGCTATTCTTGAACGCTTAAAAATTTGAAAACCAAAAATAGCTTTTAAATGATCATGTGTTTTCGAAATTATAAGGAAAAATACACTGAAGTTTAATTTATTAAAATTTCCATAACCAACATAGATAGCTCAACGTTACTCTCATTTAATAATTATTCAGTTCTTTAACTCTCAAAAAGTAAGAAATATTTAAAATTTGAAATGTTTTTTAAACTTAAAATATCTCTTTATATTTTATTGTGAATTATTCAAATATCGAAATTTAAATTTTATCATTTATAATATCTCTATTAAGAAAGTAATAAAAAATCTTTTTAATAAATAAATTCAATATTCTTGAAGATAATTATCCTTTGGTTTTTCTTGAATCAAATTTTTACATTTATTGATTTTTGAAAAACTTAATTTATACGCTTGAAATATTGAATGTTATGCTCGTGTGAAATAGGATATTTTAAATGGCAACAATAACATTTTAGTTGCGTCATAAATCATGTACATGTCAATGTGAATTATTTTTTAATATCTTCGACATCGCTTGAAGATTCAAATTATATTATTTTCAACATCCTACATATTATTATTATTATGCCGTTTAAAAGATGCGTGGATTAATTTTTTCGAAAAGAATGATCAACATTGAGTATTTTTTTCCTTCGTCTTAATTTAACGGCATTACAAAATGAAAGAGCACAATATATTTTTTATGTTATGTCTATAAAATAATCATTCAATATAAATTATGAATTCTTTATTACTTACCACGTTACAGAAACGTAGTTATTTTAATTTTTTAAAATAATCTTCCATATCAATATTTTTTTCCGTATGTTGTTTAAATCAATTTTATGTCGTTCCTGCTATTAAAAGGTAAATTCTCGCAGGTTGTTTAAAATTAAAATAATTTATTTTTAAATAGTATTTATGAATTTAGCAAACTTGGGCTGTAAAATCACAGAGATATCAAATAAATTAATCATTGGAATCGTGTCTGAACAAAATTAACAAAGGAATTTTTTAATAAATCTTGAATCTGATTATTTTAAGCAAGATATTTGTATGTTTATAAAATCGGACATTATTTTTCATTTTAAGAGAGTGGATGTCAAGTAATATCAAAGTAAATATTACATTTTGTTGCAATTTTAATGTAAATGAGTATTACATCACAAAATAATTTTTTAAATAAAAATCTCGAATTAATACGTCTTTAAACATTATACTGTATGTATAATGTTGATCAATATAAAAAACAAATGTAGGGATAACTCAAAGGAGAATGTTTCAGAATTTGCAAAAATTCAATTAAAAGTATTTTTTAAGGTATCTCAAATTATCTTGACTTAAGTTCCAAAAATTTTCTTTTAATATATTTATGCATTTTAAAAGATAAGACTTTCAAAATAAAATTTTTAATACGTACCATTTCTCACTTTAAGTTTATCAAATAAAGCATCGTGTATTTGTGAAAATAAATTCATAGCAATAATTTTCAAAGAAATTGTAAAATTATTTGTTTTTAAATTGTAATACCAAGTGAAAAATATCAAATACCCTATGAATAGCTTATATTGAGAAATTTACCGTATCTAAAAATCTAATTAAAACAGATAAAGGAATTTTTATGAATTCTCAGTTCAACGGCCGATATTTAACGTGATGAGTACATTGGATTAAAATTAAACTTTCAAAATGAATTTACAAACAATTTTGCATTTTCAACAATAATTTTTAAAATTTACAAAATTCATTGTAAATGTCGTTTAATTATTTTTAAGTTTAATTTCCCTACAAATTAAAATAAATAAGATTTACAACAGCCAAATTCTTTATAATTTGACTAAAAATTTCAATTGTGAAAATTTTTTACGTCTAATCTTAAAAAAAGAGAACTATAATTTTAGCAACGTTTGAACCAATTGATAACATATGTACGTTAAACACAAGAAATAAACTCTATTTATCACATACTAATGAATTCTATATCGATTTAAAAACTGATTGATTTCACATTTTTAACTTTTTATGAACATTATAAAAGAATAGAAAAAAACATATCAAGATTGTTTACACAATAATAAATTTATTTAAATTCTCTTTGACAAAAATCATTAAAAATCTCTGAAAAATATTGAAACTTAAAAAATACTTAAAATAATAGAGAATTTATCAAAGCGGAGGAGATGATTGAAAGAGAAAATGGGTAGCCTCTTCTATATTAAATAGATTTGCATCTCAAAAAGAGAAAAAACCTTGGCTTTTTTCAAATAATTTATGAATCTATTTGACGATTTTAGATAATCATTATTTTAAAATGGGGATAGCTTTTTTATATTTGCCACCTTAGGATATATTCATTTGAATAATTTTGCCTTTTAAATAACAATAAATATATAAATGTCTTATTTATGTGATATTTAACAAAAACTAATTTAAAAAAATAAAATTTAAGAGATAGTTGATTTACATTTATTTTTATCAATTTGATGGCTAGATATTTATAAAATCTTAATTTTTTGAAATAAAAAGAGAATTTTCAAATGTCGGATTAATATATGAATCAAAAATTCTTATATTATCGATTGACATTCTAAAAACGAGAACATATTTAATTTAAAAATTTAAAGATACCTAAGCAATTTATCAAAATTTCTATGTTTTAATTATTCTCGAAAGCATTTAAAGAAAAATTATGTGATAAGAATACTTAATTAAGTTTATTAAATGTTTACTTATTTTATGAAAACTCTAATCTTCATCAAATTATTCCACGTTTCACATAAATGTGAAAATTGTTATCAATCAATGTATTTTATATCTCAATGAATGTAACGCTATGTTTGCTTGGAAAACGGTAAAAAGTACCATATAAAATGTCGCGATCGACACTCTTGGTATATATCAAAAATATCCCTGATTATCAATTTAAATCGAAAATTCGTAAAAAAATGTTGTTGTTGGAATTCGAAAAAATTAATTGATTATTTTTATCTTTAATATATAACATAAGTATCACAAAAAATGTCAAAATCCCTGATTAAATTAGGATAAAATTTCAAAAAAAATAGGATGGTTTAACGATATGATTTTATGTGTTTTTTCTGCAACCTTATATTTGTATTTTAACTCTGATTCTTTTAAGAGTCATAAGAATAAATCATTATTTTATGTATAAATTCATTTCATAAATTGTTTTTTATTTCAGCAATAGAATTTTAACGATAAAATTCAAAATATACAGAAAAATTCCTTTATGTGTTTAATTTTCAATTTCGAAGAAATTTTATTATTTTTAAAATCAATTAAATTGAAATCATAAAGTATTAAAAGAGACAATATGTTCTATTGTAATCAATTCTAATTTCTATATTTATTATATTTCAAACCATCGACTAGTTAAATGCAATTTTTTGCATATCGGTGAAACTATAATATTTTCTTGATCTAAGTTAGAAAAATAAAAATATCTTTGTGGTATTTCCTCTTAAAGGTTTTTGAAAATGTTGAATTAAAATTAAAAATGTATTCATAGGAATTGAAAATAAATATATTTAAAAAAACTGAGCTCATCAATATTTAAAAATATTAAATGTATTTATTTTATATTCGACGTTATTACCAATTAAATAAAATTATCAAGTATTTTGAAAGCTTCCATATATTTATATTCTGAAAATTTAAAATTTTTTGGAGAATATATCTATAAAATAAAGATACGCCTATAGTTAAAGGGATTTTCAACAAATATAATTTTTAGGCAATTTAGAAAATTGTGAATATTAACTGATTATATGAAAGTAAAATCTCCCAGTTTTGAAATATTATTTGAAATTATCCTGAGCTATGACATGTTTTGATTTTATTTTTTTTTTGTTTATGTGTTTATGCGACTATTTGAGATGAAACTAGAGAATTATGAACTCAGCTACATTTTTGAAACTTTTTGTTCTTTTGAAATATTTAGAATGATATTTTTTCAATATTCACACATTAAACCTGATATCATAAAATATTTTATCCAAATATTCAATGGTTCATTCAATAAATAATGTTTATCGTTAAATCTAATTCGTTCAATGATATATTTCAGCAGCCTAAAACAGAGAATACATTAATTTATCATTATTTCTAACATTTATTTACTTTCATTGTATTAAAAAAAATTTATAATTTGACAAATAAAATTCATTATAACTCTTTTTATATGTCCTAGCATTCCAAGACATGATTTATTTCTCAAAAATTTATAGCCCCATAATTCTATAAAAAACAGATATAAGAAAAACTCATCTTATTTATCATGAAAATATTATTCAGACATGTTTTGTCAATTAATTTTATTTTCGGCTTGGAATAAGCATGCAAATTTCACCGATCTGAATGGATTATAATGTTAACGAATATACACGTGTAAATTGAAAGATTTTTTGAAAATTTATAAAAAGGCCTTTTTCTGATTTTGGTTTCAAGATATGTAAAAATTACATTTTTGAAATTTTTTGATGAGTAAGATTAAAAATTAGAAACAAAATGTAAAATATTTAAGATAAATATGAAATCAGATTTAAATATAGTTTAGATTATCAGTTTTTCTCATTAATTAACTCAAATAATTTTAAGATGTCATCTTGAAATTTCTTGAGACAAGATTAATTTTTTTTAATTTTTATTTTTTCAAGAATTATTGATTTTTATTAAAATATTGAATATCTCACCTCTAGTAGAATACATGTTTGTACGATTTTCACATTCTCTTTTGATTTTTGTAAAATGTAAAATGTGAGAATTTTTTATTTTGAATATATTATTAATATTGTTCATACATTAAATCTTATACGAAGGCCAGTTATCTGCCATCAAAAATTTTAATGAAATAGTCTGCTTATTTCCTGGTGGCAAGTGTAAAATTGATATGTACTTCAATCGCATACACTTTATTTTTCAAGAATAATCAACTTCAAAACGCTCAATTAATTAAAATTATAAAATAATATTTTACAGAAATTTCAGAAGAATTTTATAATATTATTTGATGTTTAGAGATTTTCCATTTTGAGAAAATAGATTAAAAATTCATATATTTTAAAAATTATGGAATATCTAACAAAATCCTGGATTGAGATTCGGTAAGTTACCTGCCAAGTCAAAAAACAAAACATAAAATGATGTAATACGATCAAGCTTAAATATTTTAAACAGTAGTTTATATATCTAAATAAAAATACATAAAGTACTCTTCAAAGCTGAAATCAACAAAAAGGCATATTTAAACATCATAGAAGTTTGAAAATTTCAAAACTGATGATAATTTGATTCTCTAATGTAAGATACTTCAGCAAAAACACCTTTACCTAATAAGACATGTTATACTTTCCTGAGATGATGAAAAAAATTTTTTATGTACTCTGACGCTTATAAAGAAGTTAGCGCTGTGAAGTTAAAACCCGCCATAACAAGTAAATGACCGAGTGAGAGCTTTGAGAAATGCCAACTCACACTACCTGACGCGAGTTATATAAATGAAGGTTTCTCGAGGCAAAGGTAATTCGGCTTGATGACTTATTCTATATCACAAATTTAAATGTAAATTCCATCCAAAAAATGTCTTCGAGAGCATGACTTTTCTTGAAATCCAAGAAATTTATGATCACTTATTTTTCAATTTAATTTTTATACAATACTTAATTTTGAAAATTTATAATATTTTTCAAAAGTGATAATTTAGCTTTTATATTCGGGGGTTAATTCAGTCATATTTTGGAAAAATATACCTTGTTAAAGAATTTTTACAAAATATTTAATAGAATATTATTTTTCAACAAATTTTATTATGGGTATATTTTATATCTTTTGTTCAGTTTTTAAATTTAATTATAAAATATGTCCTTACTTTTACGTGCCCTTATAAATGACAATTTTTTTTTATTTTTGAGAATAACATAATTGTACTAACTCTTCTTTTTTTCTGAATCAATAAATAATAAATTTTCTTAAAATGTTTGTTCAAAAATATAATTTGTTACGTTCATAAATTATCTATTCATATTTGATTCAAATATTTTATAACCTGGTATCGTGATGATTTCACTTAAACATTTTTATTTTCATAAATTATATTTAAATTGAAAATGCTTCCTTAAAATAAGAAATAACCCAAAATTTAGGAAATGAATTTGGCTGTCTATCAGTTAGTATGAAAAATACTGGAATTCTTTCAATTATGTTGAATATCCATTTTAACATAATTAAAATTTTTCATACTCATACCATATCTGAATAGCATAAATTTTAACTTAATTTAATACACGCCTTTTTACTTACTAAAATTTAAAATTTATTTTTTGAAAATATATTTAAATTTTAGTCTTGTTAACCTAAATTTTTTAAACTATTTAAGAGAATGAAAAAATTCATTGTTTTTTTCAAGATACCTAGGCTATTTTTTCTCATAAACAGCATTGTTGTGTTTTAGTATTTTTTTACACCAATCACAAAAAATAAATATTTATTCTTGTTCAATATTCTAAAAAAGTTAAACCTCTGATAAGCCCTCAAAATCAAAAAATATATAATTATTGAATATATAAATCTCATTCTAAACTAGAACGAAAACATACAATATATTCATCTTTTTTCAATAAATTTTTAATATTTGAAATAGTACAAAAATTTAGTTAAATAATTTTGTTCAACACAGAATATTTTCAAAATCATATTTTTGTATTTTAGAACCAAAAGATATATCAACGCACTATATTTATCAGGTTTTGATTTATATATTTGACAAAATTACTTTTTTTGTTGGCATTTGCAATACATCATATACGTACGTAAAAGGGATCCGTTTGACAGATATTCTTCCCTATAATCTTACATAAACTAAAAAAATAAAAAGAAAATTCATTTTGTATGTTACGATACATGTAGCTTTTGAAATTATTTTTTATTTATTGTTTAAACATAATTACATGATAGAATATCAGTGTTTATATATCACACGAGGAACACAGTTTTTGTTGTTTTTGATAGCAGAAGAAAGTTTGATTTAGTTAAACTATTTATGAACTTTAAAATTAGTTGCATTATGGTGCATATGAAAAATAAATAAAATAAAATGATTCACTAATTTCACTGTTTTATTCTTCGGAAGAAGATTTTTTTATTATTAAAGAGAACAAAACAAGTTCACGCTCAGAAAACACGATTTATGTTAAAACAAACTGAACTTATTATTTTATATTTACCTGAAAAAAAATTAAAAAATAATTTTATTAATTGATTTTTAGAGTATCACACAATAATAAGTTTCAATTCCAGAATATCAAAAATATACTAAAGAGAAAATTTTCAGTTTGAGACAATGCTTTAATATAACATATACTCGTCTGTTTTCGTTTATGTCTTACAACTTTATTTCATTCAAAAATGACAGTATGTATCTTTATTAGATAAACAAGATATTTTCTCAGTCTGGTCAAAAGATTCAAGGGGTTAAACAAGACATTATTATATTGGCTGTTGTTGTTTTTACCATTCTGGCCATCATGCTAGTATTTTGGATTTTTAAACATATCAAAAAACTTCAGAAAAAACAAATGAAGTTATTTATTAATTTTGAATATAGAGTGGAAGAATTTGAAATTTTCATTCGACAACTATTTGGAGACCAACCAAAATACGAATTAAGTAGTCTGCCGAGTATTTTTTAATTCATGAAATCTATGCTGGACATGTTGAATAAATACTGTTTTAAACCATCCTTCATTCTCAAGAAACTTTTACGAAAATTTCTTACCTTATTTTATTTAAAACTCTTAAATTAACATCGAATATCTATTCCCTTTTTTATATGTTAAATATATTTCTCGTTTCCATTAATAGATAATGTTTTAAAAAGGTTCATGAATTCTTGATTAATATTCAGTCTTACTGGTCGTTAATATAAAATGAACTCAAATAAAGTTATTTCAATCGTATATTTTGATTTTATTTCGATAAAGTCTTCTCAGATACATAAATTATTGTTTTTAACTGTGAAAATTTGAAATTTATCATGTAAAAAGTTACTAATCTTATCTATTCAATAAAAAATCTTCATTTCTTATCGAAATAGATTTTAGATACAAAATAATTGATCCCATAAAAGAATTTAAGAAAAATAATTTCGAAATAAAAATGATAACTCATATAGGAAGATATAGAACTGAGGAAAAATATTTTTAATAAAATTCTCAGAGTACATTTTGAATAAACTTCTTCATGAATTAAAATGATCCATTAAAATTTTCAATATTTTTAATTATATCTGATTATTAAACCCTGAAGGTAGAAGAATAAATTCAAGTGAATCTTTTCTTTTAACAAATAAACAATTTAGTTTATTTATATTTTTCATAAGATGGGAAAAACCACCCTATCTTCAAAATTCGCTTCTCGAAGCTTCAAGCATGTTTTATTATGAAGCACATGTACCTTTATTTTTATATTTATTTTAAATATTAAATGATGTAAGTTTTAGAATAAGTATGATTGTGCAATAGTATTTTCATAAAAATAGATAAATGTAACTCTTATAAAAATCTAAGAACGAAATATTGTAAATCTTTATATATATATGAGCCAATTGAAAATATAATGAGACAACATTTGATATTTTGTTTCATTACATCAACAACTCTGAAAAATTAAGTTCCTGTGAGAAAACATGAAAAAAATAAGATAAAATATCGTAAACTGTCCCTTCAATAATGAACTGAAAAAGTTACATATTTTAGCTTCGATCATTTTTAAGATAAATATTTGTCTTTTATGAATGCTAACATTATGAATAAACTAAATCACTTTTAAAATAATATTTGATTATAAAGTTATGATGGAGAATGATACTACTTTTTGAAGAATTATAACAGATATATTAGACTTAAAAACGTGATATTTCCAAGATGATAATATCCAAATAAAAATTCATCTTATAGGTGTTTCTAATTTCAAGATCAAAAATTATTATTTAACGCTTAACTCAAAGATAAAGATCAATAAAAATAGCTAGAAATTTTTAAAGGATAATATTTTGTCCAAGGATTTTAAAATAATATTTGGTAAAATTTCACATATTTTTTACAATGAAACACGAATAATTACAGAACTTTGACAATCTGTCAGGGTTTTTTAAAATATAAAAGCATCGATAAAATAAATGAAAATGTTAATGTTAAATGAATTTTGCCAATTTTAAAGTCCAAATACTGCGTTTCCAGTAATTTGTATTTATTTTTGAGGTAGTTATGAAATTATATTTCAATTAACGGTAGTTTTAGTTAAAAACTGGTCTTCTTAACCATTATTATATTCCAAACCTGTTTACATTGACAAAATATTGATGAGCCCTAAAATCTATTCTTTATAAAATCAACAAAAATATTTAAATTTTTAAGAATCATAAGGTTTAAAAATATTATAATTTTTCAATTCCCTCTCAAAAAACAGAACTCTTTAACCTGAAAGATGTTAGGAAGAATTCTGATAGCTACTGTATGGTATTGTAGTCATCAAATTTTCAAGCAAAATCAGAATTTTTTTCTTAGGAGATGATGTATTCAAAGGTTATAAAGACTGAATTTATAAAAAAAATTAAATTTTATTTTATGATGTCATTCTGAAAATTTTTAAAAACTAATTGACAGAAATCATTAAATTTTTGAAACCAAAATATATTTATTCATTTAACTTTTGCTTAAACTAATGATGTATCGATCAAAAGATATTTTTATCTTTTCATAAAAATGAAGTTGAAATATAAAGATCAACTTTTATTCTAACTGTCCGTGTTTTTCTTATATTTATGATTAAAAAGAGTGTTTATTAATTGATCACACAATGCACAATTAGGTTCTCACTTAAGGTTGAGTTTGAGATCAAATCAAAACTTTTGAAATGATGACTGTTTTTGTTTGAGAGACAAACCTTGATGCAAAATTACAATTATTCTTAACTCGGGCGAGACAAAATGTGAAATTATTTTTTATCACTTGCCTGAGAATATTTATTAATGGAGAACGTGAAAAAAAAATTATTTAAAAAATAACTATGAAATACCCGTTTTAAATTGATAAATAGCCAGATAGTATGTTTATTGATGTAAAATATACTCTTTGGATATGAATTAAAAAATCCATCTTGGAAACAGAACTCATAAAATTTTTCATTTATGACTCAATAAAAATATGGAATTGAAAAATATTTCATGTATGGGTTTCGTAAAAATATGTTCTAGAAAGAGCTAAAAAATTACTTTCAATCAAAAATATAGTAATGCTGTATTTGATTTAAAAATGTAAAATAATTATATTCAGGGTTGTATTTTAAATCAATATAGGCGGCTGAAATAGGAATAAGCAATTTTGAAAAATAATTCAAGCTTATAAAATATTTCTCATTAAGCCATGAAAAAAATATCAACGAAATAAGTTCACGATCTTAACTCTTTAACATAAAAGTAAACAAATGAGGATTTTATATATTTATACACTGCGAATAATAGAGATGTATCATTGTTACGATTTTATTCATCATGAGAAAAAAAGCCATTTAACCACATTTTTGAATGAAAGATGAATTAAACGATTTTAACATGTAAAAAATCAAAATTTGAAACCAACACCTAAGAAAATTATATTCCAACATTTTATCTCAATAAATAAAAATCATCATAATTTAGGATATTTCAATCAATTATAAGGGTTGAGCATTTTGATTAAAATGACAAAAATCAAAATACTTCGTGTTATTAGTTTATTTATCTGAATAACTGTTCTAATCTTCACTATTAGCTATCAAGGTTACAAGTTATTTTTACTTTAAAACGATAATTTATTGTGGAAATCACACAAATACAGATGAAAGATACATCTTAATTATATATTTTAATTTTTGAAGTAAATTATGAAAAGTTCGATATCTATATATCTTATGTTAATTGAAGTAAATAAATAAGTAGGTATATATTTAATTTTAAAAATGCGAAATTGTTTCGAGTGATTTAATTCAAGTTTCATATTGAATATTTATGAGAAATTTGTCTTATTTTTACACAATGTCTTTCCTATTTTATTTTCAAATATAATTATTCATTTTTTTAAACAAATAGATAATTTTTCCAAAATTTCTTCAGATTTTCTTAACATAGTGATGCTTTGAATTCCAATTACAATATATTTAATGAATATATCGTCGTCATTTAAATATATTTATTTTTACTCGGATACGATTGAAAATAATTCCATTTAAATTATTCTACGTTTCGAAAGTGTTACTTTATTTATTTTTAAGTATAAATGTTTAAAAATGTTTCCTTTAAAATTGTTATTGAAATAACGGCAAAATATAAAATTAAAACACTCTATACTAAATTTTAATTAAATGAAAAGTTAAGTTTATTTATATGGATAACTCATAAATAATGTGAGATAATTTGAATATCAGGGGTATTTGTAACATAAATTTTATACTTTTAGAGATAAATAAAGATAAGTTAACTTAAATTTAATCATGAAAACCCAATCTCGCATTTCGATCTTTTTAATTTAATTTATTACGACTTACAGAAACAATCATTTTGTTTCAAAATTTAAATGAATAAATTTAAAAAATTCATAATTTTTAACATTAATCAAGAATCCATTTCCAGATATAAATTACTTCTTTTTAAAATTTGTAACAATTTAAACTTCAATTTAAATGCGAACGGTTAATAAAATAATAAATATTTCTCGTGGAAATAAGAAATATTGATTTCATCACATAAATCAAAACACAAGGATGAAAGTCAACTCAATTTTTTTTAAATTATATTTTTTGACTTTTATAAAGTGTATTTTGAAATAAATAAATCTAAACAAATAACTTTATCGAACATTCGTTTAATATATTTTCAGTATTAAAAACGAAATTTCGAAAAAATTATTTTTGAGTTCAAATTAGCCTTCCATTATCTGAAGAAATATTTTTGTCATGGTAAAGAAAGTTTATATTATGACCATCAATCTTTCTTGATCTATGGTAAAATTAAATTTAATCAGCAATCATTGAAATGCTACGTCGATAAAGTTTTAAAGTGTTCAAGAAACACATAATTATTTCTCAATGTCTTTCATGGAGTAGAGTAAATTTCATTTTATTTTTGAATGTTCAAATATTTTACATAACAACCAACTGTATTTTCCTCTCTTAAATATCAAAATTTAAGCAAAATTAAATTCATGAGGAAATTTATAAATAGTTAATTTTAAATAACACAAACTTAAATGTGTTTCAGGACTTAATAATGTTATACTAATGGTAATTTTTTGTGTCTCTAAGAGACAATGCAACAAGGTATTCTGCTCTTGGTATATGAGGGTAGTAGAATTTAAGTGAATGTTAGTCTCAGATAACCTGTCATCAAGGAAATTTTATCAAGATTCTTAAGAGGCGTGTTTTGGTGAATGAGGTTAATGTACATTCAAACTCATTTCGAAAAATGTCTGCAAGAGTAATCACTAATTTTTATTGATAAAAATCATTTTTATGAAGTTTAAAATAAATTCTGCTGATAAAAAAAATACTCAAACACCTTTTGTTAGAACTTTGACCTAATAATCAAATGTTTCATAAAATGAACATGAAGACTTCACTATGTTTTGCTACTCTTATATTTTGTAGATTTTTTGTTTAAGCTCGCTTATTCACAGTTGTGCAAGTTGTGAAAAATTAATTTAAGTTTAAATTAATAATCGGGCATCATGGTTATTGAAAATATACAATTTAAAATTTTTTTCAAAAATTTAAACATTTTCTTAGATTCCTTAGGTGATGCCAGTTTATAGCTAACATGAATACCCATAGATTTTAAAAAGGAAATTCTTCGGGATCCGAGTTTCGTAACGAGCTAAAATAACAAATTATCCATTTTCACGCTGAATAAAAATTTTTATGTAGATCTTAACGAAAAACTAAAGAAGCTATAACGAAGTTATACAAAGACTTGAGCAGTCTCGCGTTACCTAAAAGCAATCATAATTTAGATAGGCCATTAAATTAGCAAGAGAGATTGTGATTCATTTGATAAAATTGATTTTGCAAAAATATATCAAACATTGTTAAAATTCGCTTCAATCCCAACACAAGAGACCAACAATAAACCTTCTTTAAAAGCTAAATCAATCAAACATAAAACCGGTGAAAGCTGATTAACATCAAAGTCAGGTTAATTATTGGAATAAAGACTTCACACAGCTCTAGGATGATTATACACACCTTAAATAAATTCAGACTTGGTGTCTGTTTCATGTTTTTGAAATTAACCAGTTCGTTGTTATTTCAATGGTAAAATCGAAAACATTACCTGTCTGTCAAACTATGAGAAGGCAGGAAGTTAATATACTTAACACTAGTTTCACTCAAAGTCAAAGAAGGTGATACAAATCAACAGGTAGCCTAATCTTGCAGACGTGACAAAAGAACTTTAATTATCTCGATAATTGCTTAAAATTCGAAACTTATATTTCAAATTTTCTTTTTATTAAGAAAGGTTCATGGATCACGTTTCGTGCTAACAGTAGCATGAAAATACTTATCGAAGCTAAGTTCATAAATTTCTGAACTTTTTATAATTGTGTTGAATTGTTATTTTTCTTGAAATATTTTTTTCACGAATTAATTGAAATTAAACAGTCTTTTAATAACTTCAACAATTAATAAAACTCATGAAAATTAAATGGCCCCAATGAATCTAGAAGATAATAATTTACAAATAGACATTCTAAATTCGAAAATAGACTTAAAAACTGTTTCAGATATTTCTCGCTCAAATTTGTGAGAGAAACATAAAATCTGGGTTCTATCTCTCATCAAAAGTAATAGAAACTTAAATTTGATCAATTTACCACTGAATTCCGCTTCACGTAAAAATTTGCTTTTAAAAAAACCAATTACAGAGAGGAAGAACGAATTATAATGTAAGGTTTCAGCTAACATCAATATTGATTACAAATTTACCCAAAAATAATAACACCTGACCTCTATATAAATTATATCTGTCAAAAATAGAGTATAGTACAAGACAGCTATCCACTCAACAGTATCGTTGAGTCAATTAAAAAACTTTAAATCAAGCCATAAGTTTAACATTAGGCTTTAAAGCCGCATATTTTTAGTTTGAGAACGATGCGTCCCCTCTGTTCTCACGTTTTCCAAATGAAGATAACATGTATGTGTGTTTTTAAGTACAGTTCCGCTTGCTGGGTTTTGGCTGTTAAGTGGCCAACTCCAATTAGGCATTCTTAACCAGAAAATACTGGATATAAAAGGATATCGGATGGATAGACATATAACCCACAAAAACCTCGCAATCAACTCGGCCTTCATGGGAAAACTTCCTGTTGACACATCTTTATGTTAAAATTAAAAAATAATTGTTATTTGGACCATTTAAAAATAACGTTAATGCATGTCACTTTTCACATGAAAAATAAACGAAAAAATAAGTAAAAATTACACCTGGTATCATATGTTAATTGAATCAGTTTGACTCGATTGTTAAATGTATTTTAAAGACGATAAAATTAACTTATAAATGATTTTTTCACGAGAATGTGATTTTTATATAATATGAATTAAATTTTTTGCATAAATAGTTAAATTATTTTGATAACGCAAGTTTTATTTTGATAAAAACCATAAAATAGTTAAATTTGTAAATTTTGGAGAGAAAGAAACGGAGAATATTAAATTAGAAAGAATTTTTTGAATCAAATGTATTTTAAGCCGCTGTGAGTTGTTTAAACCTCAATTATATTTCATAACATTCTTACCTCAGTATGGAATAAACGTTTCATTGAATCTTTGTTTTTTAAGTGAGGTTGTATCAAATTAAGATATATTTTCATTCTTACAGTTTAAATTTTACATCTTTAAAAAGGTCCCATTTAAAAGGGAAAACATTCCATTCCTCATTAAAATAAAAAATAACCCATTGTTTATTTTTTATCTTTATTTCCATTATCGTTTAGTTCAACAGACATTTTTAGAACAGACAAGGCGATGAATAAAGTTTACATTCAAAATATAACCAACTTCTTAATATTTTTTATTTTTAGGTTTGTCGGATCATACAGAAAAAGTTGAATATAAGAAAGTTATAATTCAAATTAGGAATAAAATTATTGTTGAAAACAAAAGTTATTTAACTTATTTTTAATGATACTAATCAAATTAAACGCCACTCAAACATTATATGGTTCTGAAAAATTTCAAATGAAAAAGAAACCTTGAAAAAATATAAATGTATAAAAATTTTAAGGAGAATATATGACAGCTTATTATTACCTAGATATTGGTTAATTAATGAAAAAACCCTTATCTTGAAATAATGACATTAAAATCACCGTATCCCCTACATCTTCTTAGAAACATTGGTTTTGATACAACTCTCGTTCCCAAATTCACTTTTATTTTGTAACTTATCTTTAAACAAACTAAAATTTTTTATTTTTAGTTTTTACCTATTTTGAGGAATAAAATGGTAAAATTTGTCATCGTTGTAAAACAAACAATTAAAGGATAGCGCATGCACAACTAAATATTAATTGTCATTGTTCCTGATAATTAATAATTCGTATTCCAGTTATCTATTAACAAATAAAATAAGAGAATTTTATTTTTCGATTTTTTAGTTTCTATCGAGAATAATGTCTAAATTGTCTTGTTATCGATTAAAAACAAAATTATCTGACTAAATATGTTAAACACTAAAATAATCTGTGAAAAGAAATTTCAGTGATTTTTCAATCATTTAAGAGTTAATTCATTAATTCTTGTCATCCACCACACTAAAAAAATAAATTAACTTTGATATTAAGTGTATAAACTTTAAGAACTAAAAAATCGCAATGACTTTAAAATTCTCCTCTTATTGCGCACGACATATATCTACCACATATTGATTCTTAGTTTTGAGTTATGTTTTTGTTATTTCTTTTCGTGGTTGTTTTTCATTTCAAAGATTTTTTAAATAATTCTTATCCAAAGTTATATCGAATATAGAGTCCCTATTATGAACGTAATTCACCAGTTCTTGTAAATTTGCTTATATTTGGTGTTTCGGCGATAATTTTTTGCGTGTTTCGTAATTTATTATCTTAAGAAATGTTGGAGTCCTACATTAAATAATATTCTCACCAATATAAGCGATTAGCCACGAAATTTAATGATAAAATGGAATTTAGCTTTCATTCAGAATTATGTACTGATCCAAATCAAATAGTTATCCTTTTTTCACCAGTAGTTTAGAATTATATTTCATCATAGAAGTTAGAGGAAATTAATCATCAACAAGACAGTGCATCTAATAACTTGGCTTTTAATCACCCATACCCCCCCTCGTACTTTAACTGTTCTCATATTCAGCTGAATACACAACATAAAATAACAATACTCAAGTTTAACCATCAAAAATAAACCATTATTTGAACATAGTTTCCATTAACTCTATTTTATTCTCTCTTAATAAATCAGTATATTTTAAAAAATTTGCCTACAAATCTTTAGATATGAATAATCAAAAGGATACTATTAAAATTTATTGTTCATATGAATAAAGATTTGTCGCCTTTCTCAATGTTTTTATACAAATGTGGCATTTTTTACTACGCGCTGAATTTTCACCAATCTGAGAAGAAACTTATTTTGTCAAATATAAAAATTTAAATGAAAAAAAGCTCAGCATTGTAGATAAGGTCAGTTTATTATGCTTCTATTTGATTAAATGATTGGTATGAGGACTAATGGAGGGCTTTTCCGGCGTGGTTTTATAAAATTTAGTCTTCTTTAAAATGAAGATAATTGAAAAATGTGAAAATGTGAATTTAGATTTGAAAATAAATGTTCGGGGTTCGTTATTTTTATTTGAAATAGAGTTTAATTTTAATTATGTGATATAAAACAAGTAATTATGCCAATTCGTGAATATTTCGCCATTAATTTATTTAAAACAAAATTTCACCTTGTTTATATCCAACTAGATTTTAATCTCAAGCTCCGTTTTTTAAGAATTTTTTTTTCATTTGTTATTTTATAAAAAAACACATTTCGATGGTTTGAGCTGTTTTAATTTTCTTTACTTCATACATTGTTAACTTAATGTAAAATCAATCTAAAAATTAAAATTTATGTCTTGAAAAAGACGAAAAGAAGTGACAATTTTTTTTACTTTAACCTTTTAAATTAATTTTTTTTGATCGATGAAGAATCGAAATAATTATTTGAATGCCCACCTTCCTATATTTTATCTTTTGGGAAAATACACGTCATATTTGTTATAAGTTACTTTATTGTTAAAAAAATATTATTTTTGTCATCAGTACCTGCCTAAATTTAATCTGTTTACTTTAAAGTTCTTAAAATAAATTCCTATTTTTAAAATATAATGACCTGACGGTAATTCCGTGATGTTGTTTTTCATGTGAAGGCTAATTAACTTATTTCAATTATTGTCTCAAAAATACTAGATTCGAATGCTTTTCTATTTCAAAAATTTCGTGCAGGGTAAATCAGTTAAACAGCTTAAATATGTATTAAATTGAAGTAAAACTATATCAAATTGATAAACGAGTTCCAAATTTTACCTTTTTGACATTCACATCCTTAAAACGTTGACTACTTATTACAAAAAATGTTTTTTGATGTTATTTTAGATTATTTTTAATAATTAAACATTCTTAACTGTTAAAAATAAAAATTATAAATAATTCTAAGTTATTTTCTTTTGAGTATCTAACTTGTATCCTTTTAATTTATTCAAAAAATTCATGAAATATTTGATATTTCTTCATATCGTGTTCCTACCTGTAAATATTAAAAAATTTTGATTCTGTCAATTTAAATCAATTTAAACATTTTTTTTCTAAAATCATAATTTGAAAAAAAGACCAGAATTCAATTGAATAGGTTTGGAGAAATATTCTCCTGAATCTCGTGTTCTCAACACTAATGACGTTTTTATAATGTGAGAAAACAAAATTACTCAGACAAAATTTAAATTAACGACTAGCAATGAATAAGGCTTTAACATCAGCCTGTATAATCCAACGGAATTAATAATATCTAATTCTTTAGATTTTCCCAAGCAATTTTTGTTTTCTTGACATGGAATTTAAAATATGTTACAATTCACTTGGTCAGCGTGATTATAGTTGGTGAAGTAAATGTCCAACATGTCTCAATAGATCCCTGCAGCTGATTAGGTTCAAAAGGCTTGACATTTCAATGAATTTCAATTAAAATATTTAAAAGGTTCTGTTTAATCAATAATAGTTAGCTTTCGATGATAGAGAATCGATAACTAGAACTCATTAATCCAATTCACGATACTCCATAAAATAAGGAAAACAGGATAAGTTCAAAATTTTTTATTTGTTAAAAATCCATCCAAATTCAAAATGAGTTTAATTGAAGTTGCCAGGATCAAAATGAGGATCGTAATTTTAATAGCTGAAAAATAGATCGTTTTCTCATTTATATTTAAAATGGATCATTCCGAAAAAACAACTTTTTGAATCCATAATCTTTGAATTTTATAATTTTTCTATTTTTGGGCTGATTTTAATGATATTTCGGTTATTGAAAGGAAATTCATTTTGAGGTTCTTGAAAATACTCACAAAGCAATCTTTTGAAAAGAAGGGAACGTGAATATTGTCATTAAAAGTAGTTTATGATGGAGCTTGTTTCAAGAAGATATTCTATAAAAATATGAATCAAGCAAAATATAAAAAGAGGAATGATAAACTTTTAATTTAACTCACATGGCGAATTAAGTCATCGAGTTAAATATTGTTGAGATAATTTATTTTTAAATTATTTCTTAATGCCAGAAGCTATATTTTAAGGAAAATATAATATTAATTGTCATCTATTTGGTATGTATTTTTCTATTTTTAATTCACATATAGTTTAATGATAAATTCGGATAAACAACCGAAAACTCAAAAATAAACAGCCCTAACAGTGTATCGTTCTATATCATATACGATTATAAATATTAACTTTCAGTATGAATTATTAAAGGTGTAACCGAACATTTATTTTGTGTAAAAAACATCTTAAACGACCTTTGCGGCATGATTTTATTTATAAATGCAAGATTAACTTGGTTTTAAAATTAATAATAATATCTGTTTATTTTATTAATCCATATTTAGACAAAAAATTGACGCCATGACATTACCATTTGGATTTTGAGAAATTAAAAATCAAAAAAGATGATTTTTGCTCAAAAATATACAAATTGAGTTAAAGTGGACACTCTTTTCACCATATTCTATTTTAGATGATTCCATTATCAGTTTTAAATAAAGATCGAAAACTGTCAAGATTTAGCAAGATTATATACCTAACAACCATAAGAAGAACATCTCATTGTGACTTCAAAAGGCAGAGACAAAGATAATCACGAAGAATATCGAAATTTGTTACATTCTTAATACATTAAATGTTCTAATTGTCTAAAATATAAATAAACTCTTCAGTTTTGTGTGAATTTTCCTTTAAAAAATTCTTTGAGGGTATAAAATAATTTTATTGTACGAGAGTTGAAAGCGTTTTAGAATCTTTTTTTCTTGGAAAATCTATTTACACCCTTCGATTTGTAGAGTTGATTTACCAGTTTAAATATCATGAATTGCTAAAATGAAGACAACATTTATTTTTTTATCATCATATCTATATTCAGGTCATATTGTCAATTACCACTTTCGAATCAACGAGGCAGAGTTTCGGTTGCCCTTGTCAGCCTAGAAGAGGGTGAGAACCCGACAAAACCTGATTACCAGTATTTTCACTTGTGCTTACACTCCAAAAGGGTACCGAAGGGGAGTAAAACGCAGAACGGTGGAATTTAATTTGCAAAGCCTAACATGATGGTTATATAAACATAAATTAGCATCTGTAAGAAGTTCAGATAGTTTAACTCATTCTCGTTAAAACAAAAATACATTTTATCCATTCTATGTCAAAACATAATAAAATAAATTTAATGAATAAATCTCAAAATATTCTCCTGATAAATTATCAATTTGTTATTTCGATGCTTTTACTGTTTATGTAAATTCCATGAATATAACTTTTAATATTTTCGTAAAAACTTCAAATTCCTTTTTTTCACGAATATCACGATAAATTTGAAAAGCTTAAATTTATTTTTCAGTTTTCTACATATCATAAGATTGAATGATATCACCCATCGATAAAATTTCTCAATTACAAACACATAACTCAAAAAAAATATTAAAATAACTTGTTTGGCTTATTATCTTATAACAGAGTATTTAAAATTAACTTCCATATATTTGTCTTCTTTTTTATTTTACAGAAGATTATCATAAGTTTAATGAGACATGCTTTTAATGATTGTTTATATTTTTTAAAAGATGCATTTTCCTCCATCCTGTTATAAATTTCCCAAATCACGAAAAAGAGTTTTTTATTGTTACTGATCGTATAAACTTTTAATTTGGCTGTTTTTGCACAAAAAACCAACTTTAAAAAATGGGCCTATGCTTCTAGATTATTAATTTATGTAGAAAATAGTTTAACTCTTATTATGAAGGAACTAATACGTGACCCTATGTAGACAATAATATTTTATTCCTTATATTTAAGTAAAATAATTATTTTTTACGAATAATCAATCAGTTCTAATCTATAAATAAAAAAGATGTGTTACCTCAATGAGCAACATGAAAATCGATACTAAAGTAGTTTGAATTAGAATTATTCAAAAAAACACCAGTTTTTCTCAATACAGGTGCATTTTCTTGAAATGATACACAAGATGATACTTTAGAATGAGAAATTATAATCTTAATGATCTGAAAAAGTAGATCATATTCTATCAAGCATATGAAATACTTAATGGAAAGTAAAATTAATAAAGATTTTATAATTAAAGTATTCTGCAGATAATGTTAACATTGAAATCAAGAAATCCGAGATAATATGAAAAATTGATCAACCTGAAATATCTATTAGAGCACAATATGTTGAAGAGTTCTAAAACTATACAGTAAAAATACAAAAATTTTTCTTTTTCTCAATATGATATTTGTATAAAAAGATTCGATATGACACTTAAACTTGAGCTTTTATCAATTGACACAAAATAATTTAAACTGTGAAAGATTTTTGACTAACATGAAAGATAAAATTAAAAAGTAGTAATACATTAAACTTTTAACGACATTAATTCAAAAAACACTGCAAAAAACAAATAGTACAAATGATGATTTGCGTGTCTTCCAAAAATTTTAACGAATTGCGAAAAATTGTTAAGAACCGCTCAGGTGCAAAGTTGTATTGGAAAATTTATTTTAAAATGATATTATACTCGTTACAACATGACATAAAATACCAAAATAAATTTGATAAAAGTAACAAGAGTTTCGAAGATACTCGCGTTCATCAAATTAGTCAGTTTTGATTTCAGAAAAACATTCATTTTTTGGAAACACTGAAAAAAGACCCTTATTTGACAGTATTTGTAAACATTAAAATTTTATGTATATGAACAGAACAGTGTTACCTTCAATTTGAATGGTTGAAATTCAAAATTATAATACGAGTAAGCTTTGGATATCTCAAAAATTAAGAAAATTTTAATTTTATTCTTCAAAAGCGATGATGTTATTCAGCTTTGCTTTTATTATCAATACTTTTTATCACCTATTTCTGGCAGTTTTTTCACATAAATCTTGTGTTATCTGACCAAATATTTTACCAAAACACAAAAATGTCTCTATGTCGAAAATTATTTGAAATGCTTATAAAAATTCAGAAAGATATTTTTCATAAATTATGAGAAATTCTATATGAATTCCATTAAACTCAAGATTTAAGAGAAAAGTGTTTTAAAACTTCAAAATACCCAAAGTTAACTGGTATTGTATAAAAAACAGAGGGTGTGAAAAATTTGGTAAATATTTAAACTGGCATCTTGGAATTTTAGAAAGTCAGGCGATCAAAATATATCATCTATTGCTGTTCCGAAAATAAGACTTTTTTATAAAATTAATGCACCATAATTAAAACAGGCCATCTTTAAACCAATTTGGAACCATTCCTTTAAATCTGAATAGAAAAGCAACAATAATCGAAGATTTTGAAGATCATTTCGAGGTTAATGATACAACAAAGTTTCCATATTTCTAATGAAAGAGAAAACCATGAAAAATTTGAACAAACCGCACGAGATGCTTATTTGGAGTCGCATATAGAGTGAAGATGTGTTGGCAATGAAGATAATGAACCAGGGTTATTATCTTTCTAAATTTATAATAAAATTCAATTTTAGGTTATTTTTTCAATTTTAATTAATTTATTTATGTTGAATATCCATAGAGATCATGTAAATTTTGCAAAAATCCATTATTATGTGATTTGAAGGTTTTATTTTGATAAATTTTTATGAGGAACCGCCTCTTAAAAGATATTTTAATGAAGAGTTAAAAAATTTGTTCTGCACAAGGCATCAACTTTTTATATCATTCAAATCAGTCAAACTTCTTCGGTGCGTCAAGTAGTATAATTTCTGATATAAAAGTTCCAAGCCAAAAATATGAAAATTTATAGAATCAGTTAATTATAAAATAAAATCAATGATTCAAAACAATGAAATCCGTAAAAAATTGAAATTTTAACAATCGAAAGATTTAACTTAAATGTTGATGATAACCAAAAGGTCTTTTAATTTATGAAAGAAATATCTTATAAATCAAAAAAATATTTTTATTTTTCAACTAAAATTAGATTTGCAATGGTGAAATACATGTTCTCCTTTTTATTTTTTAATTTATTTTGTTGATTCGATAACGCATACTTGTAAATATATATTATCAAAAATTGAAAGGCAAAAGTCACTTTATCTTGAATAATTTCCTTTCTCAGAGGGTTAAACATATATTTTATACATTCATCTAAATATTTTTAAATAGTTTGCTTAAGAGTACCATTATTTGAATTGATATATATATCTACAGGAGTACTATCAATTTTAATTGGTCACAGAATAAATTTTTTCTTGCTTTGAAATTTTTAAAATTACATATAATGATAGTGACTGAATAAATTTAGCTTAATGACAAATTTTTTAATGTTCACTATTATATTAAACCAACTTATTTCTTGTGTAAGTTATATGACAGGTTAAAAACCTTTCAAATTGTGTTCTTTTAAATTTTATGAAAATAAATTAAACCAACTTCTAAGTGCTCTAACATATTTTAAAAGCGATATATTTTAATCGTATTCGTGCGATGTGTTATACAAAACAATAAAAATTTTATGTTTTATCTACTCATAAGACGAGTTAACAGAAATGTTTCCTTCAAAAGAAATTTTTAAATCTCTTATACAAATTTCAAAAATTTAACGAGCGAATAAAACTTTGAGAGTGTAACTCATCATATTCTGCTTACTGTTGTTTTCAAACAATTTTGAAAGTTTATGTTTGTCAAAGTTCGATTTCCGTCATGAATTATAAGTAATTTTGAAAACCTTTTCAAAATTTATTGTAATTTATTTTGAACATGTAAAATTATTTTGTCTTTAAGAGTTACATTCTGAGTTTAAAATTAAACTTACTCAATTTTATTGCAAAATATTCATTAACGAGCGCTTGAAAGCTTTTGATTGCAAATATTTCATCAACTCTTCATTCTCAATATATTTTTCCATTTTGAAAAAAACTTCAAATGAGCTGTGAATTAATTTAATTGTGACTTTTTAAACTACAATATCATTTAATTTAGTTTAACGTTAAATCTGTTTACATATGTTCTTCTTTCTTTTCATACGAGTGCATCTATATTTAATTTGGTTTAATTTTGTAGTCTTATACACAGATTCAGTTTCAGGTATATAAATATCCTGAGATAGTTCATAATTCATACAAAAGCAATTTCTTCAGATCATAATTCTCCCGCTTCAGATTTTAGTTATGTTTAAAAAATAACCTAAATTCATTAATAAATGAAGAATTATCTCGTTTTTTATGTGATAATTCAATAAATAACTGACGTTTCAATGATCGATATTTTACTAAATTCTTGAAATTAAGGAATTACTCGTCAAGTCAAAAACAAAAAAAATAAATTTTTTGACTCTCAAGAAAGGACAAATCATATTGGTCCTTCCATAATTTACAATACCTGGTATGTTTCGGAAGAAATTTGTTCAGAATTTAATTGTAAATTACAAAATGGATGCATCTAAAATATTTACAGCAAAAATTATGTCAACATTGGATTTACCCTAAGAACGGCTGATTGGATATAGGTAAAAACTCTTAAATCAATTAATTAGTTTAAGTTTTATCATTATCAAAAAATTTGAATTTTTACAAATCAAGCCACACAACAGTTTTATTAAAGAGTTCTCATTCTGAGTTAATTTATATTTTGAATTTTTATCGGTTGATAAAATTAAATTATGTTAATTTTTTATCACATATATTAAAATAAAAATTATAAAAAGATTTTCTCAGATTAAAATCTAAATACTCTTAAAAAATTTTCACAAAAGGTGTTATGGCAGTTTTTCATCAAAATTAAAAAAAATATATATAAAAAGATTTTGAATAAATATTCTAAACAATTTTGTCGCAAATGATTTGTGTCAAAATCTTTATCATCATCAAGGATAGCAAAAGATAAGTTTTGAAAAACAGATAGATTTCCTTGTTAGTTTTTCTTTGGAAAAATGATTTGTCATATTTATATTGGAGTACTCAGAGGAAACTTTTTGTGAGTGTAAGATCATCGGCATGGCTCTATATATGAGGTTTTCCGTTTGACCTCTTTGTCCAGACTATTTTTGATATCATCTAGTGTAGTGTGAGATTCTAACTTATCAAAAGGTAAACTCCCCTCAGACAACCTTGCCTCCGCCACATAATTTCTTTGGTTTTTTACATTTTTAAGAATTGAAAAATATCAAAAATATAAAATGTGAAAGAATTGCTATAACATATTTTATCATTAATTTCGTGATGAAATATAAATACTATTGTTTATATTTATATAAGACTCAAAAGATAGGAAATATTCTCAACTTTATGTGATGATACAAAATGCTTGTCAAAGAGTAATTTTGTAAAAAGTAATGACATCTTTTCTGGTTTTCATTTCTCATTTTATGTTTATTATGTGAATTTAAGATTTTTAAAATATAAGCTTAGAAGAGTAGGAATGATTTTTAACTTTTGAATAAACTATGAGATTTTGACATGAAAATATATTTTCATTTTGATCATTAGTGAAAATTATAAAATTCAAGTTCAATGAGATAACTATTAAAAATTATACATTCTAATTTTCAGCAAGCAGACTTGCAAGATAAATTAATTTTTGAATCAGAAAATAATTAATTGTCTTTAAACATTATCAAGCATATAAAATATCGTTCGAAAAATTTTTTCAATTTTTAACACATATATTTAAGTTTTCAACAACTTATCGTGAGAATTTTGTGAAAATATTTTAAATTAGTTTTCAACATTTAATTTCAGTTTGATAAATTTTGCAGCATACTCAATGAATGTAAACACAAACATTTTTTAACTGTATAAAATATTAAATTGAAAATTCAATTTATATCATCATTAAAATGAATTTAAATTTAACAATATTGAGAGATTTTCAGACTTTTTGTTTTTCTCTTTTTTGATTTTGGAAATCAGTTTTTAATTATAAAACAGAAATACATTTACAGGGTGAAAACAAATTTTTATGTCAATTTCTTAAAATTTATATTTCTGTCTGTTTTTTTTTCATCCAAATCTTATGATATTTAATTTTAAACAGAAATATACAAGGATTTCAATGGTCAAAAAACTTAATGATAAAATTTTACAAATTTTAAGGTTAAAATAATCTTCGTAAATCTATATGCAACATTTTGAATCAATTTTTCACATATCTGAATGAACTGAAATAATCTTTAAATTTACAATTAAAAAATTATATTTTACTATATTTATGAAATTTTTAATTTTATTTCTTCATACATATAAAATTTCACAACGATAAATTTAAATGTTTGTGTCCTTATTTGGTATGAAGTTGAGAAATAAAATAACCTTTTTCTTGGATTTATGAAAGATGCAATACTAGTTTTCATTCAAAAGCGTACAGCTGATTTTGAATCAAAAATAGATCATAAATATCACATATAACAAACCTAAACCATCTTTTATCAAATTTGAGAAATACAATTAATATTTTTGTGTTAAATTCTAACTCACGATTTAATAATTGTCGAAATTAAAGTTAATCATGAACGAGAAAAGGTTAAATCGTTCAATAACATGGGATTATTTCATTCAGTCCAGATAAATAAAGTTAAGAAAATACACTTTTCAATACAACTTGAAAATACTCCATAAATGTTGGAAATGATTTTTTGCAAGATAAAGATAGAGTAAACCCTTGAAGACATTTTTATATCATTTTTACACCTATTGATATTCTCAACGTAGAACTATGGTGGATAAATTTTATTCCTTTATGCACAAAATCTTGATTTCTCTGTGTTGTTTATGTGAGGTTCTCACCCATATAAAGTCTATAGTCTTTAGAACGTAATAGAGACCTTATATTCACGAAATTTAGTGATATTTGAATTTAGAGAAGATTAATGTAGATTTCATACTCTCATGTATTTTCAGTTAAAAGAATTCTTGATTTTTCATTTTGAGAATATCGTTGTGGAAATATAACTCAGATTTAATACCCTAATTAATATTTTGATTATTTTTCAGACAAAAAGCATTTTCAAAATTATTGGAATCTATCAAAAATTGCAAATGTATTTAAACCTTAGTTAAGTATTTAGATGTTTATCATGTGAGTTAGTTTCTGATCAAACATTCTATATTCAGAATTTAAAGCCAAATTGGTTGAATCACTTCATAATAAAGCTGTTCTTCTGGAATAAATCATAAATAATTTATATAAATTGGATTTATAACCGAATAAAATAAATCTTTTTATAAATAGTTTAAACAACACAGTATTTACATTAAATTTAACAGAGATTAATGAAAAACCTCTGATATCTTTGATTTAAATATTTTATTTTATGCAATAAAATATTTTTATATTTTTATTTTCTTTATCACGCTATTTCTTAAAAAATTCATTCTAACATGTAATATAAAAAAAAGGTCCCCTCCTTTAATCTGATTGGAATTAATTGTTACAATAGCTAATAATCTTTATCTTTGAGTAAATATATATCACTCAGATTGAAAGGAGTATTTCTTGATGAATGATAATCGATGTGATTTTCTCTTAAATTTTAGTTTAAAATATCTTATTAGTACGTCAAAAATCATTAAGAATATTAAAATTGAGAGTATCAACTCACATTCATGTACAGACACAATTTATTTTAAATAGTATTTTCGATTTATAATTTTGAACATTTTACTCAATCAAAGTATAAATTTTATAATGTAGATTATAATTTGATTGACAATATGTTAAAAAATATAAAATTTTCGTTTTTATTTTGATGAATTTTCTAACTTTATTTATTGATAAAATTTTCCATTTTTGCCATCAAATTCATAATTAGAGGTTGAATGAGGTCATATATACGTTTATTTCATAACATTTTCTTTAAAATCTGATCAAAAATTGCAATTTTTTTTGAACATATTTTTTCACGCATTAAGCCTCAACAATCCTATGTTTGGTTTATTTTTTTAGAATAAATATTTGTCAAACTCTTTATTAAGTGGAAAATTTCTCGAAGATCTAATTTGTTTTTGCAATAAAATAAGCCAATTAGCTCATAATTTTTTGTACGACAATAAACGCACCATATAATTTTAATCGATGAAAAGTTTATTTATACTTTTATTTGGTTATAATTATGATTCTTATGACTTAGTATAAAGTTTAATATATTGTTACTCCCAAGGGCGAAATTAACTTTTTATTATTTTAGGACTTTTGTTAATTTCTATGTTTCAAAAATATATTGTTCCTACGTAGTTCAGAACTATTAGTAAGCAAGTTCATTCAAACTGAGAGTAATAATGTAAGATATAAATTTGATGATAAGTTTTTAAATGAAATATACGAAATAATTTTTCATGTATGAATCGGTTTTAATCGTCAAATGTTCGAATAGTTTTTGGGTGTAACTAAACGCCTAATGTACATAATTTAGAGGAAAACTTAAATATTTTTTTCATAATTTTTGAAATAATTCAAAGTTTTCCTTATTTTAACAAATTTTTAATGAATCAAATTAGCATAACCACCTTATTATTGAGCACAAGTAAATAACATTAGGGAAGGATTTAATAGCAACGTAAAATCATCCTTCAACTTAAGTGATGTATCGATCACTTCAAAATGAAAATTTACAGAACCTAGATCTAGAGCCCTCGAGTTCTTCCACGAAAATATTTCTAAAAGTCATTTTAATCTTATTGGCATTTCTTACTGTATTTTTGTGTTTTTTTATGGGCTTCTTGATCATTATGCTAAGAAAATTAAAATCTGAAAGTAAAGACAAGAGTAAAGACAAAAGAAAAAGTTTAATTCTCTCGACTAAACCAAAAAAATCTAAGGAAGAGCAGATCGAAACACTAAGACCGACTACTCCATTAGTATCGAGTAAAAGTATTTTAGATCACAAGAAATTTCCATGGAGAACCATATTTCGATGAGGACCGTTCCCTGAGCAATCAGGTATTTTTACAAGGTAGTTTTATTAAGTTAATTAGACGAATAAATAAATCAGGATATTTAGACGGTTATATTTACGAAAATATATTTTCGTTACAAATATTTTCATCACTACTTTTGCCTTTATGTATTTTTTACAAGATGCATTTTTTGTGATTATGTTTTATTATATGTGAGTTTTCTCGACTATCTTTCTTCGTCTATGTTAGATTTCATGAAATTTTAGCATTGATCAGATTTTTAAAGCTTCACATTGTTTCATAAATTGTCTATTTTATAAATACGCTTTAATAAATTTCAAACACCAAATAAAATTTCTGAAAAATCTCAAGTAAAAATCTGATAAATTATCCAAACCGAAAACCCGCAAATTCTTATCCCTTCATTGGCTAATAGTGACTCTTTTATTTAAGCTTCAATGATTCCTTAAAAAATCAATTTCATGCAGAATCATGTTTTAAGAGATTTAAATTAAAAACTCTTTGGCTGAGAATTTATTATTGAAATGCCTTCATGAACCAAAAGATTGTGTCACATCAATTTTAAGGATTTTTAAAACTAGAATTGATTTAAACTTAATTTTTTATCAAAAATTTTTCACTTCATATTTTTGTTTGAGATTCTATTTGTAAATTTAATATGCTTCAACAGTGAATAACAACATTATGCGATAAAATAATCAAGTATACGAAGAATTCTCACTATTGTTTCCTTTTTTACCACATTAAGCACGATTCTCTTTACATTTATAGTTTGATGTGGAATTTATATATTATCTGAAAAATAAATTAAAATAACCGAATTTAAAAGGTAGTTTTAAAGAAAACCTTATAAACCACTGGTTCTATCATTTTCGGAATTTACAAATTGCCCAAAAGTTTTATTTGGCATGATAAATACTTTTTAGTAATCTTTAAAATTAAAAAAAGATTTTCATGTTTTACACCATTGTCAACCTTTATCTTAAATTATTTTATATATCTTTTCAATAGAATTTTCGAAGTAATTTATTCTTCTTAAATCGCAGACACAAAATAAAGACCGCCAGGATAAAATACTCAAAACAGAATTCTTCGAAGAATTAATAAACGGTTTTTGTTAAAAAATCTCAGATTATTCGTTCTCGAATTTAAATGTTTTTAAACGTAAAAATTCAATTTAATTTTATCTCAATCAATTCTTTAAAGATATATTTGTTTGGATTTCTTTTTCAATACCAATCTTTTTTTCAGAAATATTTAACTTTTTTACAAGTTGAGCTACAACAGATTTTTATTTGATATTTTCGTTTTTAGTTTTCAACATCTAAATCGGTCAATAAAATATATTATTTTGGATCAAAGAACAAAATAAATTATTATTTGTTAAATTTTCAGAAATATTTAAAATAGATTTAACTGAAAAGAAATTAAATGAAAAAATTCCATCAATATTAGTTTGTGGTTTACTTTGATACGATATGTTATTTGAACGAAAACATTTGATAGCAAATATTTAATTCAAATTATTATGTCTTTATTTTCGAAGAATTCTTGACTAAGCAAGCTTTTATCTGATTATTTAAAGCAATAAGCATTTTTCTTCACATAAACTGATGTTTAACATAATTGACGAGAAACATGGATGATTAAATATTTTAACATTTATAATCAGTGCATTAAAAACAGAGAAAAATATCAAAAATAATATTTAATTTAAACTTTTAAAATTAAATCTTATTTCAATAATGAAATCAATATTTTTTGAATCCAATAAATTTACAATGCAAATTTTTTGTGAAAATGTTTGAAACAAAAATTTTTGTTTTTTAAGAATTAATAAGCATTAGACTTTAATTTCTGTAATATACCAGCTGAAAACATTTTTAAACGTTTTTAAAATTCCTTTAAACTTAACTTATAGTTTATTACATATAGAATTCACTCTAAAAGATATATAAGATGTAAAAAAATAATAAAACTTCAGATAAACTTTAGGGAATTCAATGTTTATGATTTTTTTTATATTTTAACTTCGACATGAATTCTTTTAAAAAATCATCCTATGTTAATAATTTTTTTTGCTCGAATCTTACTTTATACATTAGATCAAATTAAAAGAACAAAAGTTAAGAATTTTCACTTTTTTGTGTTACTAGTAAAAATTATTATAAACCTAACCATTTTAAATTAGAAATTCTCTTTGTTTAAATTCTTTTGTAAATATCCAAATAAGAAAAAAATACAATAAGTTATATGCTTAAATCAAATATAAAAAAATAAAAATCTAAAAAATTGTTTTTAACATGTAAACAAGATAATCACTGAACAATGTTGTTTCCTTCCACAGAAAATAAATTCATGCCAAATTGTTTTAGAATTTCCAAAAAAAATTTAAACATAACTTGCATTCTGTATTTGTATGGTTTTCCTGAAAGAATATATTGTTTTAATCAACAGTTTTGATTGATCTTTTGACAGTTATTTACATTCAGACTAAAGCACTTTTTTGTTTTAATATCAGAACATTTTAACAAATTTCTCAAATTGGGGTCATAACAAATTTTCTTTTTTTTTACTTGTTTTATGTGAAAACTCGAGAATGAAATATTTTATAACATATATTTATTTTGACTATGTGTTGTCAGTTAATTCAGAGTTATTAAATTTAGATCTTACGAATTAGAAAGTATGAAAAAAATAGTAAACCAGATATTGGAAAATATTAAACAACACAAAGCATACATCTTCAATTATAAACATTTTAAGAAACAAAACCTAACATTTTCACGCATCGAAACCGATAAAAATTTGCTTTATTCTTATTTTTGTTTAAGACTATGAAGCAATTAATCAATTCAAGATATTTCGTTACAGGTAGACCTTTAGTTTATGATTTTTTAATTATTTCATAAATCTAAGATTTACGAAGGTGATAAAATTTCTGCTTTACAATTTATATACAGTGAATGATGTTAAAAATTATAAACTGAAACTTCAGGTCAATAGCAATCATATTTATGAACTTATCGTAAGTAAGATCTTTTTGTAACACATATATGTGTAGAATTTGACTCAAAATAGTTTTTTTAATTTCTAAGAGTTTTGGAAAGCTTATTATTCAAATTTTGAAGGTCTTTATTCAGATGTATTTTTCGAATAATTTATTGTGAATTTAAAACGGGATAAATGTAGATGAACGAACATTAAGATCTTAAAATGAACCTAATCAATAATAAACTTGTAATCCAGGAAATACGAAAAAATATTTGAGAGGTTTTTTTGTAGTTCATTAATGTTATATATCAATTTTATGATTTCTAAAATATTTTAAAAATTAGCGATGCTAAGGTTTTATCAAAGTATAATGTTTAATTTTTTCACCTATATTTCAAGATATTTTACTTTTTATCAAAAATGCATTATTGACATCCTAGTACAATACCATGTTATATAAAGGCGCGCTTCGATGTAAACTCTAAATTATTGTCGAAGTCTTGAAAAATAAAAACTATATTTAAATTTAGGAGTATTTGTTAATTTGTGTAACATCCTGTTGTGTTGATATAATATATATTTGTCAAATCTTAAAAATAAACACTAAGATTTCGATATAAAATCCACAAATTATGCATTTAAAAATTCATAAAACAACAAATCCTAATCTTATTATATTTTTCCTAGAATAGTATAAAAACTTTTATTGTCTGCGAGTATTATTGAAAAAAATAATATTTCAAGCAAAATTGTTTTTTTTTAGTTTTTCGACTAAAATGCCTCAAAAGCTCATGGTGAGATCTTATTTGTTAAAAATCATCTGATATGAACAAAATTATTAAAATCTTTGAATGACTAAATAATGGTGTTCAATCATATACCTGTTAAACAAAATCATGTAAATGAAAACATGAGGGAGATTAAGGCAACAAATATGAAAATAATTCGGATCAATATTCGATTAATATAGTATGTGGACTAGAAATATCACAATGAGAATTATTTCACTATGTTTCATATTTATCAAAATGTAATAAGACGTTTCATGTGATCGAGCGTTATTTTTTCTGTTTTGGTTCGATTCCATGGGATAGCTATATGACTTTTACATAACTTTAGAATGTGGTTTGTATCATTTTATTATCTTTAATATCAATTGAAAAGACTGCAGGGTATTGTTGAATTCAAGAAACTAACTCGTTATTTTGATTAAAGTAAAATTTTATGTCATTATATTTCCATAAAATTAAAGCAGGAACCTAAATCAGCGAGACCATGTTTACATCCCTATGTTAATTGATTATCAAGTTAATTTTATTTTTGTAGATTTTTAAAGATTTGTTTCATATTTTATGGAATAAAAAATATCAATCAAACATATCCAGGCTTTTTTTTGAGGAAGATTTTGTTTATTTTTCCTTCTGTGAACTAGATTTTACCATGAATGACCTTACTACCGTAACTCACTCCCATCCACCTGTAAAAATCATGTATCATGTTGTTTAGGAATCTCTCCTAATCATAAAATACAAGCCTATCCTAGACTCTTAAGGATGACTGTAAAACTGAGGCATGCCCTCTTAAGATTATCGATGTTATATACTCCACTGTATCGTCTCGGGTTTTGTTTTCTGTTCCCTATTTTTTAAAATTTCTTTCAAAAATGTTAATCATTTATGCTTATAATCTTTAAAATTTATATAAATCTCTTAACTTATTGACTTATGATAATATACCTGTAAGCTTCATATCTTGAAAAAGAAGAATAATAACTTAAAGTGATTTTTGAATTTATTTTAAAAATTAAAATATAAATTATTTTTCAGATTTATATATGAATTTGATATTTTTTCAAATAATATTATTTTTGGAATTTCCCGAGACCTCCATTTTTCATTTTAATTAACAGTATTATTGTACAGAAATTATGTTCTTGAGCTTTTTTTACTTTTTGATAAAAATAAAGTTTGAAGATTTAGATTAAATATTTCTTGAGTAACGAAAATTCTATTTATAATCATTAACCTACCTTCATCAGATCAATGCATTTAACTTAATTTTTTCAACAAAAAATAAAAATGTGTGAGAATTTAAATATTTTTAAAAATGAATGCGAAATAAAATTTGACCAAAATTATCATTCAACTTGAAATAGTAAAACTAGTTTTGAACTCAGAAAATTTATCACCAGGTATGACATTCATGGATGTAAAATCTTGATAGATGTGGTAAATCTGCTTTAATAGTTGATATTTAGCAATTTATAACCACATAATTTTAAACTATACACAGAAAATTAACAACCAAGATAAAGCATGATTTCGCAAAGGATACAGTGGTGAAAATTTATAAAAATCTTAACGGCTTGCGACAAAGCAAAATATTTCTTTGATGCCCACACAGATCTTTGTTATAACCGCGCGCGCTACACGATGAAAATCAGCATAAATATATTTGGAATGAATGTCCGCAATCTCAAAGTGTTTGGTCTTTACTCATTTCGATTATAATAATTTTAGAGACCAAAACTAAATTATATTTATCACAATTTTTGTATGTCAGATCTACAAGAATAATTTTCGAACAATATCGAAGAAGAAAATCCTTTAATTACAAATTCAGCATTTTTATATTGGTGACATTTTGTAAAAATGTTTTATTTTTTGATGCCTTTGATTGACAATCCACATTAATATTTATCAGGATCAAGTTGAAGTAAACATGATACTGGTGTGGTTCGTGGGAAGGTCTCGTGTATTTACGTTCTTCAGTGCATTCATAATTTAATGACATATGTTATGAGCTTTCAAGTTAAACTGTTATCAAGTCCAAACACTATTATATTTTATGTTTAAACTTTCCAATACTTCATTCAACTATTTTTATTACATAGGATAGACATTATATTATTAATTTAACGATGAATACCATAAGATTCAAAAAGCAGGCCAAGATCTTACATATTAAAAAGTTCGTGATTCACTCGATATAAAAACACTCAGAACTGTAAATTATATGTTTTCAGAGAAATTTATTTGTTTCGTAAATAGCTAATTTTACAAAACAATCTAAATTTAAAATCAATCTTTCAAAATTAATAATTTTGAATCATAAAAATTAGGTTTAATTTTTTAAGGATTAAAAATTTTTATCATATCTATTTTGAAGACGATGTTTCCAACTTTTTTCATTTTAAAACCGCATTGTAAGTCAAAAATTTTGTTTCATGTGAAATAGTTGAGAATTTTTTTTAATCTTCATATTTGTTTTTTACAAACTCATCATTGTTTTGAGATAATAAGACTCGAAAGGATCATCTTAGTTTTAAAGACAAACTAACATGCTTATCAGGTTATAATTTTCTGTTAATTTTTAAGAAGAACTGTTGGAGTCCTGCACTCTCTAGTATTCGTATATCCTATCAAGCGGAACTATTCTCCTTATACCAATTTGTGAAAAAAAATTTGCATTTTCCAAGCAAATATTTTTTACTCTTTATTGTCAAAATTGAGAAAAGCTGTTTAGATATTTTTGATTTGAATGTATAAATTTATAAAATTGTGATTTTATAAACATCTAATTATTTCAAAGAAAATAAAAGACCTTTTGTTTATATTTTAATTCAAAAATATTTCATAAATTTGGTTGAAAAAACGAAATAAATAATGCAATTAATTTTACAATCTATTCTAGACTCTGTGATAATTATATAACTTGTTTATAGAATATTTTTAAACTCAAATATTTTAAAAATCTGTTTTTCTTAATGTGTAGAGCCTGTTAAGTAGAGATGAAAATAAATGATAATATCGATTCTCAAAATAAACACGAGCCTATATTTTTATTTTTAAGAGCCAATTTCTTATTTTCCAATTAAAAATTTAGTAAAACTGACTCAAGTATATGATGTGGCAATTTTTCAAATTAGTCTTTGGAAGCTATTAATTATTATTTTTAAAAATGGAGAATATTTTTAACAACATTCAAAGTAAAAAACGAGTTATTCGTGAAGAAAATAAATTCATTTGATGATATTTATTTTTAAGAACAAAATTCGCTTCTTCAATGCTTCATAAATTTTGGTGTGTATTTTACTTAACGTAACAACTTAGGTGAACTCACCAAAAGTTTGAAAAATTAAAATTAACTTTTCAATAAAAATAACTATCATCAAGGAAGGAAGATACGTTCAACCGACACGCTGCCCATCATTCAAGTTTTTTTTAACTTTTAAACGTTGAATTATAATATGAAACTGTTTGCAGAAACTATAAATGGATTTTATTGAGATAAAATAAGAACTAGTAGTCTGGTATTTTGACTGATGAGCAAAAAAAATCGAAAATCAATATTAAGTGTGTTTTGAAAATTCGACAATTTTGAATTGATTCCATTTATGTTCATCAGAAATCATATATTTCTGAAAAGTATGATGGAGTTATACAGATGCTGTCTCCATTTGAAAATTCTTCGTATGTTTTAACTGTATATGTATTGACATAAATTTTAAAAGAGAATATTTTGCTTGTTATTACTTTTGATCAAATTGATGTTTAACAATTTATAACTTGAGAAGGCGTTAAATTTTTACAAATCACAGAAAGTTTATTTCAGTCTTAAACGCGCAATTAATTTATGATGAAAGTAAGTCTAATTTTCTTTCAAACTCTAAAACATATCAAGAAGTTACTCCTATTTTGTTAATATATAGTCTGAAAGTTTGGTTAAAGCGTTTCAAGATTTTTATTTACTTCCAAAAAAGATCAATTTAAACGAATATGTAGTTTCCAACAAAATTATCTCCAGTTTGATAATTAATGTAAAACTACATTACATAAATTTATCAAATAGCTGACTGTTAAAACTATAATTTTAGGAGAAAATTTTTAAATGTAGATATGGATAAAAATACACAAATACAAATTACTTCAGGTGTTTTCTGATTAATTTATTCTGTTATATGAGACGCTGTTTGAATGTTCGACGTTTTAAATTGATCTATTTGATTTATAAAATTTACTCACAACATTGTTGCTAAAAACACAAATTCATTAAATCTACACTTGATCTCTTGAAATCCACTGTTAAAAGACCTTTATTATATTTGGGTTAATAATTGGAAATTAAGTGTTTTTGAAACTGTTTTTATCAAGTGACTCGCCAGGAAATTATTTTGTGAATCTAAAAAATTACTTTCCAATCCAAATTAAGTTCTTTAAAATATATCCATCAAGTATGAATAGTTTTCTGAAATTTATTTTCTGGTAAATATAACATTGGGGTAATAATTATTTATCACTTCCCCAATTATGAATAGACGCCTCGTTATGAATTACATTTATGTCAACGAATAGGCTTACAACTCGAGATGTTAACCCTTATCTTGGGATAGAAAACTGTTGGTCTATTAATTCTGACAATCAAAAGATTTTGAAAGATAGAAACCTTCTCGAATAAATGATCCTGTGACTAAAAGCACCGGCAAAACTACATCTCCTTTAGCAAACCACCCGGAAATATCTTAAACAAAACTCCAATCACCATTGCACGAAACCAAGAACAACTCTTGGGACTTATCAAAAATTTTAATTGTCCAAATGAAGAAATTTTTACCTCATTGAGCCAACATTTCGAAACTCAAACTTTCTTTCAATTATTTTTCTGTAACAGTGAACTCTTCTTTTTTCTTATTTTATTGATGGTATCTGTTTTTTAGCTTCTTCGGAATTGTTTAAAATCATTTTTATGAACAGAGGAAACATAAATCAAAATTATCTGGAATGACATGTTCAAATCGATCTTCATTTTATTCAACGCCTACTGTCAGTTCAAAAGTAGAATGATTTCATTCTTATCAAAGTACTAACAGCAAATAGCATACTCTGAACTACCATCTTGTGAAACCATCGCATCTATTCAATCACTTCCCCCATGTATTCATAAAACTTTATTAAGTTGAATATAATGCGCCATGACCCATTAGCAATGTTCAATAAAATTTAAAATATGTATTATAAATTATTTTGGTTTCTTCCAAAAAAATTGTGTGGAATATATTTTATCTCAATTTTGACTTCGAGATTAGATATTTTATAACAAAATTTAATGTATCACAAAAATCCCTTTGAATAATCTGTGTTTTTAATCAATCCTGCTCTTTTTTTTAATATTGAGAGCTTTATGTTAAACGAAATAACAGTAATTATTTTTTCTCCAACAAAATAACATGAACTTATACAATTCTACTCGAATTTTAATAAATGGCAAGTCCAAGATATTTATTTTTGAAACTATTTAATTAAACTTTAATTGTGCTCGTTTCAATCAATATCTTCTCTTTTTAATCTTAACATAAAATTAGGTGAAAATTTTAACGATTTATCCTTAAATAATTTTTCTATTTAGTTTTCAATAGATACGTTTTAAATATTTTTTGCTTTAAGTGTCAAAAATAGAGTTTGAATCATTTAAATATGTTATGGTTGATAAACAAAAATAATTTTCATTTTTATATGTTTTGTTTGAAAACTCATCAAAATATCCTTATTTTTCGATTTTACAATCATATATACTTTCTTGTTTTGGGCATCGAATTTATTTTTGTATTTTTTGTCACAATATTTAATTTTAAAATCAAAAGCCATCTTGATCTTAAACGTAAATCTAACCGTATCGTTGAGAGAAGTCATTTTTAATTTTAAGAATTATAAAAAAATATGCATAAATAAAATTCATCTTGATAATATTGAACAACACGACAACGAGTTCAAATGTGAATTTTACTCATTCTTTTACAAGTAAAATATTTGAAAACATTATAGGGTAATTTTCATTCTTTCAGATTTTGATTAAATGTAATGTTTTCAAAACATGATTTCGTCATCCTCAAAATAGTAGAATTATTTTATGAAATTTTAAAAATAACATTTTTATTTTTTAGTTATAATGTTAGAGTTGCTTTTATCGTTGAGAAGTGATGGGAAAAATTTTTTGAAAAATGGTCGAGAAAATATTCAAAAATTTTATTGTCATGGTAAACAATATAGATGAAATATATGTCAAGGATTACTTTACAAAATTTCAAAAATATTTTTATGAAGAAAAAGCCATTTATGTTTTATTCCAAGAACTGTACCCAGAGAAATATATCAGCTCGCATTCAAACTATTTATTCAAATTTGTGTTTAAAACTGCTTAGACTTATAGATTGTCGGTTATCATATTTTGAAAGTGAAGAAAAATAAACAGTATTAATATCATCGAAATATTTTCAAAATATTGAATATGAGGGTTACTAAAAACCTTGCGAAACTATTTGGTGCCCAGATTGGATATTCTGGATGATTTGAAACAGAACCATAAAAATCCCTTTTTACATTCGTTAAAAAATATAATTGTATCTTAAACCAAGTATGAAGCTGGATAACTCATTTTAAGCTTAAAACACTTTTAGCTCACTATTTATGGATCAATCCATGATTTTCAAGAAAATATCTTTCTCAAAAATGTAAATTTAGGAAAATTAATAATTTATTGTTTCAGTGGGTATTATCAGATCTTTCAACTTTTTCGAGTAAACGAAATGTCAAATCATCATTGTCTCAAATGAGATACACGTTCAATTTATAACCATAAAATCTACGATTCAAACGAAGAAGGCCAAACCTAAAACATACATAGAATATTATATTTTAATATTTAAAATCGATGTCATGGGGGATGCTACATGTCAACTCTGTGCTTATAATGATCCACTTTGACGTTTGACTTTGATGGAAAAAATTTTCATGAATATTTTCGTTAATCTTCTGATTTTGAATAATAATTGTGTTGTTTGAAATTTGAGAACATTTTCTAACAATGATTCCAACAAAAAATCAAGTGAAAATACATAAATACTGAACGATGGACATGATAAAAAAGCATGAATGAAAATTAAATTTTGATTATGTTCCAGCCTTCATATTTTCCAAGTTTCTTAAATGTATCAAATGAATGATAAAAAAATTTGTAAGTTGTGAATCATCTTCTTTTGAAAAAATTCATGCTTTTAAATATTTAGAAAATAAAAAATATGAAATAATTAAACTCTAAAGTTTTCATTACATTTATGAGAAAATCTAAGATAATTTTTGTACGATAGTTCACATTATCATAAATGTGAGTTTAAGTATGACAAATATTAAGGGTTTCTCGTTTAAGTTTTCTTCTTAAATTTAACATTCATTTTACACATTGGAGTAAAGATATTTTAGGTGTGAATAAATTAATTTTTTGAAATTAAATATTTATAAAGTCTGACTTATCATTAGTTGTTTATAAATTGAAAACTTGTTTTGAATAATCTATCTGAGCGATTTTTTAAATTATTAGCATCTTAATATTCACAGATTATCTGTTGAATTTAAAGCTCGATAAATTAAAGTTTGGATTAAAATTATATGCATGCGTTAATTCCATTTTATCACTGGGATCATATGAATGGTTTTGTATGAAAGCATTTCAAAATATATGCTGATAAGAATGGTGATGTTTGCACATTTTTACTCTTTTCAGATTGATTAAAATATCCTGTTTAATTATGACGATGTCGAAAAATCAGTTATTTTGGAAGTTAGCATTCAGTTAATCAGCTTTCTTGAGTAATACTTGTGAGATCTCGTATTATGCAGCAAGTTACTCTCCATTTACATTTTGAAACAATTACCATAATTTTGAACATTATGATACCTAAATTAAAAGATATTATCAAATTATGTGTGCTTTTAAAATGAATATTTATGACAGTTCCTTCCGTCATCTGTCGCAGTCCTAGATAAAAAAAGACATTCAAAAAATTTTTCACATACATCATGAAATGTGTTTAACTAAGCTTTTGTGTAAAAGGCCAAGAAGTGAGTTTTAGCTGGATTTAGAGGCTGATTTTTACCTTTAAAGTTAAAATCATGCATATTTCACGTTGAGTAGAAAGGTCAAATAAAATTTTTATTCTCGATAAGTGATGAAGACAGCTTATTTATTTATTTTTGCCATTTAAGCATCCTATGATATCTTAAAATATATAAAATCATTCTACACTTTTATTAAAACTCTTTCAATTAATTAAAAGAACGATATAGGCTTATCCCATAATTTGCATCAATTTACTCAAAAAAGATGATATTGACGAGCATGAGATTCATTTCAGGTCATTTTATGTTTCGTCATCAACTAGATTACCTCCCTTTACTATTTTCTTTTATGCACAGGTTATTTTGACGAATAAAAAATACAAATTCCTCAAATATTCATTCACGATGAAATATACCCATAAAAGTCTCTCGTTGAGTCAAGTGGTAAATCAGTGAAAACACTTACTTGTTGGTAAAATTCAGATAACTTATATACAGAGTGACAAAAGCTAAAAATATATCATGATTTGTTATCTTAACATTAATTGAACCGATATCTATAAGCTTTCTTTAATTATCAAACTTTGATGACATGCTAAATTTAAAACCAGAAGTTGTGCAGTCTCTCGAATATAAGCGAATTGGTCTAAATTCGAAGAGAAAAAGACAATTTTAACTGCATTATTTGAATAGAGCAAAACTTTTATAATTTTATCAGCACTGCCTGAAAAAAATTTTTTAGTGAAAGTAAGGATTTATATCGTTAAAACAGACCATATCCTGTGATAGCCTTAGCATACTGTAATTAAATCTTTTTGGGGATACAGTGAAACCATCAAAGGTTTCATAGTTGCGTTTAAAAGAAGGAGAATATTGTTGAAAGAATCTGGTTCCATACCATAATTAAGCTTTATTTTCTTAACTTCTTTACCAAGTTCTACTGTTCAGGACGCAGCAGAAAATTCAATTTCATGTTTTGAAAACATAGTATTGTACAATTGATATCTTATTAAGCTTTCTAATTTTCTTTTAAACTGGATTTTTATGAGAAGATACCCTTTTTCAGGAAAAACGACAACCATAGTAATCAAATAAAAAATGGCCGATACCTTACATAAGCTGGCAAATTGGGAGTATGAAACTCTTTTTACTAAATTTCCGATATTTTTATGTAAATTAAAATTCATTTAGATTGCTTATGCTCCAAAGATCTAAATTTTTGAAAATGGTATCTCAGGGCATCTATCCGATGGATTACATGCCGGATTTTTAGAGCTAATTTAGCGCAATATACTGCTGATTTTAAATTTTTGAGGATCATACATTTAGAGTCTTTAAATATTTTAAAAACAGACTGTAAAGAGAATGTCTTTTAATAGTTGTTATTTATGACTGCTTTTCAGTTTTCAAAAAAAATAAATCGGAATTTTCATTAAAAAGGATTTTATATTTATCCAAAAATATTTTTATAAATATTCAAATCTGGGAGAATGAAAAGAAAATCTAAAAAGTTTGAACAAAATCGAAAGTTTTTAAATTTAAATTTCAAAGAAATTTTAACTTTTAATGATGGTTATTCGAACGATTAAAGAATATATTTTCATTCTGATTTGTTCCAATTATTACGAAAGTTCTGTCATTATTTTTTGTGAAGATAGAAGATAAAAGGCGTTTAAATAAAAGTATCAGATTTAACTAACATGAACATTATATATATTTTGTCAACACATTCATTGAGAGTTTTTTAATCCATTATTTACACCATTTATATGCTTCTACCAACTAGAATCCTTAATGCCGTTTTTCAAAGCTTTTTTAACTATTTTGTTTATTAACCTTATTCAGCGAATAACCAAAATACAAAATTATACATTCAAAATATTTTCTTATGTATTCGAATGATATTTTAAATAAAAAAGTCAGAATCCATGTTTTAAAAAATATGGCTTGAGGATTCGAGAAAAGTGGGTGATCTCAGAAATACACAAGAAAATTAAATATAAATTGAAGAATGAAATTTGAATGTTTAACATTTTAAAAGTAGTAGTTTTCTCAAATTTTGAATTCGCTATCTTTATTAAATCTTGAATAATTTTGTTGTCTATTTTAATTTAAATACTGATTCATAAAATTTAAGTGGGTAAATTCATCACGAAGAAAAAATATAAGAGTGAAAATAAACCTTTGCATTATTATATTCATTTTCTACATTTTTTTCATGTCACGCGGTCAAGGTCTTCACATTTCGATTATTCTTTAAAACGCCATCAATTTAGCGTTATTTTTGAAAAACACGAAATATTTTTCTTTTGATTAATCTTCCATCAAAATTATAGCTTTCTACAAACTAACCTCCTCTGTTAATTTATTTTTTCATTTTTGATGCGTTGTCACAATTTATTATCTCATAAAATATGTTATTTGTAAACAAATGTAATCTTCTTTTAAGTGACAGGTTTTAATTTAATGCAAACAACTTTACTTTGGCTACTTCTAAAAAGTCTACACGACTTGTTGATTAAGATTTGATTATATTTCATAATATATTACTGAATGATGTTATTTAACATAAACAAGTGAACCGCTAAAGTTAACCGCAATATTTATCACAGTTTTGTGAAAAAAAATTTTCATGAAAATCTTAAGATTTTCTATTTATTTTATTTTTTTACTTTTTTCATGAAAAATTTGAATATGAGGAGACGAGGCACAAATTTCTCTGCTCATATTTGAGCATAAAAAAGTTAAATTTCAGAAAGTTAAAGTAACACAATTATGGAATGAAAACATACAAAGTATGTCATGCTTAATTTTAATATTTTGATGAACTTTTTTCATTAAAACCAAGGAAACAAATTATTTCAACGCAATATTGGGAAATCATTTAATTATCTCAGTATAAGTAATTCACATTGGTTCAATGCTTAATTTTGTAATGGTTATTATTTGACATTTTTAACAGTTTTGAAAAATAAGCATTTATTTTTTTGCAATCATTTTATACTTTTTTTTAAATTTTTTGATGATATTTTTTCAAACAGTTTTTAAACGTAAATTAATCTCAAATAAATGAATAAAATTCATAATTAACTTGAAAAATAAAATTTTTTCGTGAAAATATGAAATGTAACAAAAATGGTATCTCTAAATGAAATATTCTTTGAAGTTATGTTTGGATGCTCAAATTTTAAGGCGTTTCATGACAATTGATCATTTAGTTAATTTATAAAATACCATAGTTATGCCAATATTTTCATCCAAAATTTGCTGTTGCTAATATTTTTACTCCCTTGTTTAGAAGGGAGATAATTTCCCGCTGTGAACTTGTTCTATATTGCGTGTTATTGAAATTCGGGTTTTCAAAGAAGGAATTTTTATTGTTTTAAGATGAATTATAGTGACTGATTTTGGCTTCACAATACATATTTAATCGCTTGAAAGTATAGCTGGGATATTTGAGCGTCTGATTGACCTTGGTGTTCTTCCTTTGAATTGTTAATTTTTGTTAAAGTTTTTAATCAATCTAATGTATTTAAATTGTTGAAAGTTGGATAGGCGTGTGATTTCAATTGGAGTAAAACCACTTCTAGAGAATTATATATTTACGCCCTTATGTTCAATAGCTTCATTATCATTTTAAACCTTCAATTTTATGATTTTTTACCAAGATATTTTCAAGTAATTAACGATATTTGGTTTCTTTTCCTTTAATCAAACAATTAAATAATTGATTAATCTGCCATTCATTTAATTACAAGGTTGTAACTTATTAATATAATTATTTATTTGTTAAAAAATTAAAATTATTAAATTTTCTTTTTGTTGAGCTTTGTGTGTCTGAGTAATGTTAAAATACTATTAACTCTTAAGTCGATAAAAATTAGGAAATATAAAAAAATATTATTTTCTATCTAAAAATCCTAGAATTCAACAATATTTGCATAATTTGTTAACACATTGTTGTTATTTAAACCGAGGGAATAATGTACTCTATAGCGTTTCAAATTACAATAAAAATTTAATTTGGAAAAATAAATTATATTTTCAAAAAATAAAAATAAGTTTAGAATTTTATAATTATTTTAAAAGTTACAAAATATTCCTTAACAATTAAATTTAATACTTAACCATTGATATAAATCAGATGACTCAAACTGAGAAGTGGGAAAGACGTCAATTTATAATGAATATGCATTAAAAGTCATTAATATAATAAAATATCAGAATCTTATAAATAGAGCAAGGATGAGTCGAATCTATCAGGGTGACTTCCAAAGAAGTTTAACTTTTACATTCTAGATACGTATCAAAAACAATCAACTACTTTGAAAAGATAACTAAGATCCAGATTTTGAAAAAAACATACACAGTTTTTAACAGAACAATATGAAAAACTTTAAATAAAAATGGTTTAATCGGATGTTAAGAGGTCATACGAATCAAAAATTTAGATATCAAAAGACAAAAGCATATAGATTTCTAAAATAATGGATTTTGTGTTATTTTTCAGTTTTGAATTTCAATAATTTTTCATCAAGTTTCTTTATTTGTAAAAAGATTAAAATTTCAAATCGAGTGTGCCCATGGAAATTTACCAATTAATTTCTCGAAACAGTAAGTAAGATCATCCTTCAGATCAGATTATCGAATGACAAAAAATTTAAATTATAACCAATATACCGAGATTGGTTTCAGTCTTGTAAAGTAAGAATTTCAATGTTAGGATTTATTATTTAATAAATAGATGATGTGGAAATGGGCAAATTTTTACATTATATAGGTACTTCCACTTAAGCCTTTGATTAGATTCCTAAACGAATCCATCACTTTTTTATCTTACATAATGCAAAAATCTGTTATTGTTGATGACATTTAAAAAAAATTTTTAAGTACCTAAGTAACATATGAATGGTGAGCAGTGTAATCAGCAATCGAACTATGAGGATTTTTAAATAAATGAATCAATGTCAATAATAACTTACAAAAATCTAAAAGGTCTTTCTATGTTTAAATAAATAAGAATTTTATGACTTTTATTTCAGTAAAATACAATTGCGTTTATTTCATAAGATACGTTCATGGTGTAAAATAGGAAATCTGGGGTATATTGAAAATTATTATAAAATTATCATAATTTTATGATTTCAAAATGTTTTTAAAACTAAAGTAAAATCGATCTTGAGAGTTAAATAGAATAAAAACACGATATAAACCGTTTCAAAACATTTATGTTCGGAATATGCACAATTTTTCCTCATTCAAATCAAAAATGAAGAAGCAAATAAAATTCCTATCTATTGGACCTCCGTAGATATTAATCAGCTTATGGTCAGAAACTGTTGTGTTGGGAGTGTATCAAAATAACGAACAGTTTTTAAGGTTATATATCACTTACCATGGCTAAAATCTTTTCGAATATCTCGTTTAGGTTCGGTTTGTTCTCATGGTATATACTGAGTACTTTAGATATACTTCCCTGTACTTTAACAACTAAGGTCGACCGATCTTCACAAAGAAAATAAAATGAAGGGAAGGGAAGGGAAGAAGAACAAAAATGAGTTTAAAAATATTAAATTCAGATGACTTAAAAATTTTCAATAAAATTCATAGCTCTAATTTTTTATCAAATAATTTATTATTCGTTGTTTAAATAAAATAAGAATTCGCTTATTATATACTTTTCTGTGAATTTCCATGGAAGAAATACCTATGATGGTGTTGCAATTTTTATAGAACTTTGGGAAACACTCTATCGACTTATGTTTGACTCCGTGAAGTCTTTTCCCACTACCATAAGATGGTATGATGATAAATCTGTTCTAAATCATACAAACTGGTATCAAAGATTTCTACGACTCACTTGATGAGTTTCTGTCGTTAATAAACATAAATTTTCAAGATACAATTTGAATGACCAGTTCAGAGTATTCACGTACTTCAACTCTTATTTAGCCCAAATATCTAGTTTGTTGAAGATAAATTTACTGGATCATGGGATGGATAGCAGAGAGCGTGTTCAGCAGTTTGTTACCTTGATAAACTATTAGCTACGAAGAATCTACCTGATAATAGATTACATGAGTATATGTAACTCATATTCCTACTTGATTAAAAAAATATAAGTTTTTATTTTTGACTTTATTTCAACCGAGAATCACACTGGATACTTTTTGTTTTGATTCTCAGATTAGAATTCAAAAATATTCAAATAGTATCTAATTCACCACTAGAGCTATTCTTTTTGAAAAAAGGTTCAATTTCTTATGTACGATGGCCAAGTTTAAACATAGAATTTTCGACGTTATTTGGACATATTTTAAATTGATTTAAAAAGATATATAAATTTTATTTATATCAAAACCACTTACCTGTGATAATGTTTGTATGTCGAGTTTAAGGAAATTAACTTTATACATGAATGCAAAATTCTAAAAATAGATAAAAACAAAATTAAATTGTGTTCCTGTTAAGTTGAGTCACTTTTTGAATTTCGAAAGAAGTTTTTCTTAATGTGGTATGCCTGAATGATACCACGTATGATCAATGAAGTAAGTTTTGAAAGTTTTTTAATTTTTAAACGTGTTTTCATTTGCTATGATGCTTAAAAGTGGTTTTTACCATAATTTGTTGAACCTATGAAACAAATAGGGATAAAAATTAAGAAAAACCAAAAAAGCTAACGGTTCCTGTTCATTTTTCACTGAGAGAAAAGAGGTATTTGAATTCATTTGAAAGGGATTGACTTAGCATGCGTCAAACCAAAAAGCTGTCGACTCTTACCAATGACAATGAACTATACCCTTCACACTCATGACTGTCAGGTATGAAACAAAGTAGAAAATTCCAGAATGATCAAGTAACAACCCCCCTTTGGTTTATAAGCTCGGATACCTTCGTATATTTTTATTCTAATTCAACTGTTCCAGTGAAAACTTAGAAAATACATTTATATGCAAATAGAATGCAGAAATTAATTAAATGAAGCACCTTTAAAGTCTTAAAAACAAGGAAAAAGTTGTTAAATATTTAACAGATCCTCATTCAATGACATCGTGATTCATCCTAAAATTCGAAAAAACCTGATTTTACGATTCTTACATTATTTTCGGAGATAATGAAAATTTTTCAAAATTATATGGTTATATAATATTGAAAAGTCAATTATATGTGAAAATTTTTTCCCATTAAAGTTTTTTTCATGAATCTATTTTTCGCTTTTCTCAAAATTATTATCACATTTTGAGGAAAATATTAAGTTATTACGAATGAGCAAATAGTAGTCTTCCTAGTTAGATAAATAAGATTAAAGAGAAGTTTAAGCATAAAATCTTACAGTTATAAATCGAGACGAGTATAGAAAACTAAATCATTGAAATGAATCTTAACTTAAATTTGCATGATCCTGAGGTTTTATTGTTTCATACAAATATCCATACATAAAAAATGCGAATTTAAAAGGTTTCAAAACTTTTTTTTAAATATGAGCTGATATTAAATTCATGGTTTTACACAGGGTGTATTTGAAAAAAATAGAAAATTAACATCATAAAAATACATAGCTTTTCGATGTGGCAAGAACTTTAATAATCTAAAAATATTATATTCTAACTCCATTAATTTTTTAAGGATAAGTATCCTCTGCAGCGTAAAGCGTAGAATAATAGTGAAACAAAATTAACGGTATTTTATCACACTGTTTCTTGATACATTTTTCTGTTTTTGCACATGTTGATTTAAAATCGCCATTTTTATAGCAGAAAGATAAATATTTAATCCAAAAAATTATTTTTTATTGAGTGGTTGAATTAACTTCATTAAACTCTAAAAGTGAAAATTTTAGTAGTTTAGTTTAGGAAAAAACAAATATCGTTATCTGTTTGAACGTGATAGCTACATCGTGTAAATATATAGAAATTGATTTCATGTTTCATATCTGATAAATATTAACAATATTTATTTTGATATATCTCGCTTTTACTCACCAAGTTACCCTTGAAGGACAGAGCAAGTTACTGTGTAAAAAGTGAAGATCGACCAACTCTCGAACAGTCTTGAAACTCTTGGCCCAATGTTTACTAAATCTAACACAGGTCTGAGTGAGTTTCTTTTTAATTTTTTGGCGCACTTATAACATAAAATGTGGTTTTAAATCTATATTTTTATGTCCATCTTTTAGCCGCCCACCGAGTGTAGCAATTATCGGTCGACGGCTTTACTCTCTTGAATTAGAAATTTTTGCATTTTTAAACATCTTTTTGATGTTAAATTGGTTAAAGTTCAACTTGAAGGGTTATGAATTACGATTATTACTTAAATAATGAATTCTACCATCTCTTATATCCCGTAAAGATTGGTGTCAATACATGAGTGAAAAAACGCCTTTGTTTATGCCGATGAGCCAGAATATTAAAGCGAGATTGTAGTGTCACAGAAATTTAGAAAATGTCCTTTATTGGCTTAATTACTCTCTCGTAAAATGTAAAAATGGAAGCAACGTCAACATATAATATATTATCTGAAAAGTACCTCAACTTAGATGTGCATAAAAACCCGAACACATCTTGAAGTATACTCTCATGGATTCAACTAATTCTATAAAACCGAAAAATCATTTTATCAAAAAACGCTGATTATTAGTTTTCGAGTCAGATTCTTTTTCGATTGATTAAAGTTAAATTATAAGTTTATATTATTATTTCTCCATTGATTTTACGCATGTGATAATATCAATGAGTTATTTTTAGAATATATCAACTCATTAAAAACAATTTAGCTTTGTAATTTTTGATATAAATTAACGTTTTCTCAATATTTTAATCCCTATTTGTATACTCGATTATTAAGAAGAGTTGGCGCCAATGTCATAAATCCATATCTATTTATTGTTGACATCAACTAAACTTCATTTGACATGTGATACTTTTCAATATTTATAACTGATTTTTTAAGTGTATCTGTTAAAATTCTTATTTTTGTGTTTATGTTCGAATATCATTTGTACTGTGTGTGATCTCAACTTTATTTTAACTTTCTAAGGAACTCATTTCGTGATTTTTCGTGTGTGACTCGCGAATTCACTGAATAAATTAGCTTTCCTTTCTAAAAATCATAAATAATTTTGAAAAATTAGGATTGCATATAGGAGTGTATGTCAGGTGTGATCGGCATAGAGTGGTTGAGTTAGGTGATCACGGGTGGGTATAGATGAGTCTTTGGTTCGAATCCGGATCAGTCATCATTTTTCAAAACTTAATTTCGTGTTTTTAATCTACTTCTAAGAATATAATATGGCTTTGTATTATTCTACTCTTAATCTTTTGAATTTCTATATTATACACATGTTATTTAAATGCTGTTTTTCAGAGAATATAATTTTATTTTTTAAATATTCATATTATATTTCTAGTAGATATTAGTTTCAAAATTACAGTGTGTAATTTATAAAATAACTTTTAAAAGTACTCAAAGTTATTTCATAATGTGATTATCAAGATTATGACAAAGTAGTATTCCAGTAAATTCAAACTCCAATCTGAAAGAAGTATATTAATGGTAACAAAGTTTAACTTAATATCAGATTATCCGTTTTATAGACTCTGCACAAAGGGTACAATGCATCTGTGGATGAAAAAATCCTCCATATAAAATTATTATCAAACTAAATTATTGCCATTTTTTAAGGATAACAGTAACTGTCCAATAAATTTTAAATCTATAAGAACAACTTTTGCGATACTGTAAAATTAAGTTGATTCTGTAAACTGGAAGTAGTTGCGAGTAGTCGTATATTCTCGTGAAACTAATCTTAATCTTCTTCACAAAATTAGTCAATGATTTCTACTTTAATCGCTGAAAATGAATGTTAAATCTTGAGAGTATTTAGCAGTTTAGGAAAAGATTTTACATTTGCTTCCGAAAAGGTGAGTGATATGAACCAGTTTATTTCTTCTTTTGTTTTGTTTTTGACGTGTAGGTAAAGTTATAAAAAAATAAAAATTATATTCCAAAACTGAATCTTTATTTCGACACTGAAGGTAGAAGTAAATGTACGATTTAAAATTTTGATCGATTTGATAAAAATAAAGACTTCAGATGTCAACAAATTTTTGAGCCAAATAATAACTACTGGCGAAAATAAGTTATGCGTTGATTCCTTATTAAAAATAAATATGTGAAAGGAAATTCATGATAATTAAAAATAAAATAACAAGTCTACTCGAATAATCTAATAACACCAGAATCATCACAGGTATAAATAGAAGCAGAAAGAGGGTGAAATTTACTCATAATAATGTCTGATTAAGTTGACAAACACAGTTACTTGAAGCAAAGTCGAGTTTACGAGGGTATAACACTTTGATTGGAATGATTGTCGGGCAGTTAGAAAAGTCGCTGAATTTAGTTTTGTGAATACTCATAAATTTTGGAGTGAAATATCGTTATCGTTTTGTTTAAACTGGAGCATGCCATTAATGGAAATCGTGAATGTAAATCGATATCTTCTATAGCAGAATTAAAGATCCTACGTTACAAAATATTAAACTTGAAAACTCGGTAAGGTCTACGGGATGCTTGAACATCAAAACCAACAGAGTTTTTATCTTCGCTACCAATCACGAAGTGGTCACCTAATTTAAACTATCAAACGAACCAGAATAATGTATGGTTGAAGCCGTGATCAAACTAACTCCTGGACAAAGCTTATAGAGAAGGTTTTGGGTTTTCAGGTCAATCAGCTTCACATGGCGCTCGCCCTATGGTAATTAAAAGGATCACGATTATAAAAATTTCAGGTTTCGACGGATGAAAAACTGCGCTTCTAATCGTTTTACTCGGTTTGTAAAACACCTGTTTGAAAAATCACTTACTTGCGATCTAAATTTAGAGAGTTGATGCATATGGATTTGGCTTCGTAATTCTTAATAGATTTAAAAAATTACTCATTGATACAATTGACAGGAAATAGTCCCCTGATGGATGCCAAACCAAAGAAGAGACATGCTTTAATGTAATATAAAATGAATACAAATTTAAGTTTTATGATAATTTCCTGCCTAGAATCAGAGTTTTTGGAGATTGACCAATCTAGGTTTGTGGCGTCTAAATCAGGGAGAATAGTTTACCCTTTTGTTGCCCTTCAAATATCGAGTCGTGACGAGCACGTGTTTCATTATCCCCGTGATCAAATGTTAGGATTTTTATCTTATTTTTGCTTCAAATTAGTGATGAGATTACAATCCAACAACGAAAAGGTAAATGTCTTGCCGAGGATTCCAACAGTTAAACTCAATTGGATATTTGAAATATAATCTTTGCAATTCGATTCCTATGTGCTCCCATACGATTATTTTTCCATCCAAGTCACCACTTAGCAAAAACTCTCCAGTTGAATGCACTTCCAGAGAAACTATAACAGAATCATGACCATTGAATGCCTGAGTTTGATTAAAAATAAAGAATACAAGACATTCCCAACTTGGAAAAGGACGTAGAGACTCAGGATCTGGCATTTTCGGAAGTAAATCTTCTGGTTCTATTGGTGTCATATTTCTTCGTTTCCTGGCTGCCATGTACAGATCTAGACAACGATCAAAATTTTGGCTGATTAAATCAAATGTGGGGACGCGCCGCAAACAAGTATAGCTTAATTTATCAACGATTGAAACTTTGAAGACAAAAAACGACCTCTTTTTTCTTCGCTTGTCATGGATTCCCAATCAATGATCTAATTTAGAGTAAAATATTCACATCTTTTGCGTCTGGAAGGTACTCTGGTGGAGGGTGGTAAGACTCATAGGTTGCTGAATAAATGTAGATTCAAACATGGTAGATTCATTTTAGGCGCTTCTACATAGCTATCTTTGCGCTTTTTATGACTCTAATGTGACATTATATTTAACTTTAGAAGTTTCTTCAGTATTTTCCGCCCATAAATCTACGTGAGTCTTTTTTTTATTCTTAGTTTGAAGGCCCTTGCGAATGGCCAAAATTAGTTTCGAAATCTAATTTAGATTAATTTTAACTTTTCTATGTTCACTGACAGAAGGAAGAAAACGTCTTTTAGGGTCTGGAGTGCAGTTAATGGGTAACTTCATCACATCGCCAGTAAAATAATCAATGTATTCCTAAACTCAAATTAACTTCTTACAGGGTAAGGGTCGATGTTTTTCTCGACGAATGTACCTTTCCTCAATTTCTCAACCAGTTCGATTTCATCATCATTTAAAACATCATATGAATTTGTTTGCTGGTTAAATATTGAGATTCCTCCATTTGGATTATCTTTTAGAAACAAAAATTCATCAATCTAATATTAAAATCGACAAACCTTATCCATTAACTTAAAATAAGTAAAAAACTTTTACCTCGTTATACTTCGATATTATTATTTCAAACTACGATATTCGGTTATTTTCTTGAATTAATCTTAATTTTTATGAAAATAAAAATTGGATTCGTTTGATGTTTGCGACTTTGAATCACGCAGTGACGTTTGCGCATTCTCGTAAATTTTTATTTGCAATATGATAAATAATAGGTTTTACACGCTTTTAAAATACACTTGATTCAGGGAGACTTGCTTATTCTACCTGCATTTTTAATTTGAATGTGTGAATATGTTATTCAAGTTTAAAATAAGAAACTATTAATATTTAAAAGCGCATGTGCTTCTTTTTTAATCAACGAGTCAACGTTTTATTATTTAAGTAGTTGAACACACTTTACAAATGGTTGTTAAATTTTATTTAACGTGATACTGTTATAGTTTTACTTCTGAACTTGAGTCAGTGTGTAATTTTTACTTGCTACGGAATACGGTAGAGGTGAGGAGAATCTTTTTTTCGAAGTGGAAAGTGGTCAATTGAATTCTTCACAAAGGTAATTTTATCACAATTGACCTTGAGATTTCGACACGCCGTTTGAAAATGTTATCGCACGTATACTAGTTTCGAGATTTTTTTCATATTTTTAGTAGTTACGGACTTATGACGCCTGATTCTCGTCTCCGGCTCAAAAGCAGGCTGACGATCATGGTAGTCTAGATGCCATTGTGTAGCCGTATGTCTGAATTTTATTCTCTCAGCGTTTGAGCAAAATGGAATCAGAGCTCTTAAATTTTTAACTGTGACCAACCATTCGTCTTTATACTTTTATATTTATTGTAAGATTTAAATCTAATAAAAAGTAAAGTAAAAAAATTAAAACAGATATCTTTATAGTATATTAAAAAGACAAACTTTCTCAGAAAGTTTTCGCATATGAAGATAATAGTGGTCATTAATATTTACAAAAAATTCAGTGATTTAATGCAAAAAATATCTGTGTAACTTCATTTAAAAATCTAGAAACGAAATTCAATTGTTGATGTGCAGTCACTCACGAAGCTAGTATTTTTATTTCTTAATTAGAAACCAATATAAGTGAAGTTGGTGAAAATTTTACTTTTTGATTGAAAGGAAAAGTTTCACGTGCGAGCATTAGTTATCGTAAGTAATCGGCTGTTTCGATGGTGTATCGTTTGAGCTATCGGTATTAGAAAAATAAACTTATTTTTCATTCATATGCTAAAATTTTTTAAACCACATATAAAACTCAAGAGTTGGTAGTTAAAAATTATCCAGTATGGTTGTGCGATTCTGACATTTACTTAATTGTTTTTACCGGCTATCTTTATCTGTTAAAATTATCAAAGTGGCTAATTTAATAAGTTATATCAAATCTTTGAAGTTGTTAAAATCCACAGGTATTTTACTTAAGTTATCGTTTTCAAATTTAAACATAAATTAAATAAAGGCACAATCGAACGCTCTTAAATAAGGAGAATTTGAAAATGAAAATTGTTAGAATTTAATCAATAAGAGAACCATAAAACAGATCATGCGCACTCAATAAAATATTTAATTTTTATTAAATACCCAAACTTATTTTTACTTAGAAAAATGTATTTCCAACTTATCGTAGCCATTAACCTATGTTCCCGTGTATTAGTTAAAACTTCTAAGGTGGTTCAGAGTACCGAAGTTTATTCTACTACGGTTCTAAAGTCAACTAGTTCATTTCGCAAATAAACATAAATATTTATAAATAGGGGAAGGTTTATATTAAGTTACTTCATTACAATTCGTTATTCAAAAACTCCACGCGGTCTGCGCCTGCTAAACGTAGCTTATGAATTACATCTATATCAACTTAAATCAACTGTATATATTTATTTTAAGATTGAACGATGAATCAAATGTTTTTCAACAATTTATCAAACAATTACTTCTTTATCACCGTGGAGTTCGTTCTATCGTTCACTTGTTTTACTTGATAGTCTGACAAAGCTTTTGATTCTTGTTTTAAGTGTTGTTTTTCAATTTTAATTAGTTTTCATTTCAAAATTATCATAATGTTGCGATTTTTAGTTGTTCGTTTTTATGGTTTAATGGATTTAATAAAATAGGTTTTGTAAGTAGTTAATTATTTTTCTTCTTCAGTTGAACACAAAACTCAGTGATTAACTTTTTTATTTTTGATACAAGGTACGAGGAGTGAATATCTATCAAATCATACTTAGTTAACTATTTTTTCGTATCAAAACCTATTTTATTTTAAAAATTCATTTTATAGGCCCTGAAACGAGAATTATAGATTGTGACTGAAAAAATACTGATTGTCACATAAAAATGTCAAAAGAAGTTATATTCTCAATTAAAACCTTCAAAAACTGGAATTAAATAAAATTCTTTAAGATATGACATTTAAAGTTTTTAATTGCTAGGAATACAAGAAAGCATGCATTCAGTATTTTCGATTGTGCGCAACGGTATCAAAAACTTCTCCAATTTCATATTTAGTTTTGATATTTTTGTGTAAGTTAAGAATTCACAACAGATCTTCTTATTAACGTTACTCGTTAAATTTACTGATTCCAAGTTTTGATATCGAGGCTTTAAACTATAAATTCTGTCAATTAATTGAAAGTAAAAATTAGAAATACCCCGAGTTAATTCATCATAGAATATTGTAAAAGGATTCTGGGGAACTTAAAAATAATACATGACAACTATCTAACACTTGTAGGAATAACTAAAGCTAATAGTTAGTTTTAATGAAAACTTTCGACATTTAGACATTTAATTCACCAAAGAATCTTAAAATAGTAAAATAAGACGTTCATGTATGTCCATAATTAACTTCGCGAATCCCACATATCAGAAGTATGATTCCTTAAAATTGGTGGAAAGACGAAAAACAGTTTTTTTATAAAAACAACATTTTGAATAACATTTTTGCACGAATCAACGATCTTTTTAAAATTAACTATTGCGCGTTCTCGGTTTGAACGCGGATGTGAATTTAAACATAAAATAAATGAATGATAATCTTTATAAAAGGATATATTGGAAATAATTCAATACCCGGAATAAAATGTTTAACCTATATGAAAGATATAGGATACAAAAACAACAAATTAGTCGTGTTTTGTAATCTTAGCGGTAGAGCAGTTTTTATGAAGTAATAAACTGTTAATATTGACACGCGCAGTGGACTAATGGCGTAACAACTAGCATTAATCCAATTTATAGCTTACAGGACTTTTCTTTCAATTTATTGAATAATATCATTTAAAGCATCGATATTAACAATTGTTCTTCATCTTGTCATTCACACAATGCACAAGATATGGATGCAGTCTTCAATAGCACGTGGTGTTTTTAAGTGAAGTTATCTTAATTTGGCACAACATGGATTCGAGAATTCGTATATGCGCGCCATTTTGAGAATCACAAAAATGGACTGGATCGTTAGTCGTGAGGTGTGAGTAGTCTGTCTCATTTAAGATGCCAAATGACCTTCAGGAATCAGAAATAACGTTATTTCCAGGTATGATAATCGCGAAAATTGTTGAAATGAGAGTTTCTCGATCTCGCTTATTTTATAGGAAAAATAAAAATTGTTTTCTTTCTCTTCGAATTCAACTCAACACATTGTCCTTCAACAAAGTAATGTCTGTTATACCTGTGATTCCAGAAGAACACTTGTCAAATGCTACAGTTAGTTAATAATCAATTTATCGGCCCATTTTTCTTTGCCGCAATGTCTCAAAATTGTTCCACACAATAAGTGAACCTATTTCTTACTGTCTCTGAACTTAGGTTAACTTTGGTGACAACAATATTCCAAACTATGAAAATTGTAATCACAGACTGAAAAACAGAATGTCAGAATTTTTTCATCGATATTATACATTCCAAAAAACCAAATTCCAATTATTACAATGATATATTTTTTACATCCCTTGACCATGCAACTCCATGCACTCATAATTCCTGTGTCTCTTTGAATCACGGAGATTACATTCGATAAAAGTGTTAAATATCTTATTTACGAACTACCCTAGATTCTTGAGAAAGTTCAATTGCATTATTGCTGTAAACAGAATGTTGAAATTAGCGAATAAAGATTTATTTTCAAACCAAAAATCTTTAGTGTATTCTTCTAATTGTGAAAGATTATTTATGTTTCAATAAATCATGCCCAGTGTTATACCCTGGTGTTAAAATGAAGAAAGCGTTGAATAAGCTTTATGAATTACACAAAAGGAAAAAAAGTGTGCTTAAAATTATGAATGAAATGATGCTTCTTTAAATTAACATTTATGCAAATTCGCACGGTCGATTAAGAATTATTGAGAAAGTGTTGAAGAACTTATTTAAAATCGACTTCTGGATTTTCGCATCGCAGGTTAATATTCATACGACGACCTACGACATCCAAACATTACAAATATGGATTTTTTTACGTTTCTGTTTTTTTTAATTTAAATCAATATTTTTGGTATATGAATACGGATATGAGAAACTTCTAGTGGGAGCACACTTTGTGACGTCACCTAAATTTTCGTTCGTGAATGATCGCTTACTTGTATTTTTGTTACTGCTCATAAATTGAATGACACTATTATAAATCCCTTTACATTTAAAATACATATGGCTCCTACACTATTATAGCAGTCATCAGATTAAGTGGCTATTTCAACATTACAACAAATACATTAGACTAATTGCTATTTATTTTTCACATGTAACTATAAAATTCGATATGTTTTTCTGGTGTTTGTCTTTCTCTGGATCTGGAATTGTTCGGATCAATCTTTGATATAAATCATAAAAGATAGTTTTATCGCGAGCTAGGGTGCACCCCAATTCCATTGAAAAATATTTATCCGGGTTCAACTCAAGTTTGCAACAATCTCTCAATTTGATTAAATGTTGTCGATTTTAACCTTTAAAAATAACAAGCTCTGTTAAACAGAATACTTAATATTGGTTTATATCTAACATAAAGGGTCCTTAAACTTGTAGCATCTACGAATTGGCTTTCATTCATTTCATCGTATAAATGAACATTTCAACGGCGATATGCGATTTAATTGTATGTATTGTTAATTTTATAAATTTTTAATTTTAGCACTCGTGTATTTATCTGTTTTTCAAAACCAAGAATACTTTAAAATATCAGCGAAGCTTCTAAAATAACGTGCGCTGATTTTTGGAATTCTTATACGCCTTTAGCGTCAATTTTACAGTATTGCGCAATCTCAGTAATTTATAAATGTATTAGTTTTGCTATAAATGATTCATATAATTCTATATTCCTCAATACATTGAGCATTAATAAAAATGTAACCTTCACATTTTTTATTGATCAAGTTGTTTTAATAATTAAAAATGTTAAAAATTTACTATTCCTGTGTTTTTTATGGTTTATTACAAACCAATTGTTGAAAATATTGAAACGATAAATGTGTTTCAATTATTACCTTTTATTTAATACTTTTGGCTTTATAATACCCACCTCAAGAACTACACCACCTTCATTTTTAACCAAATTTCCTCAAAACTTTTTTCCACAATTCTTTTTATAAATGAATTAGAATAATAAAGAGCGAATAATCAATATAGCTAAGTGATCAACAAGAATCACATTACCAATAAAGAATATTCTCAGTGAAACGAACGGTATATGTCGATCTAAAAGTTAATTATTTTTATATCAATCCAAACTGTAAAAGTATTGATTTGAGTTTCGACTTTGAAATGTAAACATTATTGCTCTCTGTAGACGAAAAGCTCTTCAACGAATTATTAGTTTTTATTGGTCCTTGAATCTATTGGATTTGTTTCTTTCGCTATTTTTTAAGAAATGGTCCTACTTTTGAGTTTAAATTTTGCAACTTGTAGAAATCTACAATTTCTTTTGTACGTAGAATAAACTAATTTTATACATGCCACAGTTTGATACCCTTTTTTAATCTCGAGTAAGATAAGTCTAATTACATTCATTTTGTGCTTTACAATGCAAAAAATAATTTTTGTCCTCTGTGAAATTTTGAGAATAATTTTAAAATGAATCTAAGTGATGGAAGATTCGTTCGGTCGTTTTCACGTAATTTCCGTTAAACATATAATCAAACTTCCTCAGCAACAAATATATAAGAACATATAATTTGAGCAAAAAAACTCAACAAAATAGATGAAACATCTTGATCATACTCGTACATTAAAACATGTATAAGTCTATGGCTGTTTCATGATCATGATGTTCGTTGATTTTCGTCAAACTAATTAATTTTTTCTGTTTTCTTATTCAAAATTTTTGAAACCGTTCAAAACGATTTAAATGATATTTTAGCAGCGTAATTTCTAAACAGTTTTATAAAAGCTATGTTTCACATATTTCTAATTTTAAATAGGTAGTAGTCAAGACCAATCTTTTATAAATGCTCGAGTGACGAAGTTATGAATAATAAGATTTTTGCAGGTCATCACGCCGACTTTTGAACGGATCAAAAGATTTATTCTTTTTGTCAGTTATGTCAATGATTGGGTTTTAGCAGCGATTTAAATTAATATATTTCGGAATTAAATGGTTAAGATGTTTTACGAAATGTTTTACACCATATTCTCCGATAGAAAAAAATATTTGGCTTAAAAGATAAACTCCGTTGAAAACCCATTGGAAGTTATTGTATATTAAAAAAATTAATATTTTGACTCCCCAAGGTATGACGGCTCAGTATATAGAATTTTTCGCATTCAATAAACTGTACATGACACATAACAGTCTCCTAACATTAACCACTAAACTGTAAATATAAAATCATTCTTTGAATGGATTTGGTGTCAATAACCTCAATTTATGATTGTTGTATCCTCTCAAAAATATAATGAAAAACATTCTTCCATCTTTATTAAAGAAACAAGATTAAGCAGTCACTCTCAAACTGCGCATATAAAAAATGGCCAAGATGAAACTTCGGTCGATAAATCTAAAAAGATATAATACCTTTATTCGAAAACTATTTTTAGCATAAATGTAATAACGAGAATGATAAACGTGGTGTTATCTTTAAATGCAAATATAATGAGGTTTTGTTTGAGGTATTGATTTATCGAAACCACATTTTTCGATAACATGAACAGCGATGTAAGGATGGTTTGGAGGGTTTATTCTTTCAGCGCGACAAATTTTGTGCAATTTACATAATTTAACAGCTTCTCCTACTCTGTATGAAGTTTGCCCTCACGTAATTATCTTAATTTTCGATTTATATTTAAGTATTTAAGTTTTAGGTTTTCATTTATGGGGTAGTGTGAAAATTTTAGCGTCTTCACACATAAATCTTCACAAAAATTCAGATGAATAATCAAATAAGATCTTTTTAAACATCCAACATAAATTAAGTGTTATGTTCTTAAATTGATAGGATAATATCAATTGTGGAAATTTCAGCTTTTTTATCTCAATAAACCAACTCTGTAAATCTTATCCGAATTTTATATCCTATTTATGGCATACAAAAATGCAGCTCAAATTGAAGCGACTGTTAGTTCAGCGTTTTTAGGATTATTTCTGTTTTACTCTGAAAACTTGTGTACGATATAATCTGTTCACATTCAACAGGTGATAATATCTGTGCTATGGTGTCACGGGCGATTTAGTAACTGTATAAGAGATCCAAATATCAAGGACAAAAATGATTTAAGAAAGTCCCATCGAACCAATATCACAGAGGTGCGGTCTTACTAATGGGCCGAGGAGACGGTAAGAGCCCTACTCTACAAGATTACTAGTTTTTACACTGCCAAGAGTGTCTAATCATGGTGAAGACCTTAGTTTCTTAATCTAGTAAGCAAACCTTCACGAATGGGCAACAATAAACGTAAGGCGTCTTAAATAGAAGCCCTGTAGATTTAACTCCTCTTTTTCTTAAAAAAAGGACATTATCGTTAATCTTCAATGATTTCAACAAAATTATTTTGTTTTATTCAAAACAAAAATTCTTGGTTGACACGCTTCTTGGGAACATTGTTCTATTTTCGTTGTCGAATTTTGAAATCTTTGTTAGATTTTAAGGATTAGTCATGGTTTTGGTTGGAAATAATTCTTAAAGTTAATTTTTTTTATTCCTCCAGTAAAAGTCGTCATTTGATCCCTCGATGCTCGCGAGCGTGTAGCTGGATACCCAAAGAACGGAAGATTTATAAACAAACCTAAAGAGTGAATTTAAAATGATAAGTTAGCTTGATATTTGTAATCGGCAAAATTCGAAGAAAGGGTGTTCTTTCAAATAAGTTTAAAAGAAAAAACTTTGTTGACATTCATAATATATCAGAAAAATATTTTTATTAAGTGGATAAAATACATTTAGATGGAAATAAATTGTATAAGTGGCGAAAGTTAAAATAAAACATGATTACAGATGAAGCATCTTTAAATGCTTCAATATTTCTGCTAAAATATGATTACTATCATCTTGTTTATGAAAATAAAGTATCGTTCTAAAATAAAACGATATGAAACCCATTTTTAAAATTGTTTATATTTACAAAAACTTACTGTTCTTTGAAAAATTGAAATCATCTAGCCAGGTAAAATGTCCATATTGGTCATGCGTGCTAACCTTTTTCACTTCTTGCTTAAATGTGTTATAGTTGCAAATTTTAAAAATTACCATGTCGTTTGAACTTAACACAAAGTACTGACTTATTATTTTGATTTATCGAATATCATGTTGCACCTTCTTTGTGGACGTCAATATAGAATAATCGATGCTCGAATTTTCATATTTATTTTGTATCAGCTGACTCTAGAATTTGAATTCATTCGCACATTATGGCTAAAATATTTCATCGAATCAACGTTTAATAACATTTCTTTGCATTTACAGGTACAATTTTGAGCTTTATATTTAAATTTACAAATGTCTTAAAAGTCATGCTTGAAGATGTAACAATTAAGGCTTAAATCCTAATTTTCACTAAAATCTGGTTTTCATCCATTTTATCGTCTTGAAGAATACGTAAATCTTTTAGCAAAATAAAATTTTATTGAAAACAATGGTTTAACAGATTAAGGTGTTTCGAGTTTAAAGAAAAAAGATTTAAGATAAATCGATTTTAGTTTTGCAGTATAAATTAGAAATATAACGAATTCATGATCAATATGCTGTAAGTAACACGCATGACTAAAAACGAAGATGTATATAAACTATTTTAAGATAAAAAATCGACCTAAAGAAAAGAGGATTGTTTAATCATGTAAATTTCATTAGGAATATATATTTGTATAATCGGGTTACGATAATATTCATTTTAAATTGATTTTATAATAATTAACTTCAAGAACCATCGCAAAAATTGTGTTTATTTAAAACATAAAGAGGTAACTTTCAAAATATTAACCCAAAAAGAAATATCTTACGATGATAAAATAGATGAGACTACCTAGATTATAAGAAACAAAAATCTGCGTTGTCATCGTTCGATAAACTCCCTTATGGGAATTTACACACTTTTTCATATTTTCCGAATTTTCAACAACGTCAGGAAGGGAGGAAAACAGGATACATTTAGCATGAAACATCACACATCCCAGCAAATAGGTGTAAATATTCAATTGGAAGACGGACAAGTATCTATGATTTAACGTAGTGATTAATTAACATGAGGTAACAAAATGAACTCGTATCCTTCTTTCATAATTAGCTTAAAGAAGCTATGGGGAAAATGACCAAATAAATAAAAGACCCTTAAACTTATAATTAAACCAAGTATTGTTAACGACATATTTTCCAAATATAAGAAAAAATAAAATATTTTTAAACCCAAAGAATATCAAAGACCTTAATTTAAAATCGAACTGTTGAAGCGGCTGGTAAACTATGAAATTTATTTAAAATTATTAAATTTAATCTACTTTGATAGCTCATGTCCTAAGCCATAAGCGAATATTTTTTCCCATTCAATTTTTGTTCGAGTAATTGGGAGTGCGCGTCGCAACGCCTTAAAAGTAGTTTCCATCATTGTATTGATATCCTCCACGATTGCTTCCTAGGTTAACTCAAGCAAAATAAACCTGATATTTTCCCTCCTCTGAACTAATGGCGTTCACTACCGAGGTACCGAGATTTGAAATTTCCGAAAACCCTTTCAAGGTCACATCTACATCCTTGTTGGAATGGAGTTGAACATTTCCATCTTCAAAATAATGAATCTAAAACAACTAAAGATATTAACCTGTGCAGTAATTTTACCCTTGACAGAATTATTTTTAACTCCAACTGTGTAAACACTCTGAAACAAGCCGTTCCAGAAATTGTTCGGGTTATAGGCGTGAGACTCAATGCAGACTATCACAACAACGTCGTCTTCAGGGCCATTCACGTAAATAGCATAATTTCCGTTTTTGTATCTATCCTTTATGTAGGCTGAAAGTTCGTGATCGACGGCATCAAAGTATGGTTGGTGAGCAGGAGGAAGGGAATAAGGCTCTTCGCCTGTAGATTCCTTGAATTAAACGAAAGAATACTCTTTTTACATGGTCAAAAGAGAAACGAATTTTGTTTTTGTTATCGATGTATCGCCCGCCATCAGATGCATGTGACGTCACAAGTGACTTTTGTTAAAAACAGTGATACCATGGAATCCTTTGATACTTTGCATGGAGTAAATAATTTTTCATTGAGAAGTTTAATTGAACTGGAATTAGGCTAACAAATACTCTAGACATTCTGTGCGCAGAATAGAATCATCATTTAATATCGCTCTGACGTCTAGATAGAAAAGTTTGGATACCTGAAAGCACTTCTTTAAACTCTCCAGGAGGAGCCTGCTTGATCAGTTCAGAAGCAAAAGAACCCTTATTTTAAGACTGTCCGAATATTGGTTTGGTTGAAGGGATTTAAAATTCTAACCTTTTCTTTAGAGCTAATCGATGACATTTAATGATAAGAGATTTGCGGCAGGGTCTACACCCTAATCCGCCGCTCGAGTTTCTCTGTCAATATAATCCCTCATAATTAAATACCCTTTAATTTCTAACTAATCTTACTTTCTAAATTTAAATAGACGTGTAAAAATCAACTCTGAAAATTTTGCTTATTTGCATTAAATTTATGGCTCAGATAGATAAGATTAAAAAGGTAGCTACCGAGATATAACGATCTTTTGTAATTATTACAGCGATCTTTTTATCTATTATCTTTCTCATCCGAATTATCTTTAATTTTTATCACCACTACTTTTAGAAATACAAATAAATACTCATATAGACTACAAAAGTTTTCCTTCAAGGCAAATATTTTGCGCGTCTATATTTAATTTTTAAACACTATTCTGGCATCAAATCATAAAAAGTTCAATGTTTAAAATCATTTTATATGATATTTATGATTGACCGCTTAACTTGTAAACATGCGCCTCTTGCTACAATAGAATTTGAGTTGAATTTTTGAAGATAATCTATGGAATCTTACCACAAAAGTATGTTTTATTTTTTTTATCAACATAGAATAATGAATCTGGAAAATAAGGTGGATTAAATATTCCAAGAGATAAGATTTGAGTTGTTAATACATATATTTTATAAAGTAGAATAATCAAAAGGATTTATTCAGTTAATAATGAGTGAGCTAATCGTTTACGCGCACACTCACTAAATTCTTTGTTCTTGTGGTCGAAATTTAATTATCTTAACGAAAAGAAAAATCTTTACTTCAAGGGAAATATGAAATTTTTGGATCAATGAGCAGCAATCTAACATAAAGCTATCCTTAAGAAAATGAAAAATTTTGTATCTTAGTATCAGCCTGTGATAATTTTCTTCACGATATTTATCCACATCATGCTGATTCACTTACCAAAAAATGATATATCTATGATTTAGGAAAGATGAAAAATGTCATCTCGCAAGAAACAGAATCAAAACCAAGCTAGTCTAATGAAAATAAGGTAATTGTTTGATTTGAGAAAATTTCTTTACACTGTAGTTCGACACATATCATCATCAAAGCCTATCTCTGATGGTTATCTGTTGACCGTATGATGTATTTAGATTTTACACACTTTATTTCTGAATAATACTTTTCACATAGGTATACACTGCCAAATCAAAATGTCACTCGAGAAGATGGTTTAAAGCTACTATATGCTCGATATTGAATGTATTTATATAACTCTGTGAGATTATATTCGTTTATGGTTCTTTTTAAATTACCAACCAGTTTGAACATCTGCGACTTCTATCTATGTGGTTGGAAGCAGCCAATAAATTTTCGATTAAAATTGATAATGAAAAATTTATATTTCTTCCACTCTTCATCATTACACGAGCTTGTCTTAAGTGTTGTTTATATTCATAATATATAATTCTCAGCGAAAATTTTGTCTGAAACGGATTTTCTCTTCTTATATTTTCCCTTAATTGTAAGTTTACAAAACATTTTAAAATTGTCTATTTTCAAGTGAACGTCGATTGTTGAGAAAACGTGTCCTCTGCGCAATGTTTCTCATACCAATACTCTCATTATATATTTTAGTTGAATTCATGACCAATTTGCATTATATGTGTGGCAAAAGCCAATTTCAGCGCCTATTTGAAATTCTATAAAAATTTATAAGTTTTTAAAGTGAAGAAAAATTTCACAAGCACATCCGAAGTGGAAGAATTTAGTTTTAGCTGTTTAATTGGTGATTTATTGACATCGATATGATCTGTAAATCAAGCTATTATATGTCCACTTCTTATAAAAATCCCAAAAATGGTGATTGTAAAGCACATTAGGAGTTATAAAGTTAACCTTAAAAACATCTGGTTCAATTTTAATTTTATTTTGAAATATGCCTATAAAATTATCTGCTTCTGCATAAATAACAGTTTATATATTCTCTATATTTTACACGCCTCAAAAATTTTTGGCGTTCCCTCCTTGTAACAAACAATTTTTTGCTACCCTCATGTGTGATACTGATTTCATTTTAGATTGTTATTTACAAACTTTTCCTAACTCCATTGAAGGTATTTCCTCTGGTTGTTCCAAGAAGACTTCATATTAGCTAATTTTCTGGTTAACATAAACACATAATGGACTCAGAGAAATCAAGAAAATTAAACAATGTCAACGCGCTAGTTGCTCAATAAAAAAACAAAATTACACGCCATGCTCTTTTATTTGTTTTAAGCCAATAACTGTTGTAAATTCATCTGGCAGGTGTTCTCGAAGAAAGACCAATTTCTTGAAATGAAAAGACTTTCTGTTTTGATCTTCTTCAGAATCAACAAAAAAATCATTCATTATTACACCTTCAATATTTTCCGTTCCTTCTTGGGTTATACATGAATTTACTGCTAGACCTTGGGTTAAGCTCCATTCTCTCTTTTCTTCCCAATATAAATTTCATTCGTACGAAATATGACATTCTGCCGTTCTTACTTTTCGGTCGTTGCTTTTCTGTGAATTTTATCCATTGGAAATCAATTATATTAGGGCATAGAAAAACATAATATCATCTGCCTCAGGGTTAAAATAATTGGCACAACATTATAATTCAAATAGAAAAATTCTAGGATAATTTACTTCTTCCTATCTGAGTTTGATAGTGACCTGTGATAATATATGGGAAATAAAATAAAGATAAAACATCGGTCAATAATTCATCGCGCGACAACGCGTGCGTTTTGCGTTAAAAATGGCGGTTCTCCAGACGCTGTCGTGAAACCCAAGAAAAGTTTGCAGTAGAGTCGGGATTGTGGTCAGTTTAGTGCTGTCGCTTATTATCGTATGAAAGTACTGCTGCACATTGGTAAGTTCCGGATTAGTTTCGCTTATTCTTCACGCGGTTAATCCTGTTTATTCTAATTTTTTTGGTTAGAATTTAGCATCCTTTATTACTTATGTGGCCTGACTTTTCTTAAAATAGTTAACATGCTCACTCGCATAAAAATCTCGACATAAATCGGTTATTAGAAAAAGGAGGCATCATTTTATTTAAGACTAAAAATTTAAATAAAAAATTCTCTATGGTATTCATTCTCCGTTTCATGCATCAGCTCCCTGTTTGGTGAAGTGCATATATATTGAAGATTCTTCAAATAAATAGACTTAAATTTGTATCATTCAATTTTGAGCATAAAAATTATAAACTGATTTCCTGAATGATTATCATCAAGAAAAATTTCCTAGAAAGGAACAATTTTAATAGCTTTATATTGATATTCTTAAACTATTTCAAGATTCAAAGTCATGTACCTTAATATTCTGTTCACGTGTGATATTGTGATTCAAAAAAAGATAAAAAAACTAACTCAAAATTAATCGGTAACCAGGACATATGTTACTGTTGTGCTCCATAAATTTTTCTTAAGCTGCAATGAATTTATTTTAAATTAATTTTTGAATAAGTGAACTGATTAGTTCAACGGAGTGGATCTGGGAAATAGTAAAAAATTCGCGCATGTACACTAACCGTTTATTTCATGTTACAAATCTTCTGTTTTAACCTCCGCGATATAAATTTATAATTTCTATAAAATCTTAAATATATTTTTAATATCATGCTTGTGATAAATAAAAAATAATTTTACGGTTATAAAATATCACACAATTAATATAAATTACGGTGCTACTTCTGTAGGATGAAATCTTATAGAAAAATATACGTCTTCATTGGTTGTTTTAAAGGCTATAGTGCGCTAACGATATTCATTTATCGAGTGTACTATCTTTTAAATATAAATTTTAATCGTTTTTAGATCGCCTGTTCAATGAATCTAACTTGAAACGATTATTTTTCTGAATAACCCTCGTATTTTTTAATCAATTCACGATAAGGATTTGGTTATGGCTGATGAAGATTTTCTTAAAGATATTCGTTCCTTTTAAAATGTTTCTCTGTTGTTGTTAACATATTATTCTATGTTAAATTATACGTATTCAACACTTAAATAGTACGAAATTTTACGCATGTTCGCACAGTCCTTATTAAATGCCCGAAAAGATCAAAGTTACATTATATCTTGAACAGTAACTTAAAAAGCTCATTAAAAATTTTTCGATGTGATAATATTTCATCTTTCTTCGAAATCCCTATTGAGTCCGAGGAATCTCCAATATTTACAATTCTAAATCATATATAAATTAGTTTTTTTAATTTTTTCCATGTAATCTTCATTTAAAAATTTCTTTGCTATCTCAGAAGGTATAAACGAACCGTTAAAACTCAATAGAAAATTGCAATAAATGCTAAGTTACCAATCTTTACTACAATCAAAAATAAAAACAAATTTGTTGAGATTTATCAAAAAATGTGAAATCATGCATTTGAAGACAATATTGTGACACAATTAGCTATAAATATAGCTTAATTTTTGACATGACTGGCGGTGACATCGGCTTGAACTAATGGCCAAAACATCAACTTCTTTTATAGCCTGGGATTTCTTAGGAAAGATCTCCAATCTTTCAAATATTCAAAAGTTATCTTTTCACTCTCAGATCATTTAATAGTTAAAACTCGAAATTTAAGCCTTTTTAAAAACTGATACCATTTATTCAGGCGCCTACCCTATGAGCGTATCTTAAAGTATACCCGGGTTAATTTTTGGAATATTTAGTGCCGGGAACTAGCGAACCACCTTATATCATCCATATTGCCATTTTGAACATATAAAAAAATTAAATGAACAAAAAACACCAAAGAATGAATATTTCCATCTATAACAGATAACAAGTTTATAATGTGATAATTTTCAAATAAAAATTATTGGAATATATCGATAATATTGGAACCAGATGACATCAAAAGGGGACCGAATTTATATGGGAGGACCTTTAAAATCAATTTAAATTTTAACGGAGGTGGTCGGTGGTTTTCCACGATGCGAATTAAAATAATCTGGAAATCTCAAAAAGTGAACTGACAACAGGAAGGATATTTAATAAGACCATGAATATAACGCACTTTTTAATTTATTAAAAGGGCCTTCAAAAAATCGGTACATGTTAATTACCATACGAGATGGGATATATTGGTTTTATGTGATATAATCATTGAAGGTGAAAAGAAAATTAAATAATAATACACAAACGCTTAGCATCACATTGTGCTCTTATAATAAACCATACTCAGTAACTAACTCTATCTATCAGCCGTTCGCAATATTTGGATACCAATATATGGCTTATAAATAAATATTTTATCTTATGTTTTAAATTAGTTTTTAAATTAAGAACAAGTTCTCGTTTAAAAGCTACTCTTTAAAAATGGGGACGCGATAAATTTTATATTTTGAAGAGACGAAAAGTGACAGCGCGGAATAGATAGTTACTGATGACTCAATATATTATCAATAGTTTATCTGGGGGAGATTTCCGTATCCTGCAACCTGTTTTTTGACATAATTTAAATATTTTTCAAATGATAACAAAAATGTGATTTTCTTTCATTTGTACATTAATAGTAATAGCCATATTAGTTAAGGATTAATCCATAAAACGATCCTTCCCGAACATTTGCATGGTTGGTTTGAAGTTTTTCATGCTCTCACAAATTTTGTGGGATTGACACTCAGCTAAAAATATTTGAATTGAACATGACCTTCTACCAACTTCAAAGAAGTGTCGATTTTGTAAGTATCATCAATGTTAAACACGGAAAAAATATGAAATGTTGAATCGTCATCCATAGTTTGTTTGCTGTGATGGATGGCCACCAACAAAAAATTTAAAAGGTACAAAAACTCTATCGATGGTAGGCGAGATACTTGGTTCTAAGGTTGTAGACCACCGATCGAAAAAGTCAAAAATCTTTCGAATATAGATTTATAATTATCTATTTTTACATGAAGCTATAAATGTAATGACACTATGATCGAGGCCTCTGTTGATTTCGAATGTACCAGCTCTGAATAAATTGTTGATTGGTACACTATCTGCATGGAACTGTACTGCGAAATATGTACACAGAAATCTAAGCCCGTCGGGGTCCAAGGTTAACGGTTGAATAGGAGAGACTAAATTCGGCAAGCACACATGTAACCTTGGAAGTGTTACTGAGGTCTTTTGGTTTTAGTTGGTATTTACCATGAAACTAAAGAGAGTTTCCTTTTATAGATTCCACTATGATATGCAAATACTCTCATGTCAACAATCGTTGAAAATATCAGGCCTGGAACGGGTCATGATAGATTAATGGAGGTCTTATAGTTCTTAATGACTTCGGTAGTTCAATCATCAACAGTTAATCAGACTCAATTTCGGGAACTCTCAAAGTGGTGTTCACACGCAAACAACAGAATCAACCTGGTGGCAGATGGCAGATCAAATGGGCAATTGCCTGACACTCATATTAGGAATGAAAGGCTCTATTTATACTTGAGTAAATATTTATGGAAGAAAACGTTGATCGAAAAGGAGAAAGTGCATTCGAATACGTTGTAAAATATCTATCAAAATTAGGTATTCGTTGTGATGATTTTTAAAGTAATGTAAATTTCAAATTTTTAACACTTTTTCTTCATTAAAAAAGCTGAGTATCTTCTGGAGCAATTTCTTGTATGATGATTATAAAAATACTTTCCGATATGGTTTACTTTATGATTTGTATGATTATCAAGATGTCGACCAACATTTAAGCTCCAACAACCGTCCGAATTCGTGTAAAAAGCGTGTATAAATGGCAAAATGTTAAATAAATATAAAAATGAGTTTTCCATCGAAATAAACACCAAATGCATGTTTTCGCTAAAAATTTAATGGCAATAGCCGTGTGGTCGTATATATATTTTGTAAGCTCTCTAGGAAACGCTATACGATGATAGAGTAATAAAAACAGCATCTTTGTGATTATAAAAACGTATGAATTTAGAATGTATAAAAAACAGGGAGCAGGATATGGAATACTCTATTTATCTGATCGGAATCCTAGCAAAATTGAGTTTCATCTTGCTGACAAAATAATCAATATATGAAATCCTAACTCCAATAACGTATCTAGTAATTTAAATGTGAGTTTTATCAAAACAAGAAAATGTTTAATTCACTACAGAGCTATTATGCGAGTTATTATTTGTGTTTAAAAGCGAGATGAATCAAAACTTACTCTATTTATTGAAATTCTATATTTCATGTATTTTACCATGTAATACCTGTTTACTAAATTTCACTTTTTCATCAATGCAAGAAACGCTCAATTAACAATATTTTTAGAAAAACTGACCAGATCCACTTCGATAAAATTGATTTTAGCATTCATATTGTCAAAAATATCCCTCAAATCCTCATCTGGTTTGATGATTTTTACACATTAAGAACACTTTCAACCATGTTAAAAATGGCTCTTGTATGTGGAAGGAAGAAGAGAAGTCTCAAGGACTAGTTCACTTTAAAATGAACTATAAAGTAAAAGATTTAATTAAATATGCTATTTTATGTCTAGCTCTAATCAAACAGATAAAAAAATATTTTAAAATTTAAACTCTAAAGAATAAAATTGTGAAAAGAAAAATAACGATTCACAAAAGTGTTGCAGATTAACGAGGGACATTTCAGTTGTTAAACTTGATTTAATCAAAATTTATGTTAGAAATTAGTTCCCTATTCAATAACTTTACAATACAAAAATATTTATATGTTTAGTTCGTGATCAAAGAATACCTCCTTTTTTGGTGTTCATTGTTATTTTCCACTGCAGCATATTAAGAAGTATACTTAACTCCATTAACACGAATTAAAATATAAACCTACGAATATTTTAAAATTAAGAACATTAATCTATTTACAATTTTTATAGCACGAAATAAAAAAAATCTTTTTAATTTTAGTCAAGATAGTTTTTTGAGGATGAACTATGTTTTCTATGTTCTGAAAAAGTGGTTTGTATCGAGCGAGGACTGCAGGGATCTAATCCATTATTGAGAAAACTAAGTAAAGTGTGAGCAACATAAAACAAAAATTCTGGTCAAAAAATGAGCATTTCCATCATATAGAATTTCCCGCCTTAATTATTATAAATTGAATATGATTAAAAAAATAGAAAATGTTTGATTGATAAGAGTATTGTATGGAAAGTATACTCTGCTTTGGTTACATATCTATCAGTTTATCCCATTGGCCATTTTTTATTTTTTGAAATCGGTGAAAGTACATTTGAAAAATGAAGTATAATCGAGGAAGATTTGTTGAAGGCGAATGGGTTCTGCGTGGGCAATGTCGTGAAACCAATAAAGGCTTCAGTAGTTGTATAGATAGATAAAAAAACTATCTTCCTAATCAGAATTTTGGGTTTTATTACTCTTAACCACATTCATCGGATCTTTGAAAAGCATATTCCTCCTTGATCAAAGTTATTTCATCCAAAAAAATCATACATATAGTTTAACCGCCCAGAACACCGGCTCACATTCAAAAAATTTAAAGACCCTGTATAGTAGATTAAAAAAAACTCTATTGGTTCTCCCAAGCTTCATAATAGCTCCCTTTTCTTTTAAATAAAAATGTTAGAATTACATTAAATCAACAAATTTATATTTTGTCATTATTGTCTGAATTAACAGGGTTTTAAAATTATTGAAATAATTTTTTATGTTTGTCAATGAACGCATTGAGATTTTTGTCATGCGCGTGCCGTTATGTCGCGATATTAGAGGAATTTTTTAACGTGTTGATTGTTATTCAAAGGTTGAAAATGATCAAATCTTATCGTTTTTAGTATTTTTTATTTAATCATATGAATGATCGAACATTCGATACGGGTTTTATCAAATTATAAATGTTTAAATTATTCAACATTTTCATTTTTCTTGAAATATATCATTTCTCTGTAAATAAAATATATTCCTGAGTTAGATGCTCCGAAAATTCTGTTTCTTGTATTAAGTCTTGAAATATTAAATTTGAATTCGAAGTTTTCCAACTATCTTGTAAATTGAAAGCGTAACGTGCGATTTTCCAAATATTGTTTCTTCTATCTCCAAAATTAGTTTTTGAAACTTTTCAAGAACGGGAAAATTAAAAACGCATTTATAAGTCACATATTTCTTTGAAAAGAAAGTTATATTTGATCAAATCTAGCAGCAATCTTCAATATTAGACGTATGAAAATTAAAATATTGTAACATCCTTATCTAAATTGCACGAGTATTCATATAAAGTGTAGTTTGTGTGTATTTTCTAAAATGAAAAATTTATGAGCTCTGACCTAAAGATAATTTTAACGCGCAGCCGCGATTTTTAGTGGATATATCTTAAGTAACGAATAAAATATTTAGTTCTGTAAAAAATAACAGTTCAGGAAAAGCTTTATCATAGAGTATTGAGTTTTTTCACGTGAATATTTTAAGGGGAAAATTAAATCTCGTAGAATTGATGCGAGATAATAAGGATCGACGTATGCATATTTTCTGTCTTATAACAATGGAAAATAATCAAATTTAATTGAGATTTTAGAAAAACAATTATTTATAAAATTTAATTCAGAATTAGGCAGAAATATGACAGAATTTAAGGATGATTTTTATAAAATCAGAATTCTGCCAATCTTGATACCGGGCAGATTTTAATGTCTCAATTTTCAACAATTTCATGGATTTAACAAAAATTGTTGGATAAAAGCACAGATCATTCATATTTATATCCAGTCAGAAAATTAGATATTTAAAAATATTTTTAGAAGAGGAGGGCCATTCTAAAAAGCCAGAAGAGTTCGAGTAAGCCTATTTGATTCCAAAAGAGCGAAAAACATGAAGCTAAAGTCCCCTCAAAGAAAAGACAACAACTCGATTTTTTCATTGCGAGCGAATCTAGCATTAGCCAATCAAGATAAGAATGTAAATCAGAAGCTAATATCTAAGGTTAGAGTTTAACGGACATTCTTGATACACTTTCAGAACTATTACTAAAAAGACAGCACGGTTTATGATTTATAATTATGGCCTAAAAATGGCGTTAACGCAGAACAATAAGATGTAACTCTCGGTATAAGTCGTTGAAATTTAGCGAACGATATTATTAATATTTTTTGAATAAAGATGATGTGAAAATAAAAGTATAACTTCCATTTTTTACAGATGTGGCTCATGTAATTTTCTTATCCCATTTACGTAGAGCATGCATAATCGAGTGAATTTAACGTATAGAATTTGTATTCCTCGACTGACAGAAATCAAAACTTTTTAATACTGCAAAAGGAAGCAAGAATAATTGTATTTCAAGATATATGAAGAAAGAGGGGGCTTTAAAGGGTCATTAAACAATACAGAGAAGTTGAATAGTAGCGAGGAGCTTAAAATATTGGGAAAACGTATAAAATTGGAGAAACACTAATTGGGCATTTTATACTGACAAAAAAACAAAATTAACGAATGACAAAAAACTATGACCGAACTGGGCCGATAAGTAGAATTCAAAAATAGCAAAACTGGTTCAATCACTTCATAAAATGTGAATAAAATTTTAAACTTCGGAAATTTAATGACGTTATTAAAATATTTCGTACCTTTTCGCCAAAAACTATTCGCTGCTTAAAATATTTGCACAATTTACAAATATACTAAAAGTTAGAAAATAGCTGTTTATAATACAATTTATGGAGAATTAGAAATTATTTATACTGTCCCTGAGCCTTGGCCAAACAAAAATTATCATTCAAGAAGATAAAACCTAAAAATTATGCATCATTAAAATGCTAAATATCGAAAAATGTAATTTTTAAGAATTAATTAAGTACAATCTTATCCATTCTAAATGCTCGTATGAAAAGTATGTATTTAAGCCATGTCAAGAAAAAAACACTTTAACTAGTATCAGTGCCCATCAACTTAATTAATTAGGAGAAGCCATGGTTTATATATCTAGCCTTTTTTATGATCGTATCAGTCCGAGTTAAAAATAATTTACCTCAAAGCTTTTGAAAAACCCACGATACACGGTACAGATAAAATATATGAAAAAGTAACAATAGAAAATTCGTAAACACGAAAAATACGTTTGTTATGACAAAAGATGTTATGCAATTGACTTGCGGCAAATTATTCAAAGAAAATTTTAAAATATTGAAAGTACATCAAGAAAACGTGATAAACAGCGTCGAATTCGGATTAAAATATAAGAGTTATTTACACCTAGTCGTTGATTCATCATTTTGTATTTTTGGCACAAAATTTTAAACAGTAAAAATGAAAACTCATGAAAAAAACCAATGACAGAAGAAAGAGTTTTAAAGAGGATTTAATCAAAAACACAAAATTCCATTACATTTACCGATAATTTTCGTCAATTTTCAAGTAGCAAAGAAAAAAATGCGTGCTGTGTGATACTCGGCCAGATTTGTCACATCTTTTAGAATTATGAAAATATGGTGCTGATTATGGATATTTTTCTTTCAAATGCCACGCCTTTGGTTTTCAGTTTAACTGGGAAAGGTTCGTCATTATTTCTTGCAATGGAGGAAAACTGATAAAAATCATGAATTTTCGAATGAATACAACTAAACTCACACGTTGATTTTGAACTAAAAATAGCTTAGATAAACTAAAGCTTGCCCTGGTTTTTAATTTGATATAAATCAAGTCAATTTTAGCTCACTCTGAATATTTTGTTATTTTGCATAACAAACTGAATTTATAAAGTTAGAAATTGAGGCCATGTTATTTATGCACTGTTAACCATATTCAAAAATTAGCCCTACTCTCATGTTTGCAAAAGATCTACAAAAAACAGTTCATGCGCTGTGCCTGAGTCCATTAAGACTAATAATTCACCATACTGGTCGAATTAAAAATGATTTTTTGACAATTACTCAAACTGAAAAGAAAAAAATTGTTGCTCTACGAATTCGTTCTACATTTATAAAACTAAGACAACTCGAAAATTCATTTTAAATTGTTATTGTTTGAGTACTTTTTGACACAGTAGTTAAAGTATAAAATTATCTGTACATTTATTTTGATACATAAAAACCAAATAAGATGATGGCTGTCAATTTTTAAGTTAAATGATAAACTCTAATAAATTTTTGCCTAATAGTCTGAATCTGAAGATGCCGTATAATGGCTAGATTTAAATTCTTTTGTTGAACAGGGATGAGGCATTCCTGTCAAAATTTCTTTCAAAGGGAGTTATTTTTTGTTTACGTCCTGTTATGTCAGGCTCAACTCTTTATTGAATGCCAAGTTCGGAAAATACAAATTTAAAAAATCAGGTCTCAAAATTGAAAATAAATAACCAATCGTTCAAAAAAAAATGTTGTACTCTGAGACGGAAATATAGATAAACATACTTTTGGATATTCTCCATCACAATCTACCATGAATACACGTGTCTTAAAAAACTAATTTTTAAAATGTATAACATTGAAGAATATTAGAATTGATTAACATTATCCATTTCACTTGTATCAAAATCTTAAATGAGACAATTAAAATTTAAGAAGATGAGTTTATACCATCTAAATTTAAATACAAGGGAAAATATTCATTGAGCTCAAACGAAATCCTTCGTAAATGCTCGTTTTTAAAGAAACCTCCGTACAACATCTCAGAAATTAAAAATTGTAAGATAAATAAATAAATATAAATATTAAATGCGTGGAAAACATATAGCGTAAATAAAAGCGATTAAAAATGGTGAAGAACTCTCCAATCGAAATAAGCATGCGCCCTTTAGAGAAATTATAAAGACGTTATCACACATTAAATCAATTCTAAAGGTATTAATTCACATCAGAACGCCTTTTCTGTCTTTTATTGGTTTATACAAACAAAATCCAGGAAAGTTGATAAATAATACGTGGTTGATATCTACCTTTTCACCAAATCCCAAAATTAAATAAACCGTTTAAATTCATGGAAAAAATCTTTAGTGATGTTAAAAATCTATTGGAAAAATATAAATGAAGAATATTAACTTCATCTTTGAACAAATAAGATAGCAATCGTGCAATGATCATAGACTTTTTATTAAGTATAAAATGTCAAAAATATACTTAGAATTTATCATAACTTATTCAGAAATATAAACAAGAATCACACCATTTATCCATCTTGAATGTAGTTAAATTGGCTTTAATTCAATTTCGTAGATTTTTAAATATTGAACAGGGGCCAGTTTATCGTTTTGAGTTACAAAACAGCTTGACTTCTTTATTTCTATGCGCTTTTTGAAAATAGTCGGGCAATATAGAACAATCGATTCATATTCTCCTCCTGGGTTTATTTATTAAGAAACCTTCTCCACAGACATGCGCGTCGTAAAGCTGCTTTAAAGCAATCATATGATCAAAAAATTCCCTGTTAATTCTGTGAGAAATATGTGCTCCCAAAAGCCCAGCGCATGCAGTCTTCACGATTATTGCTTCTAATCCTATGGTGATCATATCATTCAGTATTTGTGTTTCGTTAGCATTCCAGAGTGGTAACAGTGGAAGCAAGTTGAGACGTGTGCAGACACTATCTACTCTATTCTTTTGATAGATCGAGCCTATAGCTCCACACGATACAGCTGTAACTTCAGGGTGAAATTTCTACGTCAAAAAAAACCTCACGATTACATCAGAAAGTAAATCGAACAAATCCTCAACTTCGTCATCTTTTTCATATTCATATTCAATTGATAGACATTTTGACGCATGTTCAATATTTTTTCTGTACAATGGAACTCCCATAACCTCTCCAAAGAAATCGACAATTTCACACCCCGCCGACTGAAACATAAAACTATCAATCTCTAAATAAGAACAATTAATAAACCTTGAAAATTAGTGGGATATAAATTTGCCAAGCAAACTAATTTATTTCCATCTTTTACCAATTTATAAATTGAGAAAATACTATCCTTACCACCGGAAATTAATCCAACAAAGGAATGAGAAGTCACGCTCATCTAATAATAATTTGATCGGCACTAATCGGATGCAAAAGGATATTATGGGAATAAAAAATTGATTCATAGCACATTTGTAACTTCCAAAAGTACTATAGGCACTCCAGTTTTAAACTGAATTTAAACTTGTTTGAGAAAATGTAATGAATGTTAATAACGATTAATTTGAGTCCAAATAGATGTTAACAAATTTGTGGCTTAGAAACGGTGGAATAAACTTAAATTTCTTCTAGAAATTGTAAATATATATACTTTTACAAACAAGTGTACGACCATGAGCTATGAAGAATGCATCTGTTTTGCGCGCGCTAAACAGTATTATAACATAGAATAGATCAATATTCGACCACAATGCTTCTTTAAATATGATTTAAGTTATTTCTATAATCATAATGTGAGACATAAGAGAAACATTTTCGTTTTCAGTTAGATCACATCAGATATTTAGATGTAATGTTCTCTAAGTGATTCTGCATCTATAAAATGTTTATTAATTAAATAATGAAACAAAATTTCAAAATAATTTCTAACTAGAGAGTTAGAATTCATTCCTAAAACTTTGCCTGAATGTTGTTTTTGATATATATTCCATCCATTTTAAACCATTACTCAAGGGTACGCTTAAAAAAGATGTGAATCTAGAGTCCATAACCGACATTTGCTGTGACTGTTTTAATGTTAGAACATCTTACTTTGTCAAGTTTTGCATTTTCCTCAAAATATTCATTCATTTGCCATTTACTTGGGAATTTTCTCCTCCCGCAAATCTAAATTTAAGGAGATAATTGAATCATTTTCTCAGTCTGTGACAAATTAATAAAATTAATTATATTTAAAGCCATTTACCCAAAATACAAAGGGTTAAAAACTGATGTCAAATTAGACACACGTCAGAAGGATTCATTGAAATGTATTGAATATTTTCCCTTATTTAAAGCTTGTTTGTTTGAAACATGCCAAAAATTATCAATTTCAGCCCTACACATATTATTTTGGTCAGCTTGTGCAAAATTGGAATTCAGACCTTTTAATACTTGTTTTAAGAAAATTTTTCCATCTATTTTACGCTATTCGGTAATGTTATACTTCCGATGTTCCGCCGTTCAACACTAAACCACCTTTCCCTTGTTGGGCACTATGTTTTAGGTCGTGTGGGACCCTCGCCCACAAAAAACGTCACACTATCCTCGTCGCTCTAGAGCAACCTTACGTCTGTTGCACTGGTAAACTGAGAAGAGTATATACGTTGATTCAAACCCAAAGTATGTAAAAAATGTTAACTTTAAATTTTCATTCAATAATCAATTGAGTAGTGTCTTGTTATATAGTAGTCGGTTTAGTATTTATTGTCTTTTTCCATATTTAAGCCAAACTTATAAATCCAGCATAAATATTATGTCGATTTTAGTCAGCTTTGAAATTTAAATAAAAACTGATGATTTTGAAGGACGTACGAAAATTTTTCAGTTCAGATATTTGTTTTTTTGATAATTTTGTTGTGAAAATTAATATTTAAAAATATTATTTAACAGTTTTTCGTTAATGTGAAAATTACAGGTTGGTATTTTATCAATGCCACCAAATTTTAAATGTTTATGCCGAAACGAAATATTTTATTTTTACAGGAGTTAAAACTCGAAGGATTTCACCATTTGAAGTCAAAAATCATTAAAATTTTTAAAATGGAATTTGGGTCTTTCAACCATAATTAAGTGCCGAAATCATTCGGTGCAAGTTCACAGTGGATACAATCTATGATATTAAAATTATTTTTACGTGCTTGAGTGTATTTTTAAACAATTCATCCAAAAACCTCATTCATTATTTTTCCTCTTATTTTCCTAAATATGCTTAATTGTTGTTAATTCATGTTTTTTTCATTAAAATTATAGAATAAAAAAAATTCACGATCACGCCCATCGTTATAAGCTCATTTACATTCATTGAGCTTGCCAGATGACTCAATTTTATCATTATGAAAGAATGTTTAAAATATTCGCAAAATGGGAAAAGTAAAACAACAAATATAAAAGCTTTAGTTTGTTGCCAAAACACTCCAAACAAAGAACAAAAATGACTCACCTAAAATTAATTTTTTAAGGTTGTCATAAATCTCACCCAAAAGATATTTTAATTTTTGGCATATCTTCAGAACTAAAAAGTATACAAAAATGCCATATTTTGCTTACGCGCTCAAAGAATAAATAAATTTATTTTGACACACACCTGAGAGATCCACTCTAATTTAATGATTAAACTGTTTGAATACACCTAACCTGTGCTTTAGAACAGATATATACGTAATTAATCGTTTTCAAACCTTATATGGTATTGAAACACTTGGATACTTATCTCATATAATTAATATTTGAAACTTTAACTGACGTTGGTATGAAAACTATAACAAGTAAAAAAATTAATTGTATCATCAGATCAAAATTGCCACAATCAACCAAATTACATTTACGATCAATTTAATAAAAATGGCAACGTAGGTTTAAATACAGGAATAATTAGGATAATTATCTAAGCTACCATTTTGATGAGCTTCCAAAACAAAATTCCTTTAATCCTTATCATCTTCTGGGCCATTCAGGTATTCGTTTATATAAAAACTTTGAAAGCTGTTTTATTGAATTTTTCTTTTCAGAGATTACGCTCTTTGCATTGCATATCAATCTTACCAAGTTGAAAATTCGTATCTGAATAAACGTCTAAAACTATTTTGCTGTTCTAAGCCTATCTTCTTAATTTTAACATGTTTTGTCTTATTAATTGACCGATAATATCATCGAAGAATATATCTAAATTCTTTATTCTAACCTATAGCCAAGAAATATTCATTTAACTAAGTTTCACAATTTAAGTTTTTTCATTTCATAGTGTGTACTCTTTTTAAGGTAATTTTCATTAAATTTGAAACTATTACTTGTTATGTATTCATCAAATAAATATGAACTCTTTTAACTGTTAAACCAAGAATATATGTTATTTTTTATACACATAAAAATAAAAACTTTTGATCGACCTTAAGGTCATATACGTGATAATTTAAGCTAAAATAGAATCTCTTATTTTGCCAATTTTTGTTCATAAATATAGATTGTGAATTTTCCACATAAACCTTATCAGTAAAATTATGGCCATTTTTTGAGTTAACAGGCTCAAATGCAATTACACTGAAATTTCAGCATTTTAATGTACATTTTGAATTTCTTAAAAGTTTGTGTCATATTTACTCTAAATATGCATTCAAATTAAATAATTAAAGCTGGAATGAGCTAAACGTAAAGATCTAGAGTTAGCTTATGCCAATTTTTTCTCATAAACGTTAAATATAGCTATATTCGAATTGAAACACTGTTGAAAATCTCTTTATTTGTTGAATAAAATCACAATTCTGTTAAACTCTTTCAGATACTCTGAAATGCACTATTTTATCAACCAATTTTTCACGAACCACTGAATTTCCTTTTCAGTGATTTGAAACATGGAAAAGAATTGCAAATTTTTTAAAATTGAAATTCTGTTTGTCGATTTCGAAGAATGAAATATTTTGAAGTTCGGCTTAATTTATCGGAATTAAAATATTTCATTTTTTTAACAAATACTGCTCGTTTGATTATTATTTATTTCCAATATGATATTTTAGCTCTTGTTTTTATCTAATGGGAATGAAGAAGAGGAAGAATCATTTTCAAGTTTGCCGGAATCAGAACAATATCAGGAAATATCCAGAATTCTGAGTGATCCAAAAATGCTGAAGATATTAAAAAGCGGAAAAGTGGAAACAAATAAAAAGAATGTCAGATAAGCCAATAAAATAAATTTATTTTCTTAAAACCAAATATTTGTGAACAATAAATCTTGATTTTTTTTACATTTAACGTTTAATGAAAATTATCTTGCTTTAATTAACAATTCATTCCCAAGTTCAGAAAAAAATATAATAGTTTATTTAACTCATGGGTTCATAAAATAAAATTTATCATCAAAAGGAATGGTTAAATTCTATGATTCTTCTCCCTGGGATATATTCTCCAATAGTTTTTCTGAAAAAGTTTATTTGATGTGATAATTCAAAAAAAGTTGCAAATAAATTGAGCGATTAAAGATTGAATAGATGCAATTCAATATGTCGAAAATGTTTTTATCTTGACTGTTTCTGACGTTTCACTTAACGTAAAAAAATAATTTTCACACCTTAATTTTTTTCGCATTCATGTATATTTAATTGATAATTTTAGTAAAGTACACGAAACAACACGAAAATATAAATAAATATTTTCTCGATATATTTCAAAAATTTAAATTTACTCTCATTAAATCATGATAAAATTTTGAGAGGTCGAATTTACAATTATTATTGTTTAAAATATTAATATAATTAATATTTTTGTGAATTTTCACGAATCTTTAAAAAATATTTTATCACAAGATATGAATGATTTTTGTGGTGTAATAAAAATCCTTCAATTGGAATATTTTTCTTAAATTTTATACTCATTAGAAATTCAAAATAACTTCAAATATAATGAATCTATGATTAAAAAATACGTTAAAACTTGACAATTATGCTGAATCTCTTAATGTTAATAATTATTAATATATTCTTTAATAAAGAAATAATAGTGGTTCAAACGATCAAAATTAATAAGACTTTTCAATCAGACAGTTCGGACGTTCTGTTGGGTTGTTTATTTCTTTTGAAATGTAAGAGTGATAATTCGAAAAACATAACATAAAGTTTCATGATTTCAAATTTTATGATGTTCATTAAGTATTATTTTATGAGGATGATAAAATGAAAAAGTGCTTCAATCGAGTTATTTTGCTATGCAAATCACTCAATGAGTACGTTTGAAATGAGTAATTTGATTTGATCAGAGTAAGTGGGATTAAATGTAAACTAATACTTCAGGAGATTATTTTTTCATTTTTACTCTAAAAATCATGACTTTGGCGAATTTGTGACTTTTTGCGGTTGAGGATTAGCTATATAATGATTTGAAGGAAAAATTTTAACGAGTGCTTTATAAAAGTTGATTATTAAATTGGATCCACTTCACCAAGATCTCACACGACTTCTTGGAATACATCAATTCTAAAATCAAACAGATGTGCTTGATAGACATCTCATAAGGTCTAAAGACTTGGAACTAAAGCTATAGATAACTTTATCTTTTAAAAAACAAGCTATGATCAAGTGAAGTTAATAGTATTATTGATTAAATAAATATGCATTCTTTGGTGAATGTTCCACATATAAAAATCAACAAAATGATGTATTCCAGAGTAGAAACTCTGGATAAAGTATCAACTATCACTTTAGAAAAAGATCTGTTTACCACCTTGACGGCAATATTTGAATAATAAATGGGAAATGCCTTTGAAATTGTAAAAATATTTTGAGATAGCTGATTCTAAAATTTTCACATCAGTGCTTCTATAACGAATTAAACATGGCACATTTTACTGAAATTTTCGAAAATCAAAAATTTGTTTTAAATTTACTAAATTAAAGTTAACAAAACATAAAATAACCAGTAATTATCTTAGATGATAATTTTGACAATTTTTCTGAAATAATTAGAGACGTGAACGTCTAGACTATTCTGCCAATGATTAAAAGTTTTAAATTCCTATAGATATGGAGAATTATATTATAATTATAGATTATTTAAGTGTCGATGTTGAACCTCGGAAAGTTAAAAAATGTAGGTTTTACAAAGGTAGATCAAGCGACAAGTCCTTTTCTGAATTTGGTGCACCATTTTTAAATATATTTAATATCCTTTAATAATTAAACTCTAAAAACTTAATGTAAAATCTATGATATAATTGATGAATTTTGCTGGAGAGTAAACCTTTTATTTTCAACGATTTATCATTAAAATTAAAAAAATACTTCATTTGAACAATGATTTTTAAAGTATTATAAGATGAGAAAGATTTGTTCTCCATTGGATAAAGAAGAAAATTGAGGTGAAGATAAGAAATCGTTTAACGGACAATTAATTCGAACATATGTTAAAAAATAGCACTTATCCTGATGCATTTGGGAAAATGGTCTAACATCAAATCTTATAATAGTTTACTGTCATTTTTTAATATTCCTGATAGAGTCAATTCATTCTTAAATTAAATGTTATGGCTTATGTTGAGGAGCTGTCCACGTAACAATACACCCTAATCCACAATTATTTCGTGTGTGAAAACGTCTTCCATAAAATTAAATGACATACGTAGGCAAAAATTATGTTAATGACGAAATTTCACAGTTTTTTTCAAAACACGATATCCAATCAGTGTTAATCTACTTTGTTTTTCAGAATTTCACTCCCGTTCTAGCTTAAAATAAACCGTACTTCTTAGAAGATATAATAATCACGTAATCATTCGAAAGTTTTTCTAATTCTGAAAAAAAAATCGTTTACAGACTTGGAAAAATTGGGTCAGACACATAATAAACGAAGATCAATATTTTTAGGAATGAACGAACTATCATGGGTACTGATAATTGCATACATTTAGACATATCGAGTCACACAAGTTTGAGGGATATGATTCACTTGACAAAAATATTTTATTAAAATCATGGTTTGAAAATGTTACTTTTAAATAGAAATTTTCGCCAATTTTCATTCTTCGGAGGATAAATCACAATTCTCTTTTGAAAAGATATCTTCGAAAGCAAACATGTACGCATCAAAAATTATTTGATCAGATTAAACAAATTTTTCATCATTGATTTTTATGCGCAACAAGGTTTAGAGCTATATCTGATCATAGAAACGAAGTCTTGCAAAAATATATTAAAATCGTCTCATTTATTGAATGTTAAGGAGAAATAACATCTCGTTAATTTTACATCACAGATTCTTCAGAGAAAAGTGAGTCAGGAATTCAAATCGTATTTAGTGCAAGCAAATTTATTACTTAACTGGTTTGAAAAAAATTATGGGATTCAAATTCTCATCGAAGTCTCGAATGGCTGAATAAAAATAACACGAGTTTCCCATCAAAAGACATTTTCAGATCACAATTCTGAATTTTAATGCAAAGTACCTTCGAGTTTAAATATCATAAAAATCATGTCAATCGATCCAAAGTTAAGATATTCTAAATTTATAGAAAGTTCAAAACTCATATATTTGAAAATAATGTGATAAACTTTTGAAAAAATATTTTAAGATAATATTTTACCTGAATACGTGATTTGCAAAGGTAAATGAAAACAACCATTATGCGATCCGAAGAAAGAAAAGTTTGAGCTTATCTGAAGAGAGATCGGCCAAGCATAAATAAGATCTTTCAGCAAAAATTTCATTCCACAAGATAATTATAATTCTAAGATGGATTTTGCACTTTCTTTGAGAATACATGGCCATAAGATTGAAGATATGATAATAAATCAACTTTCATATATATTCCAAAGTTTTCATACAAAGAAAAACGATTCATGATTCAAAGCACCTACGCAAAAATTAACTTTATTCAAACACAGTGTTGATCTTTTGTTCAAAAACTCAAGTATACGGTCAAACTTTACAGATGGTTCATTAAAATCATTCTAATAGGGATCTCTCTGTTAAATTTGAAAGCAGTTATTGGCCTGTTTCAGGAAACTATACTGATAAAAGGAAATAAAATTGAGTTTAAAAGTACAAAATATTATCAACATTTTACATTTATAATTGATTTATTTTTGGCACAAAAATATAATCAGGAAAAATCTATAAACGCCATAAATTTATGATGAAAAATTTAGAACTTGATAACTAATTAGCAACACGCTCTTTTATAATTGAATCAATGGAGCTATTGGATCATAAACACGATCATTTCCAAAGAGGTTTTTGCCACAACTCTCTTCCAGCAACGATATCATAATTGTATTTGATAAAGGATAAATTTGCCTCAGAATGTCGATTCCTGTTTAAAGTGGTTTCCCCACATTTAGCTATTTATTCGAAAACTCAAAAAGTTGACCAACATTTTACGACTAATCTGACTAAGATGGACGCACACATCTAAATTCACTCAAAGTATATACAATGACTTATTTATCATAAAAGTAGATTGATATTGAGAGGAAAATGTGCTGCCTTTTATGAAAAAATTTATAAACTTAATATAGGACAAGGTTACGATATTATTCATCATCGTTTTTGAAATCTCGAAGTCCAAATTTGGAAAAAGTTCAAAATACATCCCTAGATAAATCCAGTGTAAACAATGGATATTTCGTAACTAGATTATTACTCACTCACAGTTTATTCGAATCTATTTATATTGGCAAGCGGAGTTAAAATGAATCCTTAAAATCTTAAATATTTGAAGACGTCAAATTAGATTGATTTTAAGATATCTACCTTTCAGCAATTTCAAAGAATTTGATCGAAGAAAAAAATCTGCTGCCTTTCATACAGTACTGAAAGGAAACTAGTTGATGGATTAAATGTACTTAAACGAATTTAAAGAAAAACTGTCTGAAGAAAAGTTCAAGAAAATTAATATCTTTCCTTAACAATTGCGCAAAAGCAGATTTATTTTCTTATTCTTTTGTGATGCTCGAGGGTAAAATCATGATTCCCGGAGGCGACCTTATTTAATTTATTCCTCAAACATGACTTTGTTGAGGAGAGTCGGAAAAAAAATTTCAGAATCAGATTTGGAATTTTCGTGAAACCGACTATGCTCAAGTATCTATCTGAGGGAGTCGCCTCTTCGTTAAGTTTATTTGATGGGTTAACTGTGAAACAAATTTAGATAATGTGTGCCAAACTTTGAATTCTTTACAGCCTTAAAAACTTCATGATGTCAATCTATGAGTTATAGACGAGGGTGAGGAAGCTCAAAGTAAAGAGTTGGAAAATATTGAGACAATTTACCGAAACGAAATTGATAGGAAAACGAATCAGTTATCAAAATGGTCAAGTGAATGAAATCAAGACTACTAGAATACTACAAAGGAGACTTGGAATGAATTAAGTACGGTTTGAATGAAAACTCATAAAATTGTAAAGTCCATTTCTTTTTTTACAAATTTGGTAAGAATGATCACAACTCAAGAGACTGTAAAATCAAAAATAAACTGAATTAAAATAGTTTAACAGGTTTTACTCTCGTTGTTTTGATTAAGAATACTGATAACCATATATCTGAAATAATAACTGTTGAAATCCAGGAGTTTACAGTCCTCTAACACTGAGGCCAGTTTATCTCGGAATAGCAGTGAGCATCTAAAGCATTGTATGAAAAATTAGATACTTCTAAAATTAATATCAAAAACAGGAACTATGTCAAATATATGCCTTTCAGTCAACGTAAAATTTTGTTCGAATTGAAATTTATTTGACTGTAAATTTCCCCTTGTGATGAATTTAACATCATTTATGAGATACATGGACGAGATTTCAGTTGATCAATTGTGTTTAAAAAAGGAGTTTCTCTCAAGGAATCCATTACTTAAAGAAAAAACTGATTTACCTGACTTGTGCAAGAAGGTGAAGAAAAGAATGAAAAAATATTTGCTAAAGATCCAATGGCAGCAGAACTATCCAAGCACTCCCCGGAATTCTCCAATACTTAGTATGATTGTTGTTTCATAAAATATATCGTGCGTAAAATAATTATTGGCTCAAATGAGAATGTAAAATACAACTGTATCGCCTCCAGGTTCATCTAAAACGTGAAATGTAAACGATAATCTACAAAATGTTGAAAAGTGGGAGGATAACCACTGAGTGTCATCGTCATTGGCTGTATACGGCTATATTCGTTCAAAAAATATTGTGCCTACCGTTTGTATAATGACAGCAAAAAACTGAAAGAGATGAACATATTTACCTCCTGAAAGACAGTTTTAGAAGAGTTGTTTGATGGTAGCTTTTTCGACACAACCTGCATTCGATCTATTGGAATGTTCGAGTCCAAGAAATGTCGAAACCCAAAACGGGAATTTTTTCAGGTCCATTTTGTCTAAATACAAATTTAACTTAATGCCGTTCAAGCTAGTGAATTCTCACGCTACCTTCCAAGGCCTCATGAAGAAATTCCAAGGGCTGATAATGGATGTATTAGTTATAAGATATTTTTATCCTCTGAATTTATGGATGAACATATTTAGACACTCAAAAATATTGTTGAACAGATTTACTGAATTTTGATATAGTTAAATCAGAGCTAGTAAATTCTCATTACATAGATTGATCGACCTTGCGCTCCTCATCTCAATCAATCACAAGTACACAATCGTTAAAATATAGAAACTACTTAACTGAAAAAACACTGTGATACCAAAAATTTAACATCTTTTTGGGGTTTATAAATTTTTCAAAAATTATTCCATGTTGATTGATCTACATAACAAGGTATTCAGAGAATCTCTCCGCGTAGCAAGGAGTAATCATTACATTAAGCTTTAAAATCAATTATATTCGCAAATCAAACTCAATTTTTCAGTGATACTAAATTTTAAATTCCTACTCAAACGTAACACGGACTCTTCGAATCGAGCTCCAGGAGCATGTTTTTCTCAAGACATATAAGTAACCGAGAAACCATTTGTCTTCTTTCGTAAATTCAACCTAAAGAAAATGTGCAACTTTCGACAAGGAATTCTGTGCAATCATCTGGGCATGGCATAAGTTTAATCTTTATTTATTTAGTCTAAACTTAATTTGTGCTAACTTGCCATTATCAACTTACAGAGCAAAAGTAAACAGTTTATTTGAAGAGGCAATGAACCTAGATGGGCCGTATAATCAGAATAATATAACTAGGATATTCATAACATTGCCAGAGAACGAAATTTAATAGCGTACTCCTTTTCAAGATTCATAACATCGATAGAAATATTGGAAATCAATGATTTCAAACGAAAACAAATTTGTGCAGGAAATTCAAAAACTATCCTTACAATCCAGAAACCCAGCTATTGATACTATCTACATCATTTTCCATCCATATAGGTATTTTTATGATGAAAGAAAAGGCTAACCCACGATCGTCTCAAAATATTTAAGACAAAAATTTTCGATTTAATATACCGAAAATATCTTTCTCACCATGGTATAGAGAAAACTCGTGATTTTTATATCAACCGATATTTATGGCCAAATAAAACAACGATATTAGGAGATGGATTTAGCCAAGAAAATGCTGTTATTGTTGAAAGTCTGGAAACTACATTCCAATAGCTATGCTATACCAAATAAAATATTAAGAAACTTTCTCTCGCCGAGACATCTATTCTACAGAGCTTTTACTGATCCATAAATAAAGAAACAAACATAAATATGGCTTGAAACGCCTTTTCGAAATGAGTCTAGTCAAAGACAATACTCGTTCAACCTTTAGAGGAAGAGGCCAAATTTATACCTTAAAAGATTAAACATCGTTTAGGAACCATGATCATATTTCATGAATAAAATTATGAAATTTCAGTCGAAATTAATTAAACATCTTTGCCACTATTATGAATTGGGTAAACCACTCATTACCTTGTACCATCGTATTGGTCCTGGTGACGTCTAAAAAACTTACCAAGCAATCAAAGAGACAGCGCAGGACGAATTTATATTTGGGAATTATGAAGATAACTTCCTTTAGGTAATATTATTTCGCGAAGAGAGGTTATAAAAACAATAAAACAGGATCTTTCCTTCTGCGTTAGTTTTTGGCTGAAATTTACATAGATTGTGGAAGGGCTCAAACCCAGGGTATAAAATAAAATTTCAAATCATATATTTGTCCAAAAAATAATAAAACATTCAGAAAATTTTTAAAAAATAGCAAGGCAATGGAGGCAGAAAACATCCTACAATAAATTACAATTCACAACAACCATGAACACAGTTGTTGACAATGTTTACCTGTTGAGTCATTATTAATTTAATAAGTTAAGTTAAATGTTTAAGATTCTATAAATTATCAAAAGAATCCATAATCCAAATTTACGTGTCATTTAAGCTTATAAATTCTAATATTCGTACAAAAGTTAGTTAAATGAGATATTTAATTGAAGGTACAAGAAGAAAAACCCGAACACCGAGAGATGAGAGTAACTTATCCTCTTAATAAGAGCACGAGGGTCAGTAAAGGGATGAAAAGAAACATCATCGACTATTATAGGGTTGATTGGAGCTTGGAGTGATCATAACGTATTCATATTTTAGTTTGTTTGTATCCTTCGTTATCAGACACAACCAAGATTTAAGATGGTAAAATTTTATATTTTTTTTGAAACTAGTTGCCTGCACGTTAGGTAAGTAGGCAGACTCATTGGTTTGAATGTACTGAAGACAAGGTAGCACAATATGCGTTTCACACGAAAAAATGAATAAAATGGACTGGTATTTTTTCTCTTGCGGAAGAGGGCTTTCGAATGTATGATAAGAGCCGCTTTGTTTCATCACTGTTTAACTCTGTATCTCATAATTTCAAGTAAATTTCCATTTTCTCTGCCATATATGATATTTAGTTTTACACAATGGTCATAAACGTTCAAACAGACAATGAATCTATTTTAAAAGTATAACGGTTAAGTTATCATGAAAACCATAGTGAAATAATTTTCATAACCTTTATTTACCAAAACCTGAAAAAGTACCATTTGTCAACATCAAAATTGTTATTTTTTCGTACCCTGTTCCCCACAAAGAAGAACAGTTAAAATCAATCGATTAAAGTTTTTGAAAACAACAATGTTGTTGTATTAGATGTACCAATTCTACATTTTTAACCCACATGAAAAAACTAATAAAAAAGGTGGATTTTCCTTGAATTGTCTCTGCTCAAGTCACTTGAAGTTTTTGAAGGTTTGATAAGTAATAACCAGCTCCCTCTTTAAAAATAAAGAAAAGAAATTTTTTATTGATCCTGCCATCTTTGATTGAAAAACTGAAAATATATTTTAAAAATTTAAAATTGTATTTTTTGGTAATACAATGGATAGAGAATAATTTTGTTTCGTTATACATTCAAGGGAGATCACCAAGACAAAATATTAATATAATGAATTCTCGTTGACATAATTATTCGAAAAAACCATTTCAAAATTTTTTAATTAAAATTTAGTTAAAACCATGTCTATATGCATGATATATTTATCAAGAAAAGAAATTAATCTTTGGAAATTATTTTGATCATAAATGGGAAAATTCTGAATTTCATAAGGCACATTTCAGATATTTAGCCCTTATTTTACTCTTAAAATTTTTCATTTATCCTATTTTTTTATTTATTCGGAATAATTTTTTTTCAATCAAATTCACTTTTCTGCTTGAAAAATAGATTATAATAAGAATATATAACATAAACTTCTCAAAATCTTTTTTTCATATTCGATAGTCCATTTATAAAATAATTTACCTTGATCGTTCAACCAACTTTTCAAGGATTCTTGATTATTTATGGTTGAAGAATTAATAAATTCATTCGATTACAAAAAATATTTTTTTCAAATCTCATTAAGATGACTTGAAATTTACTTTTTGATTTATGTACTATTTAACATTAAATTTCCAAATGTTTTTTTATATATTTGGCTACACTAATCCTTAAACACCATGAAAATATTTTTTACAAGATGAACTTTTCTTCGTTTTTTTTCAATTTAAAATATATATATATCAAAGATTTAATTTTTCTTGTGTTAGTCTTAATATATTTTTGATAATTGTGCACAAATCAAACTACTGAAGGAAAGAGGTTAAAATGATTGTCTGAAGAATATTACTTTGGATTAAGAAAGTTATGTTAATTCTTCGAAGTTGTTAAAATATAGCGAAATTTAAACAAGACTTTGGGTTCACTTATCTAACTTTCATATATTTTAAAATAAAATAATTGTAAAATCAACTGTTAAAGGAATAATTTTAGTTATTCAAAATAAAAGATTATTTTTTAAGCGTAATTACTTAAGATATTTTCACATAAAAAAGAAAAATTCAAAATTATTCTCATAGAAGTTCATAAAAATAAATATATATGCCGTAAATTCCATTTTTTAAAATTGTATCATTTAAAATTTCAACAAAAATATTCAGCTTCGTTTTAATAGTCATTGATCACTGAGTTAAAATTCTAAATTTTATAAATTTCAAAAATATTTTATTTAGTTTTGGAGACAAAATATTTATCTTACAAACTTCATTTTGACCTTGTTTGTTACACGTTAATCTTTGACTTTCATTATGAGACATATAATTATTCCACTACAATTGGGAAGAGAGTGTTTAAAAATATCCATAAATTCTCAATAAATTCCTGTTGATTTTCTTTCATTTTCCGCTTAAATATACACCCAGGATCAAATAAGTAATCTCCTGTCAAGCCATTGTCCCTTCGTCAAACCTTCTCTGAAGAAATTTTTCTTCGAGTCTTTAACAATTTTTCGGTAGTTTTCACAACGCCGTCAGATAAAGCATCCATTTAATAAAATATTGGATGGTCAATTTTTAAACACGAATTAATAAAATGTATGCTGATTTCTAAAAATTTAAGTTACACAGAATATTAACTCGGACAGGATATTTTACGTCAATATCTATTTGTATAGAGCATTTATAACAAGCAAACATTTTATTTCCTTAGAACATTGAATATTTCATTGTGGTACTGTAAATCTTTTAAACTGCGTGTATTCGAACTTGATGTAGTCCTCAAACTTTGCATAACCAAAATACAAAACTTTTTCAAACTATATCATCAATGACTCGATTTCGAGAGTGAAAACCGAAGATTAAAAAAAGAAAATCAAACGAAAATATCTCAGATGTCATCGACAAAATCTGTTACAGCATTAAGAACTGAGTTTAATCAAAAACGGAATTAACTATTCTTAACAAATGACAATCAAAAACGAGGTAAATGTTGATCACTCTGTCAAGGGAAAAATGAAGTCATTGGAAAATAGTTTGTATTTTCTGAAAGATGCAAGGAATCACTCTCGAATTTTTAAGCTAGATTTTAAGAATCTAAGAACTTTGCTCGTTTTTTTATTTGAATTGATTCGATAAAATCCAACCGTTGTCTATTTTAAATCTGTCAATCATTCAAAGCCAGGCTTAACATTTGTGAATACTGGTTCGAGCACCTCAATTGTTAACACAGGATTTTTAAAGATACTGGAATTATGAGAAGTATAATTAAATATTTCAGAAAAAACTGAAAGTCCTCAAGATAATGGTGATACGATAGCTCTTCGCGTAAAATAAATAAAATTGAAATAAATCACGACATTGAAGTTTCTAACGAGATATTCTTTTAAGATAATTGTGGGACAGAAAATGATTCCTAAATATTTTTAAGTACCAATCAATAATTTAGTTCGGATTTCAAAAAATATAAAATAGTCTATCAGTATTAAGCTCAGAACGGATCAGCAATACTATTCCTGATTAGATATAAATAAATTTGATAAATCATCTACTGAGAGAAAATATGGTTTTTCTTCACAAGAACATGATCTGAGTAGAACAGATAAATGTCTCTTTAAACTGATACTATAATCGACACTCAAATTTTATATTTTCCATATCTTTTAAATTCACATTTTAAGCTAAATCAACTCAAATATTGAATCAAAAAAAATAACATATGATAATGTGAACCACTTCTGCTGGTTAAAATAAAAAAGGTGGAGATGCTGCTTCGAGTATAGACAATTTAATGAACATTTAATTTAACGATCGATATTTATCTCCTCAAACTGAAGAAATTATGGATCAAGTTTCTAGCCATCATTTTGATTCATGTTTGATTCTCTTATCACAATTCTCAAGGAGTTCTGATCAGAAAAGTAAGTTAAAAATAACAACCTTTTAGTCACACAATTACAACAATTTTAATGAGCTCAGTGTCATTCCGTTAGAATTCCTTTATACACATGTGAATTTTCAACTTCTCAATGATAAAATCCTCCACAAAAAACAATTTTGCTGTGTGTATCTTTTTGATATTTTAAAATTTTTCAACCAAAATTAAGATGATATTTCAATATTTTTAACTTAAACTTCTTAAAGGCAAATTTGCAATTCGAAGTATCGAATCACTTAGGTTTAATGTTTTTCAGTCAATGTTAAAAGTAAATTATTCGCACGTCGATCCTATCAAAAATATTTAGATACCTTTAAACACAAAACTGAAATCATTCTTTTGATAACTGGATTTTACTATAAATTTTCCTGAACAACATTTCTTCAATACAGTTTACTCCTTTAAAACTTTCCTTTGGATTTTAGATTATTATTAAGCTCTATTATCGATTCTCAAGTTGAAACTACTCACCTTCAAACTCTTGGAAACCCACAATGATCACTTAAATAAACTTTGAATTATGACTCCTCAGACATCTCGGTTTGAGCTGTTATTTCACAATTAATAAAAATAGGTGTTTTATACCGATTGCAGTTCGCAAGAAGGATATCAAGCTCAGCGAACAGGATATTCCAATATTGATAAGGAATGTTTTCAATTTCTAATTATTTTTTGCGGTCAGATAAATTCTGATGATAATTTTATCAAGCAAAATTCGTATTCCTGACCTACCAAGATACACAAGTGCAAAAAAAATGAAATAAAACCTGAAAAGACACAAAATTAATTGGATTGTTAAAAGTATTCAACTTTAGCATCTCTAATAAAAGTGGAATAAAACAATTTTGGATTGTTTCCTCTTTATAAACTCAGATTATTCAACGAAAAAACTTCAATAAGATGCCTTTCTAGAGGATCTAATCATTAAACGTAAATATAAGTCATTTTTTTCATGACTGTAAACGGGGATAAAGTTTTTGTCTCTGTGCATTGCATAAAATAATTTTCATTGATGTGCACAACAAAGCCGCCACAATTTTAGAATCGAAAATAGAGTGAATTTTATCATAGATACACTTCAAACCATATTCATACTTTTTTACAGAAGTCATTATTCATGTAATAAATGTAATCTTATACACTCCAAAAAGCATCCTCAACTGAAGAAAAATACCATTTAAAGAATATAAAAGGTTTCAATTTGTGGAAAAAATTTTTTACTCGACCACCTCCCAAAATGGAAGGCACGAACAAATAAATTAATTTTCTGCTTCTAACATTTTAAAGTCGATAGAAACGGTCGATTAACAGGACATATTTGCAAAAATTTGGAGCCCAAGTCTTGTTCTCAAGTATTATTTCCCGATCTTGTATCCAGAAGTGAATTTCTATCAATAAAAAGAATAGAATACGAACCTCAATATTTCCAATAACAGTGCAATTGAATTGAGGTACAAACTTTGCGATCGACCACCTTCCATTCATCAACGAACTTTCTGGTTGAAAGAGAGAACAACACAATAAGAGGAAAAATTTAAATCTCAGTTAAAACAGATCCATTCTGATGAAATTAAGGTCTCGACAAAATAATGCCTGCCATCATGCGAGTAAAAAGTGATCAACTGAAAATTCACCAACTTTGAGAGTTTTAAAACTTGAACCGCTCTAAAGGGTTGATATAAACATTAAAATCTCGATAAATGGGTTAATATTTTGAAACAACCACGTTTTAACTTTAGAAATATAGAATTAATTGAAAAATTAAAAAACTAAATTTAAAAATTACATGAAACAGTTACAAATAATTGAAAGTATAAAAATGATAATATTTATTGAATATGATTAGATCGGTCGGAGTCGAGCCAACTACCAATCTATACTCGCCAGTGTTCACCCCCATTGGGACAACTCAGTGGTTCTTTCAACTATCCTGAAATATACTTTTACATACCACACAATATCTACTTGAGTTAATATTCGGAAGGAGACTGGTCCTTTCAAGTTAACTTAAGCATCAAAGATTTATCAACTTCTCAAGGCTCGTTCAAAATCATAAATTCTCATTATCCAGTTTACTAAATACCGGAAATTTATGGCCACAATAGAATCAAACTCATTGATCACTATCTTTTAAACATAACTCCTTTTTTCGGATATTAATATCTACATCATTTTGACAACAATACCGAAAAATTCAGTAAAACCACCAGGGTTTTATATAAAATCATTTTGCTTAAAATGAAAGGGTAAGCTGTTTGACACGTTAATTGTAGATTATTGTTAGTTTTGGTATTACTATCAAACTATAGTTTCACTTTTTATACAATATAGTATTAAATCAATACTAAAAACATAATAAGATAGCCTTCGTTGGAAATCATGAGTTCTATGATGATATTAGTTCATAATTCAATCAAGTTCTTCCCTCACAACAATTTTTACATTCTGCGGTTCAATTAAAATCAAAATATTTTTTCATTTTTAACACAGCAAATCATTAAAATCACATATTTTAGATCAATGGTAAAATAAAAATTTGTTTTTTGACGAGCAATGATTAGTTAACCCTATCAGGGCTTCTTTCGAATAAAGTTAACATCTATATACACCATTCGGTAAAGCTCTGCTTTCTAGATTTACCGTTTAGTGCTTTTCCGCCTTTCTGCACCGTTTCCTAGTTTAAACACAATATGTCGTGTAGTGTAGAACTCTCAATCACAAAAACCTCGCCGTCCAATTGGCTTACAAGGGCAACCGTGCATCTGGCATTTTCTCTCTGGAAATAAACAATGTCTCTAACCACTTTAAGACCGTCGAGGAGCACTCTCCAACCAGTCAAAATAATTAAGAAATACCAATTGAGCTTCACCGCCCCTCGAACGCTTCCCGGTTCCCACCGAAGAAGAGAAATGACAATATGACCATTGCATGAATGAAAGTAGTTAAATCGATTTTAAGAAAAAAATAAACAGAATTTACTTTTCAAAAATCTACAATAAGTAAAATAGTGAGCAATATTACACTGGAAAATACCAATTTTACAAAAATCAATCCATCTTTTTGAAAAATTCCTGCTAAAATTATAATTCTTGAAAAGCATGAAGTTCGACCGAGAAATACAATGTGTCAGTAGGATTTTGATTAAATAGGTTCAGAAAAGGATCGATTTGTCTGAAAATGAACAAAACAAAAGTTCATAAACTTCATGAGGGCCTAACCCATTCATGGAAATTAAATAATTAATGAACTTCGATTAAGTTTTCTTTTAATTCATTTTAAGAGATTTATTTGGAGTAAAGTTGGAAAATGATAAATTTCGAAAATAAACATTTTTGAAGAGCATAGATGAGTCAAACGTATCAAAGGATCTTAACTCGGAAGTTTATTTGTATGTTTGCACTTCGGAGTAGCTCTATTCACAGAATTACGCCCAGTAAGCTTTTCGGGCCACGATCTGCAATCCTGTTCAGAAGACTTTCGATATTACAGGGATTTGCATCCATTTTCGTCAATTTTTCAGTCATTTTCGTCAATTTTCCATTCAATTTGTCAATTTTTCATTCATTTTCGTCAAATTTTTTTATCAATAATTTTAATACCTATTTACTCTATGAACAAAAAGTTAACAGCAGAAGAACGGAATCAAATAATAGTAAAATACAACGAAGGAAAAACGGCATCCGAGATAGCAGAATGGTTTAATTTTAAAAGAACAACAGTATCAAGTGTAATATCGTTATATCGGACAACTGGTAGGATATTGGCAAATCCCTCGCGGTGGGCCAAGAAACATAAAGTTAAACGAAGAGACGTGTTTATCAATAAAAACATGGTTGATGAAAATGCCTGTTACCTTAAAAGGCATTCAAAACAATCTAGCCACAATTAATATTTCGGTTTCGAAATCCACAGTTTGCCGAACATTAAAAAATTTCCATTATACTCTTAAGCGAACAAGTTTAATACCCGAACGCCGCAATGATGCCAGAACAATTGAGTCAAGATATGAATATGCTGTGGCTTTTATGAAATTACTCGAAGAAATAGATGATCGCCTATTTTTATTCATTGACGAAGCGGGATTTTGTGCAACAATGCGAGCTTGTAGAGGATACTCTAAAAAGGAGAACCGGCAATTGTCTCTCGCCTGGATTAAGATCGCGTAATGTTTCTCTATGTGCCGCAATTAGCAAGATCGGTGTTGAAAAATTTGAAACACTTCTAACTGCGTATAATACATTATGTTATGGCCAATATATGGAGAGGTTTATGGTTGAATTGGCAGCAAAAAATATGAATAGAGTCGTTTTGATAATGGACAATGTTCCATTTCATAAGAGTGCCTCTATTCAACAAATAATCGCTAATAATGGACATATTCTTTTGTATCTTCCTCCTTATTCACCTTTTCTCAACCCAATTGAGAACTGTTTTGCGAAATGGAAGGATTTTGTTAAATATGCAGCACCACAAAATGAAAGCGTGTTAATGAATTTGATAACAGAGTGCGGGAATTCAATATCAGCTGACGATTGTTCAGGATACTGGCGAAACATGATGCGATATATCCGAAGGTCGTTGAATCGCGAAGTAATAAATGATTAATAAAATTGATTTCTATGACTATATATACAGACTATTTGCGCATAAAACCTTTGTTTTTAAATATAAATTTTAAATATAAAAAAATTTTTGACGAAATTGAATGAAAAATTGACGAAATTGAATGGAAAATTGACGAAATTGAATGAAAAATTGACGAAAATGGATGAAAATCCTGTATATGAAGTCTAGTTGTGTTTGTTATAAAAACATAACATCAGCATCTCCCCGGCCTATTAGAACAACCTTACCCCGGGGCTTTGAGTCTTTGTGGTTGAATATGCTAAAGAGAGGATAGATTGTTGTTAAACTAAACAACATTTTCACCGGTTTAATAATCCGATTTATTACTGTTTATTTTATGAAAACATTCATATAAATTTCATTAAAAAATAAGAGTTAAATATTCTTTAATGTTTAACAAAATAAGATATTCACAATTTTATCAGTTTATGGAATACATTTTTTGTTATGCAACTAGATCTGAAACAATAGAAGAAATTATTGAATTTATAACTTCATGACATACAACGGCCCATTTCAAACATAAATAATAAAATTAGTTTTTGATGCACATAATTATATCTAAAATTAAAAACAATTTAAAATTTTCGAATTTTAATGTTTATAAACGTCGACGAATAAAAACTACCTGAACGGTTAAATAGGCATGTAAAATTCTTCAATTTTTAAAAAATTCTAATTTATCATTCTTCGATACGATTTTTATTTTAAATGGGATCTATTTTATATGGTATTGAGGCCTTTGATTAGTTGCTAAAATGCTTGACATTGTATATATTATCAGAATAATTTATAAAACAGCAAATGTTGAAAAATTTTCAAGGCTGGACAAAAATTAAATCTCTGAATATTTTGATGTGAGCCATTTTTGTCTATCGCGCAAACTCAATCCAGTTTCGCCATTTTTTGCTGATAGATAAAATATTTGTTTATATAAAAAATGGAGACAGATAAAGATAGCGTTAACGAAGAAGAGATTTTTCGACGAAGATTGGTGAACGATAATGAAGGAAATGGAGACGAAAAACGTATATCATCATTCACAAAATCTTTCTTATCCTATCTAATTTCTGACAAAAACACTGAAGATTCAGATCTGAACTTAAAAACTAAAGCTATCTGTCGATCAATTAGAATTTAACCTTTCAAGAGATGTTAGTATTCACAATGTTTCTATTGAAGAGAACAACTATTTTTTAAGTTTAATAGATAATTTTAAAAATTCGATCACAGCTGCCCGTCAAGAAATTAAATTGAAAACGGACGAATTACAAACGGCTCGATCGATGAGTAGATTAAGGCATGAGTACAATATCCTATCTCAGAATATAAAACAATACCCGGATCCGCAAGAGATCGGCCAGAGGCTCAAAAATTTGGACGAACGGAAAGAAAAATTAACTAAAAAGCTCAAAGTGTTGAATGATTCTCTAGATTCATATGTGAACGAATATTCGATTTTTATCACTTCTCTTACTTCCCTAAAAGAACGAATTGACAACTCTTAAAAATAATTTTTGATGTTTGTTGTGTTTGTATTTAAATTACGTTTATTCTCCGACATTTAGGTATTAAGGTGTTGAATGTTTGGTTTATGATCTATTCCATCAGAGAAGTTTCTTGTTTGAGTAAGATTACCGCTGAAAGACCTGTTCAAAGTTAGAATTCCTTTATTGAAAGATTAAATGTACAAACGAAGAATGTTTTCTGACGTCCACATCAACTAAATTCAAATTTCTTTATTCTATGAGAATTCTACTTGAGATGTTAACAGACAACCAGTAACCAAACCAAGGGGTGTCAGATGAAGCCATATGTACAAAGTTATTCTTTTTAAGGTTGATTCATCTTTCATATGCTTTAAATCGCTTGAAAATATTTGTTTGGAAAATTTTTACCGATATTTTTTGTGATTACCTTTTTACTACAACTTGAAACATGTTTATAAAAGAATTTTGACTCTTTTCCAATTTACTCTGATATGACATTAATTTTTTTTCATATTCCAGTACTTTGAGTTTATTTCCTATCTACGACCAACGGGAATGTTTAACATTCCTGAGTCATGTGTAAGAGCTACTCTTAAGGAGTGGAAACGGGTCGGGTAGTTTTGATCGAATGTATTTTTTCAGGTTTATTAGTCTGTTAGAATCCCTTAAAATGTGGCATGTTTCAGTGGAATATTCGATCTAGAGCTCACAGAATCGCCTATTTTGAAATATCTTTCTCAAGTTGTAACTTTTTTAAATTTATTTTTTGAAGTATAAATGATGTGTTCCGACATGATTTCAAATAATGGTCAAGTATTTCGTGATTTGTGTTGTTTTCAAAATTTATTAATTTCGTTCCATGTTGTAACTAATTGGGTATTTTATATTCTTTACAATAGGTTACGAAGCAGAAATGTGACTGGTAAGACACTGATAAAGCCAAACGAAAAATTTGAACAAGTCCTTAAGAGTAGGTTATTCTCCAACTCCGATCTGATCAAACCCCTTAATTTTTCGATTTATCAACAGTTTGGATCATCTATGAAGGATAAGTTGGTTCATAGTTTTTCGAGTCAAGGTATTTTAAGTAATTTTTAATTAGATTTGATTCGAACGCCAATACTGTAGGTTGAAAAAGCTCTTAAAGTTAGAAAATGAAAAATAAAGATTTTAAAATACTTAGATTGATGCTCTTTAAACTGATTTGCCTGAAATCGACATATCTTTATTCAGTTAATTGACACGATCCAGGAAAACCAGGATAGTTTTTGGTGTGAGCAGCCAGGCAACGTAAACCAATTTCCCAGAACAAAATTACCACAAAATGTGTATGATTCCGTTCATATACTGAGTTTAAAAATTTTGAAAATTTGATCTGCGTTTTTGAGATTTTTAATCCATATTTTGAAATATTCACACACCTTTACCCAGTTAATAAATTCTAAATGGCATCAAATGAATTTTTAAGCCTATATTTTTGTTTCTCGAATGTATTAGATCGCGACGCATATCAAAATCAAAAAATATTTTAGAACACACAGAAACTGCAAGATATTTATTTTAAATGTTAATGAAATTTAAAGTTGGTTTTTGTTTATTTAACAAATATGAAGTATGAGCTTACTTTCTGTGCCAATTTGAGTTAGTCACGTTCAAAACTCAATAGACAAACGTGCGTTTCATTGTCGATTGAAGAATATTATAAAAAATTGAATTTACAAAATCATGGTTAGCTGAAAAGTCAAAATAAGCTAATTTTAAATCGAGCGAATTTCATAAAGTGCTTACTAATAGAGGAAAAATTCGTCGACAATTTTTGAGAAACGAAAATATATGAATTTATTTTGTATCGGAGCTCAACTATTTGTTCTATTTTAATGTATTAAGATTTTTGATTCTTAAAATCCAAATGGAATTATTAAAAAGTTATATAAGCGAAATTAAGTAATGGGAACTAGTTTTGAAATGATGATTTAGATTTGGTAAATTGTTCAAAATATTCTGAGATCCATTTTTCTTAAATCGTGATTCATTGACAGAAGGAAAGCAGTCTAAGACTCTCTTTTTATCTTTTATTCATTGAGAGCTTGAGTTTCTCCCTAAATGACTCTGGATTTTCATTTGATGTGACGTCGTTTTCAAATGGTGCACGAATACTTAAATTATGTTTACTTAATAAATGCGAACGAATATTTACTTATAAACCTAAATTAAATATCGAGGAAGGAATTATAAATCTTATTTGAATCCAAAATATGAAATTATATCACTTTAGAGATTAAAAAAACATTTCAAATCATATAATTTTGAAAGCCAACTGCCATTTGCGGAGTACAAAAGTATCCGTTTTCTGAATCCACGGTGTCAGAAAGTTGATTTAAATAAGAGCAGCAAGTTGTTGAGATTCGATATAATTTACCAATTTGATATTTTAATTTCATATTTATATCGATTTTCGGGTTGAAATTTAACGATGAATTTCACAATGAATCATGCAGTGAATTACGACCATATTCATCTCTTTCTTTGATTCTAGGGTTGTTAAACATTACTTCTCTACCTCGTTAAAGGGCTACCCTTGAAGCAGATAATGACACTGTTCTTCACTTTTAACTTAAAAAAATTAAACGCCTTCTTTTCCCATCTCAAACCGTCTTCTCCTTTCGTCGTGGTTTCAAAATCTATGAATAACTATCATTAAACAAACCCTTCGTCTAACGAATAAAAGGAATTCCAGCAGTTGTGCATTTCAAATTATGTAAGCAGATTCAAAATTTATAGAAATCAATCAAATGACGATTCATAACGTTATAAAAAAAGTTATCCGGCATGATCTTTCAAATTTGATTTTTCAGAAATCAATTATGCGTGAGCTCGTATCATTCAAAGACTGAACTTATCGATTTTCTCAAGGGCATTATTCATGAATAAATTCATCCATGATTGCCCAAAACAGAACTGCCTTGTAACTTGCATTATATCATTTTTAATGATATTTCCTAAATAATAAAATAAACTTTACTTTTTCAGTTTTGTGAGAAACAAGGTTTACAACGTATTTTTATGAATTTTGAGCAATATGACCAGTTTCCTTATGTCTATGTGGTTGGGAAGAAACGATTGCTTCATTTGATGAGGCATGAGAGATCTTTTCATATGGAATTGAGAAACTTTTGACTCTGACACTATTAAACGGTACTAGATTTTCACTGTGTTTCTTGCCTCTCATTCCAAGCTCTCGTCTATAAAAGGATTCTCCACACCTTAGTTATAATTCATCTTTCAAATATTAAAGTTATGCAAATAAACATATTGTTGACTCGGACGCGTTATCTGTGGCATTAAGCTAAAAAACAAACTATTACGCATGCCTATCAAGGTGTGACCAAAATTTCCGCGTCCCCGAATTCCCGAGTTAGCTTTGTATTGAAAGGAATCTTTCGACCGATTTTTAGAGTTTTCTTCTTCCGTCTTTCCACATCAATCAACTCCTCTCACTGTGAATGGTTTCATTCTTTCACAATGGGCGATGAATTTTGCTTTTTCTCCTTTAGTTTTGTATTCTGCTTCTGAAAGCTTTTAAAAGACTTTAAATAGCCCTTTCAAATTTTTAACATGTTTTTGCCTCTAGAGTAATAAATCATTACCTTGGAGCCACCTTTGTTTGTATGTTATGAAACTTTTATGTCGTAGTACGATTTCATTTGTTTAAAATTCGCTTGTGTATCGTTTCTGCTAAGACTATGGGCCTTGGTCAAATTTTGCTTTATCGTCAGGGCTAATATAATAATAATGTCGAAATTATGATATTAGATAGGTAAATTTGCATCGGCTGGTATGGAATTTCATGACCCAAAACTGCATAACAAGGGCTCATTCATGTAGTTTTATAGACCGATGACCTGTAAGCCATCATCGGTAAAAGAGGATCTCATCCCATTGTTCGACGTTTTCCATGCATTTGCCAACTATGTTACCCAGTATACGATTTAACCTTTCTACCAACCCATAGAGTCGAAGATGGTAAGATGTAGTTTTCGTCTTTTTCATGCTCAGGATATTGCAAATTTTATTCGAAATTTGTTTCCATATCAATGTGAACTATCTCTGGTGTTCCAAATATCTTCACGATATTATCTAATTATACCCAAGCAGCTATTGCTGCCTCGATATCTTGTATTTGAAAAGCCTCCAGCCATTCTGTAGAGTAAACACAAATTACTAAGATATTTCCGTTTCCTGAGTTCGAGACAGGTGTAGGACCTAGAATATCCATCGCAATTCTTTGAAAGAGAAACGCAGCTTTTTCACTTGCGAGTGGTACAAGACTTCTCAATAGCATATTGTTTCTTTTGAGGTATTTTCCGCACGAATCACATTAATTTTGAGAGTATGCACGCATTCGTTACAACTAGAATCTCTTCTTACGCTTGCTAAATGTTTTATCAGTTCCGAATTGAGCTCCTGTATAGGTTGAGTCGTTGTATATTTCGAGAATTTCAAATATCATCACTTTAGGTTGTATACATCTCAAGATGGTTGTTTTCTCGTCGTAGTACTTCCTGTAAAGTTTTCCTTCCTCCAAGATAAAATTATGTAGAGGTGATCAAAGCGTGTGTTCAAAAAGAGACTCTGATAAAAGTTTTTTGTTGGGAAAGTAGCCATTTTTCAACTGGATAATTTTGTAAATTTCATAATCATTTATTTGATATGTTTGCAGGAGGGTTTTGTCGAAAATAATGGACTCTTTTGATTATTCTGATTCAATGACATTTACTGGAATGATAGGTATCGATAAAGCGTCTGCATAATTGTGGTTAGTCCCCTTTCTGTAGTTTATTTCAAAATCGAAAACACCCATGTGTTCAATCGATCTCGCCAGCTACCCATTCGGTTCCCTAAACGATGACACGTATTTCAGACAGTTATGGTCGCTTCGACTTCTAAGCTTTCTGTGGAGCAAGTATGGCCTTAAATGTCTTAGGGCCCATACCACCTCTAACAATTTCCCTTTCTTTTTAATGAGTTCTTTCTGGGTTTGATAAAGTATTGCTTGCATATGCGACCATTCTCTCCTTATCACCTATCTTTTGCAAAAGAACAGCCTCAATTGCAAAACCACTTGCGTTGGTATCTAATATGAATTCAAAATAGGGTTAGGGTAGCCGATTACTAGAGGAGAGGACAAAGACATTTTTAGTCTTTTGAACGCGTCTTGGCAAACTTTTTCTCAGAAACCATGACACATCTATTCTGAGTAAACGAATTAGTGGTTTGGTGATTCCAGGTAGATCTGATATAAACCGCCTTTAATATGAACACAGTCCCAAAAATCTTTGAATTTTGATTCTATCCTTTGGTGTTTCCCAACTAATTATAGCGTTCGCTATTTTCCTTTAACCCTGTTTCCCGTGTTCAGAAATAACATGACCTAGATCTTTAAACTAGTTATGGAAGAATTTTGCTCTCTTGAAATTTATTTTTAACTTCGCTGTTCCTACTCATTCGATAACATGTTTTACGTGAGTTAGGGGAATCTATAAACTTTCACAATATAAAATGAGATCGTCTACTTATACCATGTAGAATTTTCCAAAACAGCCAAGCAGCATATTTTTCATCACTACCTGGGACGTGGAGGGCGCGTTGCACGATCCAAATGGAATCTTCTTGAATTTAAATAAACCATGTAGTATTAAGGATGCTGTTTTTATTCGATCAAATTCTCTTCCGAGACGTGATGGAAACCTTATAAACGGTCCGGAGATGTGAAGTATTTTTCGCGTCGTGAATCAAACGTTTCATCGATTCATGGAAACGAATATTCATTTTTATCGTTTTATCATTGAGTGGTCTGAAATCACTGCGCATCCTAAACGATCCGTCCTTCTTAGTCCTCATGTAGTTATAAGTACATGGGCTCTGACGTGGTTCAATTATATCAGCTTCTAACAGTTTTGCGATATGTTCTTCAATTTTGTGTTTTATATGCATTTTGGAATCAGCGGAATCTTTGTTTTACAGGATTACGATTTTTCAGTACTATTTTGTGCTCAAATGGATTTAACGCAGCCATAGTCAAATTAGTTTTTTGAAAACGCACTCTTCACAGCTTGATTCTAACTCTTTTTGCTTTTCAGACTTGAACGATATAAGATTCCCATTTATTTGATGCATAACGAATTTTTCAGTTACAATGAAGCAAATATTTTTGTTGAGATCTAGTTTAAAAAATATTTTTCTCGTAGTGTTAAACTTTATTTTTCTGCTGCTAATATGAATGCACTTCTCTGTAAAATCCAAGATATATCCGAAATCGTGAATGAAATCGATTTCTTGCGCGCATGGGTAAAACAAGCTTTCCGTTTCAATAGATTGATGAGTAAACATAAATTCCTGGATAGTAAAGGTTAGCTGTCACTTACAAAAATTCTTCATCGATCGGCCGTGTGACAGATGCAAGTTTAAATAATTTGATATTCTATTTTTAGCATATACACCAAGGAAATTTCGATCAATTAAAGAAGTAGACGCGCCAGAATTCACAAAGATATTGGAGTCAATTGACTATGTTGCACTTACTGAAGACGTTAATGATGCGTCGCTTTTATGGAAATTTTAAGAAGATAACGTTTTGAGCAGTATCGAGCTATACGACCAAGTTCATTACATATGAAACATTTTCGAGTTTCCCGTCTTCGCGAGTCCCCTATGCTGTCCCGTTGAAGTTTTTTCGCTGACATGTCAATCTCATCCTGAATAATTTCTATCTAAGAATATGTGTCTTTCGGAACGGTTTGTACCTCCCAATAGTCTTTAATTACTCTAGCCTCAAGAGGAAAAGCCTTGGTACGCTTAACCTTTAATTCAGCACCCTTGAGTGCTTGGCTGAGATTTGAGTATTTTCATTTTAGCCTTTTCATCCTTCAAATAAAAAACAAATTGATGTATCAGCACAGCCTCCATATTGCTAAGAAACGAGTTTATGCCTTTCTACAAATTTCTTGAATTCTTGATGCCAAATCATCCACCTTCTTGCACTTCATCTGTTCGAGTCGTCTAAAAGACATTTGGTTGGAAAATAAGCATTCCACCTTTCGATATCTTTCTGTCAACTACCCCTTTATGTTTCTAATTCACTTTTTCGATCCAGAGATTCCAGCTGAAGAGCCTTCAGAACTGAGTCAGAGCATCTTATTCACAGTTCTCGCGTCCAGGTCTTTGGCCTAAAATTTGCCGGTTCCATGACTATTTAGATCTTGTCGAAAAAGAGCTAGACCTCATCAGCGGTTTCGTTTAATCGATCGATCCAATCCAATGAGCCTCCCGGCGCTTTTGTTCGACCACTCCAATTGTAGACTCAGACGCATTAACTGTGGACATTAATCTCAAAACTAAACAATTACGCACGATTAAAAAGATATAACCAACAAGATATGATTTACTTTTGCTGAAATTTCTCTATTTGTTGGAAAAATAATACAAATAATTTTCATAAAGTTACGAAAACATAAAATAATGATATCAAACGAAAAGGTTTTAAAGCCCAGTTATTAATTCAAATAATAAAATATTGGATTGAAAGAACGTTCTTTTGTCTGTAAAGTAAAAAGTTGAAAAAAATCTGTCATATTTAGACATACTTGGTCTCCTGACAAACAGTTTCAGAAACACAAATCTAGATTTCTCATAATGTTTCAGAAATTTTCTTTGATTTAATATCTCAATGTAACACGGTGCAATATTGCTTTCGAAAAGCTATTAAAGCATCCTAGAATGGGTTGATTGGTCGTCTTGACTGCCGATGTTTCTATAGGTATGTATACAAGACCCTTTTGTTTTTCATACTAGAAGCGAAAATTTTTGAATAATTTGGTTTCACGCTGATAAAGATTTATAAATCACAGTTGAAATATGATTAGAGTAATACAGAGCAGCTGATGCATGACAAGATATGATCAAAAACTCCGAAGACAGTATCATTCAAAATATATTTTACTCCATGATGAGTGCCCTCTCGTATAATGTTGTTGTTTTCTTTTTGTCAAAAAAGGAATAACCTTCAACATATTGTCAAATGATTTGATCATTTGATGAAAATTTAAAGGTTAGAAAATAACTTTTTAAGGTTTTAGTGATCGTATTTTTTTGGATTAGTTTATCAGTCAATGTCTCCAAATTATAGGATCTTTGGAACATTTATGAGCTTAAAAAATGTAAAAAGATAAATTTAAGTAGATTTTAATGTTACTGTGGAAAGGTGCACAAAAGAAACTCTGTAGCCTTCCACTAGTTTAGATAACATCACCTCAAGATATGATATAAGTCGACAATTATAAAGTTATCGGCATCTTTTATGCATTCACCAAATAAATACAGGAGAGGCTTCTGGTCACATCCTAGTTATCTCAATCCATTGGAGATATTTTTATCACAAACGCTTCCTATTCAGGCAATCAAATATTCCTTATGTTTTCCAATAAAATTATAATTCTTTTGACGTTGAATCCTTTATGTCACATATTTTCTCAATAAATCATTTATTAAGGCAGAAATAATTATGAATATTTTAATGCCAATGAATGGCAGAGAATTTTGTAATTAAATTTCATAGAAAAGAATGTATCAAATGTATTTAAAAAAACAAAAAATTATTGAACAAAAATTTATCATGAACTTATTATTGATCAAACCATGCCTGCGTTCAAAATTATTTCTGACATCGATCATTCCTATGATCCATTAACATCCATTTTAAGTTTGTTCAGATGTTGAATCAATGTGTATATTATTTTACTTTGATTGAAAAGAGGTTTTTAATAAGATCTGTAAACTGATACAAAGAAAATTATTCATCGTTGTAAACCGCTATTTCATTCTTCCCAGCTCTTTGCGTTAAAATCATAAAACATGGAATTTATTAGGATAATGTTCATCTTATAAAAGGATGAGTACAGTTCTATTGCATAGCTAAACCTATACAAATGAGCTATATATTGATTTTTCTCAGTCAAACTTTTCATCTATCTTATGTTAATTTATTATATTTTAGATAAAAACCACGAGGTCTATATTTGGTGTTTCTAAACTCTGGCAAAAAGTTCGATATAGGTACTGGCCATATTTGCCAGATACATGTTCTCAAATAAAGACGAAACTAAAAAGATTTTATTTTAGAGAGTCGAACAATAGGAATTATTGCTCATAAAATTTAATTTTATATCAAATACAAGTGTGATGCAGAATAACATGGACATATTTCCTTCTGAGACTTCCGAATAAAAGCAAAAAATATGAAGATTTCAGGAATAAAATATTTTGAAATTCTGTTTTGAGTGTCGATCGGTTTCAATTTAGACCCCAAAGGTTTTAATAAATGGAAAAATACGCCGAATAGATATAACATCCCAAAAACTAAAATTAAGAATTGTTCAGCAAAAATCCAAAAATAATGCTTTTGCACCAATAAAAATCTATTAAAAGCCGTCTTACCAAAAACTGGTTTCTGCTTCAGGCTTATCAAATATGTATTTTTACTTTCTATAAAAACACTTCTCTTTTAACAATAAGAATTTTATCAAAGATTAAACTAGATGTAATCCTAAGTCATTTTCTTGCGTTTATTAGCTGTATACAAGAAAGATGTCTCATAGTTGTTAAAATCGAAGTGAGTTTTAAAAAAATATAATCTTAAAAATTCTGAAGAACCCATTATTTCTGAAACGTGTCAAAGAATCAATGTAAATGCATTTATATGCGTTGTAAAAGATCGTTTAAGGTTGTATCTGGTTTATGGTCGTTGATCATCTATTCAAGTGAAATAAAGTCTCAGGGACAGATTATTCAAAGTTATCATGACTAAAAATCTCTGCGATCGAAATATTAACTCATTATATTCCTGTTTGAGTTATGATAATTATACATGTTTCAAAATCTAATAATTGAATATGAAAGAAAGGAAAATATAATTTAAAAATTTTATTGAAAAGAAAAATAAACTGTTTGAGACACCAAAGAAGTCGAGACAGATTTTTCATTTCCTAGATATGCCTGAACAATACACCCCATCGGATAAATTATCATTACCTAATCCGGTTTTAACAGGATTTCTTTGATCTACCAATCAGTTACTGAATCCATTTTAAATTAATGATCTCCATTTTACTTTAATAGATGACAGATGTCAGGAAAAACCATACTATTTCACATTTTTACCGTTTTAAATGAAAACGATCGAACTACAAAGGTAAAATATTATGAAGGACAGACTATGCGGTATGAATACTCATGAAAAAGTCCCTGAGCAACCCTTGATTGTTTCAATGAACAAAAATTTATTATATCAGTGATAATTGCAAAATTAATAAACGAATGATGTCGACCACGTACATTATACAACAGTTAAACCTGAAAATCACATCAATTAACCGACAGCATCTACTTTTTCTCCTGATCACGCCATTCCGTAATTTTTCATATAAATAAAAGAAAAAAGTTGATTTTACACAAGAAGGTATCGATATTAAAAATAATTGTAACAAAATCGCTAATTGCGGAGTTCTGCGTATAGACAGGAAGAGTTGATTATCATAATAGATAAAACCGAACCTCAGATGTCTGATAAGTATTTTATACATCCTATTGGAAAGCTAAAAAATTGAAGAGCAGATAGCTGGGAAATAAGGATGATTATTCCAGGCTTAAATCGAAATTATTCGTGTATATAAACCTGTTCTAAATTTGTAGTAAGTTATTATAATTAAGAAATGAATTTAGAAGTTTTTAAACTTTGATAAAATTATTGTCAAACTTAAGGAAATTAAAAGTAAACCAGTTTTAGGCTCTCAAAAAAAAAGATCCAACCAGCCGCTTATCGTGAAAAAATTTAACATGTTTTTATAACTTTAATCCTAAAATAGTTAAAATCACAACATTGAAAAATGAAAATATTCGCTACAAATCAAATAATCAGCATTTTTTAAGTTTATCATTAACTTCATATTTAGACATATTTTAATTTGCAAAATATCAAGACTCAAATAGTCAATGAAAATGATTTATTGTCAATTAAAGAAAAAAATACTGATTTTATTTCATAAAATAATTTGTATCTAATATTAAGTTTTTATCTTTAAAATGTAAAAATTAAAATATCCCCAAAAGTGGTTTTCTTTCTAAATTCTGTAAATGTTGAAAAAGAGGTGAATGTGAATTTACTCTTGTCTATTTAAATTTTGTCGAACATTTTTGCTATTTTGTTCATTACAATATGTTTTAATAGAGTATAGATAACGCATAATTTTGAAAATTATGACACATGGATTATATTACTTCTGGTTAGATTTATCATGACCTGGAAAAAATAAATTTAGTTTTGTTGAGATTAAATTTCCCAGAAAATTAGTTATAGGTAAAATTCAACATTAGGATATGAATACGTTAATCCGTTGGTTTAATAACTACATCGTAGGTTAGAACATTATAACACAACCAAAGAAATAATAAGGGAAATCATAAAAAGTACATGTTGGTGTTTGGTAAAGAAAATATTTATCGTAATATAAAGAGAAACATGTTAGCTAAAAACTGAATTCACGTTAAAAGATAATTATTCTGCTGACTGATAAATATATTAGACTTTTGTTTGATATTTTTTTCTTCGTTTCATAAACGTGAAAAAGGTAAAGAACAGTGATTAAATGAGTTAAATAGCATTAAACTATCTTCCTATATTAACAACGATTGAAATTTTTGTGTTGACCATCAAATTGTATTGAAGTTGTTCAGGAATTGAAATTTTTGTGAAGATTTTATTCCTTAATGAACTGTAAATCTCTGCAAATTTTTATTCTTTGACAATAAGTTCAAAAGCATAGATATTTCTTCGGTTTAAATTATCAAAATTAAATTGAAGACTATTAAATCTTGAGGCGAAACTAACAAATTTTTATAATTAAAAACCGTCTTTCATTATTTAAATTTGATTGCTCTCAAATCCATATTAGGTTCTTATTGATTCAAAATAAGTTTTATAGCTTGTGTCTTCCAAGAATTAAAATGATTCTCCTGCCATTAAATAATTTCTGTGTTAAATATCAGGAATGTTATAACTATGACTAAATTATTAAAACTACGACTACACAGTAAAGATGTTTTGTTTTGTTTTCAAGGGGAAGTAAACCTACCCCTACGTATTTTTCAGAAAATTTACGTACATGTACTTCCATTCATCAAATTCTTTTCAGAGCTCGACCCCTTAGAGACCCTTTCGAAGTGTAAACCAAAGTAGTCGGTTTGTGGGAGGCTTTCACCCACTTAAATCTCAACCTTAACTCGGCTCATTTAGCAACCTTACCTCTGCTGAATTCGGTTATTCAAATGCAGTCAAGACATATATGGTTAACTAGTTACAAACGAAAAGATTAAAAAGAACCTTCCAAGAATAGGAGTCGAAAACAGAGTATAATTGAGTATCGCTTGAAATTTTCGACGTTTTTCATTTTATTGAGATTTCCTAAAATTAATTAACCATATAATAGAAATTCTAATAATTATTTGTAAAAATAATTATCATTCTGTCATTAATTTTATCGAAAAAACTGATTCCTTTTTTAATTGAATGGTGATTTTACTGATTTCAAATACCTTGTGTTGGTAGAAATATGAAGATAAATTTTGTCTATTATCTATCAAATTAATAAAATAAAGGCTGAAAGCAAAATTTTATTTTTTTTAATTTAACAGTTTTGGTTGTATTAAGGATAAAATTTATTTTATCTTTTTTCATTTGAACGTAATTTATTAATATCAAAATTTATCCTCTTGAATAAAGTAATTTTCTGATAAATAAAAGTTTAATTTTTAAAATCTAAATTATCTTTCCTTTTAGACAACATTTTATTATCTTTGATTAGATTGTAGGTTTTAATAGTATAGCCGATCTTCTACTCCTTTCAATTCCATTATGTTTTTATCTTGAGTTGAAACTGAAATTAATGATAATACTTTTTTTGTTAATCAAGGTTTGAGTTTAAAAATTTCTTTGCACAATTCATTAAATCTTAAAGCTTTAATTATTGACACGATTCCTATTCAGTAATTTGAATATGAATTTATGGTAAAATTTTTATAAAACCATATATTTTATCTGAAAACTGTTCCATATATCTGTGCTTTCACTTATTTTTTAAAATTGTATGTTAATTTTGTTAAACACATCAACTTTACTCTTATGTTAATCAAATTGAAAATGGCAGATGGGGTTATATACCATGAACTATCAGCGATTAAAATAACTTGTCCAAAGGCAGCTCAGATAATTTTTATATTTCACACAGAAAGCAGTTTTTTAAGGAAATTAAAATGAAATATTATCTTTTGTATTTGGTGAAATTTGTCATTTTTCTGAATTGGGATATGTTGCTGTCTTAGATAGAATTTTTTACATGTATATATTTATATGGAATAAAATTTTGTACCTATATAGTTTATTTACTTTCCTATATGATTTATCGTTGGAAAAATTTGAAAATGTATTTATACAGTAGATTAGATGAGTATATCAGGAATACTGCTGTCTGTGCCAATTTCTATAAATGGCAAAAACCTACTTTTATGCCTGGGAAATTATTAGGTGTCTGTAAGATGACTCTTTGAAGCCTATTGGCATATTTAAAAACCGATTTGATAAGAGATTCGATGTGATTTGGTATAATTTATACTTTATTTGGTGAACTGAAAATATAAAAGTATTTTTCATTAAAATCGTTAAAAAATAAACTTAAAAATTCGGACGGGTGTAGTAAAACCTATTATTTTTATTATTATAAACCAAAAAATCAGGTTTCTATGAAAACTTTGTATGAATTGTGTATTTTGTGCTTTTATAACGTTGTTCGTTTACGTCTTAATGGTATATTATTGGATTATTAGCAGAATAAAAATTATCTTAAATATGGTTCATCTCTATATATTCATTTTCCAAAACTACCATGATGAAAAACTCGAATAGTTTTTGATTTTTACTCTAATAGTTAGATAAAAATGATTTGAAAAATACTTCTTTGTTGAAATATGATTCGAACGGCTAATTTGACTTTTTATTAATTTAGTTTTCGAATCGAGCTTTTAAATTATTTTTATGCCTCTTATTGATAGTTTTTGCATATTTTATTTGGTGACAATGGATAAAAGTTTTATTATCACTTAGAAATAATTTAGTTTTAAAATTGTTGTTTTTTGCAACTTATATAGGCAAATACTTGATGAACGGTTTTGAGATTCTCTTGAGTGTTGAAATTTTTTTTTGATTAAGCAGCATTGCCTGCCATGGATTTATAATATTAGTGAAAGATAATCATATGCTTTCATCTTTTTTATCTCAGTTAATAATGAAAATTTTTCGCGAATCTTGATTGTTAAAAGATGTTTTCAGTTATCACAGTTTAAATCATTTTAAATACTCAATATGCCCAACACTCCGTTTTCATGTAATTTGAATTGTTCACAATCTCTGGAAGACAAACCACTAAGATAGCCTAAAATTTGATGGGGTTATATATTAAATCTGTTTTTATATTGCTAGAAGCGAAAAAATGATATTTTCATTTTTTTAAAATTTGAAACATGACTGTTTGCATATACCTCATATTTATCAGTAGGTCAGAAAATAATTTTATATTTTTTTGTTATTTTACATTCCATAATTTACCATTGGTTTAGGAAATATATGTTTATTATTTTTAGAAAAAATTGTAAAAAATAAACTTTTCTTAGGGAATCGAAAATCAATGTCCTTCATAATCAAATGAAAGATAATATTAGGTTTAAATGACGACGAGAAAAATGTTGAATTTAAACAATTCACTTCTAGGATTTTTGAATTTATACAATTAAAGGTTAATTTATTAAAAAAATCAAATTGAAAGTAACTTATGAAATATTACAAATAGACATTTATAATCTTGAATCGATTAAATATGGGAAGATAATCATTGAACATAGAGAATGTCTGTTTTTACCATCAAAAATTAAAGAAAATCTGCCAAAAATATCATTCTCTTTAACCATGTCTATTTGAAAAAAATCGTTGAGATTTCTCTGATTATTCCATTTTAAAGCATCAAAGAGAACTTGCTTTTCAATCATGCCTTTAAATGCAAATTGCCTCAGGAAGTTCTTCAATAAACTTGTTTTAGTGTATATTGAACCGTTATTTCATTGCATTCAAATATTAAATATATCTAAAATACAAATTTTGAAAATTGATTTATCTCGATCCGTATTATATTTTACCAGTAAGGAATTCAATATAGTAAATATTTGAACAATGATAAATTATCCTCAGCTTACTCGTGTTCACGATATTAAAAAACGACCTATTTAACCACTTTTCCAACACTCTATCAGATGATCTTAGTTTATACAATTGAATACAACCAAATGATGTGCTAATCCTTAATTTTGGCTTTTGCAGACATTAATTTATTTTAATTTCTTGTAAATAATTTACCATTACTTTAAAATAATAATTGAGTTATTAGTGGCTTAGCAAAGATGAGGAATTGAAAACCAAATAATAATACCAAAAATTATGTGGAAAAAAATTATTTTCAGTTTTCACACTTTTATTAGATATATTTTAGTGGTTCACTCATTCATAGAACGTTGAATTATGATTCCAATTTTATGTGTATGATGAGGATGAGTCATACACCTTCATCAAATCTATTGAAGGAATTTTACGTTTATATTTGTTCTTCAACGTGCCTCTATCTATTAAATTATTGATATTCAGTGCATCAACCTCATTTTCCTACTTCGAAGAGGTAGATCAAGATTCTGCTAGTGTGTGACTCGCACTCACTATAAACCTCTCCCTTCCTCGGCCTGTTGAAGCAACCTTACTTTGAAGGCATCGGTTTTTTCAGAAGGATAATAATACTGATTTTAACAACTGTTTTAAACGTCAAATTGAACCAAAATTTCTTGTTATCTCATTCAATTTAAATATGCTTTGTATGTTGAGATGTTATTTTAAAGCTCTTTGGTCTTAAATTTTCACAAGAGGCAGAAAATTCTTTTTTGAATATACTCTTGCCTGGTTTAAAGATTTTTGTCTTGTATTTTTATAAAACTCTCATGTAGTTAATTTCTTCTTTTTCAATTTAATAAATAGTTGTAAGCCTCAGAATATGAATATTCATCTCAATTTTATCGCCAATTTTATCTATAGGCTGGCTGGTGAAAATAGCTCTCGTTTTTAAAATTGTATTTGAATTCTAGCTATTCAACATACTTTGGAGACGTGTCAAGTTTTTATTTATCAATAATGAATTATCAACTCAAATTGATGTTGCACGAGGTTTCTGTTATTTAAAAAGAATAACTCATAGATTGATCGTAGAAGACAAGATTCCTGTGATAATTTCTTAACATTTAGTTGTCTCATGTATATCTCTTTCAGTAGAACATGAAATTTTACCTCAACTTTGAACAAATATCAACGTGGATTTTTGATATTTTATTCAATAACACTGAATGAAAGTCAAGTTTGTTCCTCTAGATTTGTTGGGAAAATCTCATAGATTATTAGTATTCTTGTAATATTCATTCGCAAAAGATCGAAGACTGGGATTTTCAACAAGTAAATCCCACATTTACCAAAAGTTCAAAAAGAAATAATTAGCCTTATCAAAGGTTGTTAACCAAAGAGAATATCTTATGTAGTCAAAATAATTTTAAATTAACTGAAACCAATTAAGTTTTGAAAAGTAGAAAGTAAAGATAGGAGTATATTTTATGAGCACGTAATATGAAAGATAAAAAAATGAGATTATGAGGTCAGAATTATAATCATACATTGTAAATTGTTTAAAAATAAAAAATAATTTAATTACACAAACTTTCAAAATATAAAAATGACTTTTACGTAAGAAAATCACTTTTGAAAAAATATAGATTGATTACGGCCAACTCGCCAAGATACATTCGACAATAGGATATTTAAAATTGACGCTTTTTAAATGTCTAAGAGTTAATTTGATTTAAATTTCTTATTTAAAACCCTCTAGAACAACGCAAATGGGAAATTTTAATTTATTTTGTACATTGGTTTGAAAAATAACACTCACAAGATTCAAGATACTGATTTATCTTATAAAATCCCTCAAATATGTTTATAAATTATATACAATCAGATGAGAATAAAAGTCGTCTAAACTTAGGATTTTTTATTTATTTGATTTTTGAAGTATTTTTTTAATTTTGATATATTAAACAAGAATTTACCAGATGACATAGACGGAAACATACAATTAACAAATCAAAACTTAACAAACATATGCTGTATATACTGCGAATAACGAAATTAAAAATCAATGTGAAAACGCTGTAACGCTCTCCAAACTGAGTTGAAACAAATCATAAGATCAGGAAAACAATAAAAATATAGTTTCGCAGAAAGTAAATAACCCAACTTCCATTTTATAAGTTAGCCATATGGTTGTCGAATTCCATCTAAAAAGATATTGAAAACCATATTTAACACTTATTGTCTCATAAGATTAAAATTTGAATTGATAACTATATAAATCGGACTTTAGTGACCTTTATATTGTTAATATTTTTTCAATAAATAGAAGACATTTTTTAGTCTTGATGTACTTCGAGGTTTTTATCGATTAGATTTTGTCCAGCGCACAGAGGGTAGATCTTTCAGAAACGCAAAGTACCCATTAAGGAGCTATAAAGCCCTCTAAAGATAAAATAAAATTTTATTTGATAATTTTGGAGGCGATCTTGTTAGTAGGTGTTAATTATGTGTGAAATTTGTTCACAGAAACAAAGTTAACAAAGGAGATAATGCAAAACTTTAAAGGAGTTTTATACTATTTTCAGCATATAGAGATAGGTTTTGTTAATTATTTAAAGGTAGTCAAAAAGAATCGTATATTATTACGCGTACGATTATTTCATGAAATTGAAAGAATCATATCTTGATCTATGTAACTGATCAAAAACAATTCTTATGATAATTTTTAAATAACTTTTTATCGACACACTAGATCATAATGATCACACATTATCAAAAGAATATACTGAATCTTTTCGGCTAAAAAAATGCGAATTACTTAGAGTTATAACCAATTAACGATTTCGTGCCTTCCACAGTGGTGATATTTAGGTTGTTATGTTAAAGGTAGGTCGGAAAAAACTGATCATCTATGCTCTTGTAAAACACGATACCATATATGATAAATAGTTCAGTCAGGTATAATGGTTTAGTCTTACAACTTTTCTCATCTACATAGACATTAACTGGACTTGCGCGTTAAAATTAAAGATGTTAATGACAAATTTTCTTCTATGCTGACCCTCACCACATCAAAGGCTCATTTCTAAACCAATATTCTCTTTTTTTTATACTTTTTTATTAAAATTGGCCTTCATAAATATATTGTATGCCGTTAGGCAACATTGACATGTATTTCTGGACTTTTGATGAAATTTGCGTGAAAATTATTTAAAAAACATGAAAAATAGTTGATTTAATGAACTTATTTGAAGACGAAATAAACATTTTTATTATTCAGAAATACAAGCGCATTACCACTCCTGAGTTGGAAAAAAATTAGTAACATAGCTGGAGGTTCTAAATAACATTCGTAAAATTGAAATAAACCATAGAGTTCATGAAAGAATAAAAATACAAATTACATGGTCATGGATGATTTAAAATTAATTTTGTTAAAATAAAAACCTTATAAGATGAAAATTTTATATTTCAAAAGCCTTTAACCATCTATTTAATAAAAGATAGCTAGAATAGCTCGAATAATCACGAGTATTGGGAAGAATAAAAATGTGTATATATTTTTATCAATTTAATATTGAGTCATAAGTCTGAAAAATTTTTCAATGTATGATTGTTAAATACATAAAATAGGTGAAAATTAAATATTAAATAAATATAAGTTTCCTTTACGTTCACATTCTGTTTTGAAATATTTTTAAAATATTCAAATATTCATAGGCCAAATGGTCTTGTATGCAAGGATGATCTGTTTATGGAATAAAAACTGGGTTAAAAAATGTTTGAATTTAATGATGAGAAAACTAAGGATGTTTGATAATAATTTAAAATAGCTTAAACTAGTCTAATTTAGCCATATCCCTTGGGGTTTAATAAGGTACTACATGAACAGGTATGTAACATACTACACATGTTTTTTCATCCCATTTTAGTGTTTTTGGAGAATTATAGATATAATTTCAAGGTATATTCCACTTTAAAATAAATTAAATTTTTTTGTTAGATTTATCATAAAAACAGGTATGAAGAGTTTTTAGATTCATTAAAAATCGCCCATATTAACGAACTCTACAGGGATTTTATGATAAATTTTTCACCCGAAAAAATCTAAACGTTAATCGCATTTATAAAGATTTAAAACTAGTTTTCGAACATGAAGAACTGAGTTACTATAAGAAAATAAATAACCAAATATTTTAAACCGGCACCTTTATATTGGTATATATTTTACTTATTTCGACTGATATTTTTGTTTAAAAGTCGAGTAACTTTTAAAAGGGAGTATTTTTACTGTAAAGGAACAAAAATCTTATTCATCAATTTTATCAAAAAATCATTTATAATTCATAAAAATTTATAGTATCGATCCGTTTTTGGTTATAATCTAAAGTTAAACAATGGTTTGTTATTAATTTATAAAAAATAAGTATAAGTGGAAACAGTGTTGTACAAATAATAAAATTTTTCTTTGTCAAGATTTTTATTTGTTCTTAAGGGAACATAACTCAAATAATTACCTTTAAAATTACATGGTGGCGTTTCTGTAAAATTTTGTTGCTCATGATAACAATAAATGTTTTGAAGTGAATTGATTAATTTTTGTTTTAAATTGAATAACTTTATAAGTTTTTTCATGTAATTAGTTTGTACGAAAAACTTTAGAGTCATAACAGCATTAAATCACAAGAAAAATTGATCACAAGCTTCTAGACGTCGACATTTACTTTTAATAGTTTCGTATGATGTCATTAAACACAATAATCGTTCTTAACTCGAGATACGTTCTTTTATCATTATAATTTGTAAGTTTTTCGCAGATAAAGGCATTACATCAAGATATAATTTGGCATAGAAGTAAATTTTAGGTTTATTACGTTATATAGGTATCAACTAAGATAAAAATCCCTTAAATTATTTACTTCAGATTTGAATGATCAGATAAAAAATTATTTACTCAAATATTTACGAGTAATTTAGTTATAAATTTTTTTTCTTTTCTAGTGGAAAAATTTTATGAGCTTATCTTTGATTTAAAATGAGTATCATTCATAACATAAAAGATCTTCAAGAATCAATCTCATTAAATTTTAGAATTACCATATTTTTTGATTATCATAAATTATAAATTTAGAGAAAATAAATCATTTATATTTGACAGGGCTTCGAGGGTTATCTGACGTCAGAAAACACTAAATACTTCTTTATCATATTCATTATTGACGTATATAAGACGTAATGAACAGGTTATGTTTATTTCTAAAATTGTCCAAAACTAACCAATAATTAAAGATAATCTAGTATTAAACCGCCTATAGAACTCAATAATTTGGCGGGTTTATATCATTTACTGTTGGTTTTCATTAAAACTGAGATTTTGAGGATTTAGTGATGCTTGTATTTCTTCAGCAGGTATTTATTTTCTAGTATAACTGCATGAATTGAATATATAATTAAAATAATGGATTTTTTTTTATCCACAAGAACATTTATTTTTATTATTTATGTTTATTTATATTTTTACTTGATTTAATTATTTTTTAATGTTTTATTCGTGTTTGTTACTATTCCATATATCATCTATCGGGTTTTATAATCTGAAATTTTATTTGTTTATTGGATGTTTATTATGAAAAAAGTAATATTATTAAAACATTTATTAAAAATAATTTATAACAAACCTTATTTACGGAATAAAAATCCGTTTATTTTCAGTTTAGTTTAAGAACCTTTTGTGTGATATTTTTATAATTTTTGCTTTTAATATTATTCCATTTTTAGGTTTTAAGAGTGTATTAGCTTGTTTTATACATTGATAATAAACTGTCTTACGTCTAAAAATAAAATTACCGTTTAGTTTTTGAATGTTTACGTTTTATGCTTTTAAATTCGTTTTTGATATTTTTTTAACAATTTTTTTTCTTTCTTTGACGGATTTAGATGGTTTATTATGGTTTTGTTCTGACAGATATTTGTATTTTTCTAAATTTCAGGTGACAGATCTTCAGGGTCTGGATATCAACGTGAACTGGAAGAACATTTGAGTTCGAATGGTCGTGCCGTAACTGATACTCACTTCTCTTTAAGGAATAAATCTGTATTAAATAAGCTAAAAATGATTTTAAAACGGAGTGGAAATAAAATAAAACCGAATAAAAATTAAAAGAACTAACAATAGTCCACAAGGTAAATTTGATTAATTTATATTCTTTAAGGCTTTTTACGAAAAGATTTATTTTGTAAAATTTCTTAAAACAGTAATCCTTATTAATTTCAAAACTTTTCACAAGTATTTTTTCTGGGTCATCTGAGTGCTCTATGTTTCTGAGTAGTTAAAGTATGCTGTTTATTAGGAAGCGTTTTCTGTCTAACAATTTAAACTGATTTGGATCAGAAAAAATCATGGTAATAATATGTATCCTTCTTTATTTTCTTTGATATTTAATGTTTGCCTTGATTCGTTTGATTAATTTAATAACGTGTGGGGTTTCATACATGTTCTAGAATAAATAAATCTATTTTAAAAAGAACTACTTTAAAACTAAGTTATGGCGATTAATCGACCTGTTTGAAGACTTTTCGACTTCATATAATTTAGTTATTAGGTCAATTTTCAAAGGCAATTACCATTTTCTGTAAGGAATTACATTAACTACTGATTTCAGCTAAATATGTGATATTTGCATTAAATCCTATAATTTATCATTTACTCTTATTCTACTATTTGATCGTCGACTAAGTTGAAAAATATCGAATTAAAGGTTAATATTCTGATTTAAACGTATCCATATTTAGAGTCTACTTTAATATTATCCATCAATTTTAATGAAGTATATGTTATTTTAATTACTTTTGAGCACCAATTCGGTGTAACTATCAAAAAATATAAATGTAATTATAAAAATAGGTCTTTTTGAATCAATGTGGGAAATCAAGGATAGATTCTGTTATCAAATTTTCTATTTTAAAGTTTTACAATTTTAGCCACTTCTATCATCATAAGAATAAAAGTAGTTCTTTATAAATTTGATATTAGTTCTCAGAAATTTATCTGGAGTTTCAAATTTGGATCTAAACTGTTTTTTAAAAGGACTTTTCGTAAAATTTCTGGTTAGATAGAAGTGATCTATTTTATAATTAACTACTATTTCTGAAATATACATCCATATATATTAGTTTTAAGTATTCTATACAAATAGAAAACTTTATTCATGAGAACAAAAAATGTTTAAAAAGAATTGCCTGAGAGTAAATTATAAAAATAAATCTTAGAACTTAAATTCATAAGAAATTAAAATTCATATGATAAAAAGGCCATGTTAAATAGTTCTAAGATAGAACAAACTTTAAAAAAGTCAAATCAGTTTTAAAACATACTTTTCTTTGAGTATGTTTTAGTTGTATCAAAAAAGGTAAAATGCTTTTCGTTATAAAAACTAATCATTGAAAATTATTTTGAGTATCTTTCCATCTTTTCTTTTTTTAATATTTATTTTATTTGTGTAGAGGTAAAATGATTGATATTTAATCATTCATCAAAATTTAAATTTGAATTATTGTACAGAACATCTAAGAATTTTTCTTATATGTGCAAAAATAGAATCAATGAAATGTTTCAATATTATACCATCAAAGTGTGTCTTGACCCTTTGTAAGGAATTTTAAATTTACTTTCGGATGTTCCAATTTATTTTACTTGTGAAATTGGTAAAAATCAATCAAAACAATCTCAAAGCTCAAACGAACCTCGATCAACTTATTATATATTGAGCGAAGTCGAAGAAAAAGTATCGATCAAATACAAAATATTACATTTTACGGTTAAACTTTTCTAGAATAACTTAGTTTTGAAAGGCTATGTAGGTTTCACGTTATAACTTTATCAAATCATAAAATGTAAAGAAAGGTTAATTTTTAAAATGACGTTTGACGTTTAATTTTTTTGTCAATCGAGTTTTTCGCAGATTATAGGATTTTGTATTTAGCTTTGAATGTTAAATTAAAAAGTTCATTAAAATTAAATTTCAGGAATTTTACCCATAGAAATTATCAAAATGTGAACTCATGCCATATAACCATTAATTGTAGTACTGTTAAATTATTAAGTTTATTGTAATTTGATAAGCCATTAATTATAGTCTTTCGTTTGTTCAAATTGTAAAAAGGATATTTCTCTTGTATATTTCAATTTTATGAAATTTAAAAAAGGAATCTGTAAAACGAGAAAGAATTATATTTTAAAGTTAATTATTTATCTAAAATAATAAAAATTCATATTTGAACGATTATAAGTGAAATTTATATTTTTTCGTAATTTTGTAATTAAATATAAACAAATTTCAAGATATTATATTTTTTTAAGATAAAATTAAAGTTATCAAATCGTTTTTCGTTGTTATTACAAAATGAGCAAAATTAGAATTCACAGAACAAATATACTTTTGTCATAAATATCAAAAGCTTCTCGTAACCATTATTGTGTAAATATTTAAATCAAAATTTTCAAACTGAAAATCAAAAATGCAGATATTTTTCAGATTTTCGAAAATTTAAATATTTTACCAAAAATTATCCTACATTACATTCAAACATCATTCCTTTTGGAACACAGAACGAAGGTGTTTTTTTCTAAAATCATGAAATAATTTTTAAATTTTATTACGTATTTTAATTTCACTTAATTGTATAAAGATATTACCTCATCGATGGTTCCAATGAAGATCGACGGTATAATACTTTCGATATTTAGCATATGAATTTTATATTTCAAGAAGATTCACCATAAATATATTTCGGCCGTACTTTCATTTTTTAATGTGGAAAAACTCTGATATAAATAGATTTTTTTCGATCAGTCTCATTTTTATTTTTCAGATCTAGTCTTAGCCTTTGAGAATACGTCAATATAAAAAATTTAAATCGATATTGTAACATACTTATTCTTAACCATAAGAAACATCATCGAATTTTCGGTTCTATAGTTCAAATCATTTATTTTTATTTTTCATTGTCGTGTTATATTTTACGTATGACAAGTGAAATTTTCTCACAAAACTATGTGAAATTATATTATCTTTTTTAATAACTTGCAAATTGTTATAGTTTTTTACTAAGTAAAAAATTCATATTTAAAATATCAATCAGAGTATTTTTAAAAGACAGAGATTCATTTCTGACAAATAAAAATGTTATATTCTTATTCATAACTAGGTTATATGATTTTCTTCTTTAAATTACACTCTGCGTTTTTTGTGTTGGAGAAAGGAAATGTTTTTATAAGGAAGATAAATGTATTGAAGAATGATATTTAACCGTTTAGTAATTTCAATCATTTTTTAACACATATACATTTTTTTTCTAAAATTCATCACAAATTTAATCATTCTTTTGTCTAGCAAGGGCGCGTTAAAACTACATAGCTTTTTTTGAAGAATATTTACCTTCATGTAGATCCTTTCGTAAATTTCTTTTCGGCACTTCCACTTTCCCCATCTGGCATACTTACGTCGTGCAAACACTAGTAATCGGACAGTCTAGTTATTTTACCCAGCGTATTAAATTAGAGACCATATCAAACTCGCAAAAGAATAATAAGTTGATTCTTTTACTTGAATAAAGATATTCGAAATTAAAGGTAAAGGTCAGATATTCAAATCATGCATTAACATTACAGCGTACAATATTTTAAAATTTGTTTCCGACAAAATCTTTACTCATATTTTAAGCATTGATGAAAAATTTAAATTCTGAAACTGAAAACAACGTTTCTTAAAGGATGATTAAAATGAACATAAAAAAATTATTTTCAAACAATGAAATAAACCGAAACATTTTAGATCAATTGCGAGAAGTTAAATATCAACCAAAAAACTAAAAGTACATCTTACCAAAAAAATAAGTTCCAAGCTATCAATGCGTAGTTTTTATACATGTGGTTAAAATCATTATTTAAATTGGAAACAAGAAAATAAATTGCTTTAAGATATCATTAATTTATTTTAAAGGTTTAAATGATTTTAAAACGTATTGATTCTAAAGCGTCACACAAAATTTATCACTTTTATAATTACTCACTTAAAATTCCTCTATTTTGCGACCTTTAAGTAAAGTTAAACGACTTTCCTGTCTTTCATGTTTCTTTGGAGATATTAATCTCACATTTTTAAGAATATACAATGCACACAAGTGTTTCTTGTTAAAACCTATTAACTGGGTTAAGTTCAGTAACATTCTTTTATATGTGTGAGTATTTTATAAAACGCATTAATTATCCACATTATATTTTGTTTAATTATTAAAATATCAAATTCCAGTTATATATTTAAGAGAAAAACAAGTAAATATAGGAAAAATTTGAATACGTTAACCATGTCTGTGTTTTTAAAATAACGCACATTTGTCTGACTGGTATGGTTTTCTGAAATAATAATTTATAAAGTGTTAATTGTAAGGAAATCTTAAAATATTGTCCATTTTATATAAGAGATGATAAATACTTCGGCATTCGTAAAATCAGAAGGCGATTTAAGGATTTACATCATGTTTTTATATCGAAGATATTTTCGATTTATATTTTAATCAATTAAAATTATTTAGTTTTTTTAAGATTTGGTGAAAAAGCGGATTTTTTGCATAATATTTATTGCAGGTTGACCTTCTTCAACAGCATCATAATGCAAAACGTTCAGTGATTCGATAATTCATATATGTGATAATATTACATATTCGCAAGCTCAAAACATTATTATCTGAGTGAAAAATAGATTTAAAAACTTAAAATTAAGAGTAACTATATTTTTGGAGGGAATTTATGGAGGAATTACGATTCAGGAAATAAATGCAGGCCTTTCATTTGAATAAAAGACAACTCGATTATTTTTTGTGTTAATCTTGCATGAATTATCTTCATAAAATTTTAATTACAGGATTATCTGAACCAAATTTTTATTTCACAATTTAATTGACTGCGCTGCTGAATTCTGATAAATAACACATGTATGACATAATAGTCTGCAAGAAGTGTTTATAGATGTTTAATTTTGTTTTTAAAGAAATATCAAATTTAGAAGTTTTTAAGAAAATACTTTCCGTTGTAAGTTATGGTTTATTTCATGTTTATCTTTTATATTATCTAATCAAAATGTTCAAAGTTCATTTATCTCCTACCACTACAGGTAATTCACATGTGAAATCAAAGTGGGATTGCAAAAATATTTTATTGTTATCTATGAATATTGGTTGTCTATGCACGCGCAAAAAGTGATAATGTTCTAGATTTGACAAATTACAAAATTTTATGCATTTACTTATTTAAATACGATGTTAAAATATAAAGTGTGAATGGATCAAACTCTTTTTGAGGATTTATTAAAGCTGAATTTACTAGTCTTTCGGAGTACATCCAGACATCATTATAATCGTTCCTGCTGCACGAAAAACTATAGATACTAACCTTTTACATAAAGGAGCTCAGTTATCGAGTCTCTATTGTAGGAATGATCTTTTTATAAAATTAAAAATTTTTTCAATTGGTTTTGCATCTCAGATTGTTTGCTTTATAATAGTCGATCGTAGATTTTTAATTTTAACGCAATAAAGATAAACGTTAGAAATTCTCACGTGATTTTTATTTAATCGTAAACCTTATAACTTTTGACTCAAATCAAAGAGTGAAATATTTTTTCATCGATTTCTTTCTAAATAAACTCAGAATAGAATAATTTATTTCGAGTCTTCCTGTGTTTTAATCTGCTATTCTACAAGAATATGCTCTTAGGTATATTATTCAATATAATTTATTCTTTGCCGTTTTTTCGATTGTCATGATCTTAAAAAATACAAATTTTCTCACTCATTTAACTGAAAACGTATTTAATGAAATTTTAAAATAAGTTACATGTTATAATTTAATATATATTTTAGCAGAAAAGTCATTGTATAATTTTACTTCGTCACAATATTTTTTATTATTTGATTATCAACAAATTAAAAAAACCTAAAAATAATCAAAAAAGATATTTTCGCTTTTTTAATTTCAAGTATAAGTTATATTTGTAAACATAAATCCCAAAGATGAAGAAAAATTAAAAAAATTTTCTACATAAAAAAAATTTTAAATAATCATAAATATGATGATTTATTTTCGTGATTTTGCCCTTAAATCCACTATTATAGATTTACTATAAAAATTTTTGTAAATGATAAGGCTATAATTGCGAGTTACTCATCTTCATTTGATTAAAGAATACACCTTGATTTTGGTCGATGAAAATTTAAATTTTGTCACGTTATGTAAAGTCTTTTTTTCTTACACACACTCTCGACTTCTCAGAACTTGTCAAAGAAAAAAACTTCAATCATAAATTTAGCATATTTCTAAAATATGACATGCTATCTCGAGTTCAAACTTTTTTTAAATACCAAAACGGTCTAAGATGAGAGGAATTTTAATACATGGATGATATAAGTACTAAGAGAAGATTGAAATTTCTCATCCACATTCGTTTTATTTCTTTGGCCAATTTGAGTCTCATTAAGATATTTTGGGATTTCGAAAAACGTGAAATAAATTATTTGGCAAAGATTTACTTGTCTAAATTCATAGTTAATGTGTCTGATAGTGCATTTCTTCCACGAAACTTCTCAGTCATTTGAAAACTATAATTGAAAAAAATCAAAACCTACACTTTTATATCACCTCGTATGTTGTAATAATGGAATTAAGCATAAAATAAACTTTGGCATGTGAACGATCCTATCACTTCAATTTTACAAAAAAATGAATTTTGAAAATTTGACATTTAGTGAAGTATATTCTCAAAGCGTGAATATTTGGATCACTAGCCAAAGGATTCTCATGCTGTAGTTAATTCTATTATTTCAAGAATGAAGGTAAGAGTGTCTCCAAATTTTAATAAACCCTTAAACTTAACGTCATCAAATATTTGAATATTTTCTCATTTGATAGAGTAAGAAACCTGTTTCTTATTATTTTATAGATTCATCAATTCTCTCCGATTTATAGAATTACATTATACATAGAACTGTATTTCTCCTATAAATGAAAGTATTTTAAAATTACTCCTATTTTTGGACAAATCTAGAATTTTTAATTACGTTCATATTGGAGACTACCGATCAGCTAAGTTGATACGAACCCAATTTTAAAAATGAAAGTTAAAAACTTTGATCATTTTGTAATTGATCAAATGAAGAGAAAAATATCAGAAATTAAAGCTGGAAGAAATTAAATTATGATTAACGGGCTCCACGCTGAATTCTCAAATAAATTGATTGGAAATAGTGATCATATAAAGGAAATAAACTCAAGTTTACATCAATCAATTTTGAATTTTGAAAAAAATTTAATGACATATAAGATCAATATGATGTATGTAATTTTGATTTAATAGATTAATAAACATAAAGGTTATTAATATTACACTACGATATTGTCTGAACAATACCGAGTGACAGTTGGCTTTTAAATATGATCGACTTATAAATGCACAATATGCAGGATAATTGTATCATTCTCTTATGGAAAAAAGCATTATATATCACAGAAGTTGTGTTTAAAAACAAAAATTGAGTCAAACGATTTTTTTATTTAGAATATTGAATAAATCAAATTGAGAATAAAAAATACTTAATTTTCTTCATCGCTACCTCCTAGATAGGTTCGAAAGAAGAATCTCTTTCAGATTTAGACATTATTAATGGGTTCAAAAAATCGAATCATTCAAATATAACAATAAAAACATCGCATTTGTCCATTTCAAGAAGCTGTGCTTCATTAATTAGATATTCCCAGATTTACAACATATAACACATCTGAAGCATCCAAGACGCTAAATCACATAATTTTTGAATTATCAAATATTTTAAGATAATATATGGACCTTATTATGAAACAATCACCTAAGAACATAATCTTTTTGATCTTAACAAAATACTGGTACGCAGGTCTCATATTTTACATTATGAATTAATATTCACTCGATAAAAAATTGATATCTTTAAGTTTAAATATCTGATGTAGTGTGTCGCCAAACATGAATGAAGTTGAAATTTTCGTATTTTGATAAATAAACGAAAAATTTAAAAATTACAACAATTCATACATTTTTTTACCATATCACCTTTCCAAGAAAATTTTCCTCAATATAACACGCTAATCGACCATTAAAAATTAAATTTCCGATTATCTTTCAAATATATCTGAAAAGCGTCATCAATCTTAAATGTGAGCTCTATATGATGCCTGTTAAAAGCCATTAAAATTTATAAGGATTTAAATTTTAAAGTTCGATGCTTATGTTAAGAAAACTTAAAAAGGTCTCTCAATGATTGTGATTTCATTTATGAAGTTTCTAATCAACCCAAATCATTATATTCTAAATCATTTCAAAAATATTCAAAAATTTGTCTGAATAATTTGAGCTTCTTGAATGTTTAAACAATAGTTATATTTAAAATATTTATCACAACGTACAAATCATTGCTATTTAACGCCAAGAAGTGAAAGAAAATTTTGAAATACGAACGTGATTTATATTAGAGAAGTATGAAACCTGACCACTTATGAGATCGAGTATATTATAGGGCTCAGTAGTTTGATCACAAACTCTCATCATAAATCAACCTTTAAGTCATTATACCATCTTCATTTATTTAAGTAGAACAAAAACAGACTTCGACATCAAACCGTTAATAATCTATCCACTGCGAGCTGTCAACGAATTTAAAAAACATTCACATTTTTGTGAACATCCTAAGTAAAGAGTCTTTGTTTTTAGCTTTTTATGATGTATCATAAGAAAAGAAGTAGTTTGTAACGAAATATAAAACAATATATAGGATTTTTTGATCAATTATTCCTTTTATAATTTTCTCAACCAAATTCGAATCAATGAATGCTCGATATAAAAATAAAATTTTTGTTTGGTCAGTCTTTAAGAACATGTTTGATAGTGGCATTAAAAACTGTTGGTGAAATTCATAGAACCATAATTTTTGACTGAATTAATTTCTATCAACCCCGAAAGACATAAAATATTTTTTATTCAAATCATGAGAAATTTTGATTATTGAGAGTTAGAGAGTGAGAAATTTATCATTCAAAAATTTTAAAAAAATGATTGATGTAAAATCTGTTAACTTTTAATCATCAAAGATATCAGATAAATTTATCTCTTTTCTTGTGATAAATATTGTGAGTTCTAATCTAAATTAACTTTGACCAATTAAAAGTGTCAGAAGTCTAAATTGCAGAAACCCTTTGACATGAATTCAACTCGCAAATTGAAAATAATTGCTCAATATACAATATAAAATGAATTTATGGAAAGAATAAGAAAATATCCTTGAAACTATTAGAACCCGAATAGATAATTATAAAACATTTTAATGAAATATAGATGAAGTTATTTTGTCACTAAAATCTTTTTACCAAACGATATTTTCATCATCTGAAATTATTGATAAAATTTAAATTAAGTAATAAATAAATCTTGTTCGACCTGATTACTTACGATACGGCAGTCTCTCAAGAGAAAAGTGGTATTTTTGAAACCATAAATCTGTCAAATAAACTTAATTTCAAGGTGTACAAAGTATGGAAGCATATTAAAAGTTGAAATAACTTACGAAAGTTCAATAATAAAGGTGATTTAATGTATCCATATAAAAATTTAAAATAAAAATTTTTGGCTTCTTTCTTGAATCAATCGAGAAATGAGCCTATATTCGTGATTCGAGATTTGAACAAAATTTTGTTTATAACATATAGTTTTGCTTAATGTTCCTGAATCATTTGGGAATTTTTCGAGACATTCCGGATTATGGGATGTTATAATCTATGAACGAACAGCTTCAATGTTCAGAAATTATTAAAAAGATCAAATTCAGGTATATTTTATAAGGTACATTGTAGTAAAAGAACATTTTTTAAACAACATACTTATTCTTCGCAAAGTTGACAGGCAGATCCTGTTTCATGACAATTCTGTGATTTTTCACATATAATAACAAACCTTTTTTGTTATGTGTTCAAAGTTCCATCTAAAATTTGTCATATAAAATTTTTTTCATATGATTTCAATTAAATCATACACTAGTTAAAATAAAGATGTCTAAAAGTTATGACAATCAAATAGACTCAGGTATAAGACATATTACCTCGATTTTTCTGAGTAAATGGGGCCTATTTTATCAATCACATTTTTATTGTGGTTTAATATGGGAAATTAATTTTTCAAGTTTTTCAAATATTAAATTCAAAGAAAAATTTAAAATTTATTAAAATTTAAATCTACAGTTTTTAAATTAAGTTAAATTCATATTATTGATATAAAATCTCTTAATTGTCTTTAGAGTATTGAATTTAGAGTTGAAACCAAAATATGAAATAGAATTTTGCAATACGTGCATTTAAGCATCGATTTCGTATCTTAAACAAATCATTTTCAATAAAACATTAATGTAAAAATTAAATTTTATTTAATATTCTGAATTTAACACACTATAATATACGAAGAGTTAAATAAATATATTATAATAGTAAAGCTTTATTTGATAAATTAAAAGGTAAATATAGTTTATAAATTTATTTCTCCAAAATAAATATATTTTAGGTTATTTGTAAATTCTACCAGATGAAAACCTTATTTCCTGCTCGATATGAAAATTTTATTTTCAACAAATTAAAAATATTAACAAAAGGAGTTATTAACATTCTGATTATTTCTATTTATTTTTTAAATTTACAAACTTATTGAGATTTTCAATGAAAATATCACAATTTTAAAAGCATAATTTTGTTAATTAAAAAATAATATGAAAATTTATTCATTTTTCGTGTTAAAGAATTTAAAACACATACCTTAAGCTATCAATATATAATCAAAAGTCGTTCTCCAACTGGTCAACCCTTCATGTAATCTTATACCATAGTAAAATTAATAAATTTTATTCTTTGTTCTCAAGGTGAAACTACTGATAGGAAAGTATGGTTTTTTGATATTTTTGTTTTACCCCAAAAAAATTTGTGCTATAGTATATTGTTCTTGCAAATTTGTTGTTAATTTAAAAATATTTTGTTCGAAATATGTCAACTTAAAAAGAAATGATTATAAAGCTATTTGACGAATATATCTAAATAAAGGCTTCACTGTACTGTCAAACAGATTTAAAAATCGTAAAAGTACGAATGAATTAAAAGGTTTTAAAGTCAGTAAACTAAATTGTGTTGTTATTTCAAAAGATACCATACATAACGCACGCCCAGATTTAAATCACAAATAAACGTTTTATGCCAATTTATAAGTTGCTTTGGCCGAAACATTCTATTCTTAAACAATGTTTCATCTGTAAAATCTGAATTCACTTTTCTTTTCAATTGCTAAACAAAGCTAAGAGAATAAAAAATATTTGAAAAATTTTTCCGAGATAGTAGGCAAAATATTTTAAATGGGTATAAAATAGAAAATCTCATTGAGTTATGGAATAGTTCAAATAAAATTTTCAGTAGAAATTAACATAATTTGAAAATACATAACACTGGTGTTTTAACAACTTCTTTATACTATCTTATTCTTTATATACTTTGAATCATTTTTAGATTTGTAAATACTCTAAGAAAATTTATCAGGTTAATGTTTTCACTTTTCTCATTAATGAATTTTTAATGTTAAAACGCAAAAATTTTGTGACCGGTTGAGTGTAAGTTATTTGATGGATTCATTAATGTTAAATTTATCATGAATTGTAAGGAAAGTTCAAAATAATAGACTTCGTACAGAATAAAAATTAAATAATGGGTATAGATGGCGTTGTTTTTATTTAAGCATTAAAATATCTTACAGTACTATTTTATAAATTATTAAGTAACGTCACCACCAAATTTTAATTATTTACGCCAATAATTCCGAAACGTAGAAAATTATTTATTTGTGTAAAAGTTTAACCTGATGAATATTTTATGTAATTTATTCTTAAATGAACTTCATTTAATATTTTAAAAATTTATTATTTTTTAACAAAAAACATTCTCTAGAAATAATCTGATTAAGGAAATCGAAAAATATCATGACGTGAACAAATTTCATTAATAATTTATTGTCATGTCATTAGGTATGATAATCTTCTAGAATATGAACAAATACGGATTTCCCTTTTAATTAAATTAAATGTTGAAAATCGTGTCTATTAATGATAATAAAAATGTTATTTCCATAAATTTGTCTTTTTCTTTTGATAATTATTTTCAAAATCTTAAGGATGAGACAGTTATAACATTATGTACGTTATGTCATCCTTAGAGATTAACTGAGGTGGGGATTCTTAAGTGATTAACTAAAATAAATGAAACGATCATTAATATCGCCTTTTTAACTTTAAAAATCTTTTTTCAATGATTTTTTCTCGGCGAAGATTATAGGATTCATGAAATTTTACTTTAAGCATGAAACGTCACTAACCAAACTTAAATTATCCAGAGAGTTAGAAAATACTACGAATGACCTCATTTTAGGATAAAATAATTGATTATCAATAAATAATGACTGAAAATTTCCCATTTATTGAGGATTTCAAAGTAGATTGAAAAGGTCGCAGAAACAACCAAAATACTTCATTATAAGCTTATATTTTAATGGTATAAATGCAGCGTCATCAAAAGCTAATATTTTTTAATCAGCGTTTCTAAGCTTTAGAAGTAATTAAGGATAATCTGGTATTAAACATAGTATAAATATCGATTGGAAGGCGGCGAGGAGTACTTTAATCATGGTTTCTGTTTTGACGAAGGTTTTCAGTATTTTGGTGGTGTTCTTGTTTCTTGACCAGGTATCTTTTTGATTTAAATAAATAAATTTATTTTTCATCAAACATCGAATTTTGTTAACTTACCTAACAGTCCTTTATCTTGCATTTGGTTTTTTGTCAACTTAGGTTCGGTCTATCATTTTTAATCCTATACTCTGCATTGTTAAGTGCACTCTGGCTCATTTTATATCCTCAATATTCGTTTGAAAATTTTTTTTATTACTTTTTTACAAGCACTTCGTCTTCTGAGTTTTTACTTTCTGTCAATTGATTTTTATTTCTCAGAATGTGATTGGATTTTTGTATTCATTTTATGACATCATTCCACTCGGAGTTGTGTTTTCTGATAGGCTTAAGATATTTTTGAGACACTTGTCTTCTGGCTTTTATTTTCTTCTTTTGTAATCGGTTCTTGATTTACATTTTGTGTGGTCTGAGATAAAAAGTCTCGCATCGGCCTCCAGATTTTGGTATATTAAACTTGGGAAATGAAAGATCAATTTAGTATGATCCGAGCATGCGGTGACATCGATAAGTTCGGCTTTAAACTGGATTTTTACCTTTCAAAGCCTTGGCATCCTTTTTTTATAAAATTGAAAAATCTTTTATTCTCTTGTTGGACATCGGTAACAGTTTTAGGTTTTGACTTTTGATTTGGGACCTGCCAGGTATTTCTATTATCTCTAAATTAGAAGGTCTTCAGAGTCCACATATCGCCATGGAATCGACTTACCCTTGGAAACTAAGAGAGGCGGGGAATCTCGTGCCAAACTATCTTTTGATGAATATGCTGATGTTGACAATGATAGGTTAAAGAAACTATCAAAGAAAGGAAGAAGACAGCCAGAGGGTAATAAACAAATTTGACAATTTTAAATTAAATTATTACAGTAATATTGCGGCTGGTTTATTCATTGTTTCATTAAAAATGATCTTTCTGTGGTTCTAGAAGACTGGCTTGAGTTGTATAACTTTTTCTATTTATCATCAGTGTCTGGTATTGATGTTTGCTTCTCGATTTTTTGTTAATCAACCATATTGTCCCTTCATTTTTAATTTTGATATCGTTAGAGACCGCAGAAGTCTCATCGGGTTCTTCATTCCTTTAATATTTAAAATTTTGGTTTTTACGTGGATTTTTTATTTTTTATATATTATGAGGGGTTCTTTTTCATATGGCTTTAAAGACTTACCATTTGTTTGACATTTAATCATTTTTGGGGATTTAATTTTATTTCATCGTTTGGGTTAGTTTTGTCCTAAAATCCTCTTCTAACTTTAATTGAGTTACGTGTCCGCTTCATAACTTTGATTTCTTTGGTTGTGATGATTGAACCGTATCTTACTTGAGTGTTGAAAGTTGAAGTGATGGAGCTTGTTCACTGATAAGGTGGTCTGGTGACTACGTTTTTTCCGTTCAGCATCATTGTATAGAACATTTTTTGTATTGTTGAGTATGGAAGTTTAGAATTTTGTTCAACTTAAAGGGTCACCCTCTCCTTGGACTATACGAGTTGCCTTTCCTGGGCGCATTTTTTATTTGGAAAAATACCGTTTCATTCTTTAAAGAGACTATTGTTACAAACTACTTCCTATCCACCACTGTTTTAAATATTAATTGCAACATCTCTTCCCGTCTCTAAATGTCAAGCCCGTCATTATCAGATTCTTAGTTCAGACCGGTACATTTGTACATGTTCTATGGTAGATATGCCTATTCTCAAAATAGTGTCTTTATTTTCTGGTAGAAAATAACTTTTTCCAAAAATCTCTGCTGATTCTCAACACTAATTGATATCATTATCAGATTCTTTTGTGTGGATATATTTTGGAATTATACTTTTTTATAATCCCTTATATTTCAGAAGTTTATCTATTATGTGATGATACGTAGCCCTTCCTAACATCACAATATGATTTTTATCCCAAAGTGTGTTTTCGAAAGACTCAACTTTCTATTTCATAAAGTTCTCTGAATAAATTCGGAGCAAGTATTTTATCCCCATTTTTAAACCTTATGCGTTTGACATTAAGTCAAAATATCCTTCTCATCAATATATGTTAGGATTCTTCATAAACATATTGGGATTTCTGAAGCAGTTAGTGTTACTATAATTGGGGAACTTCTGTTATCAAAAAGTAATTTATTTTAATCGTTGAAAACAATTAAATTAGTATTTTCTTACACACTTGTTAATGTTTGTACGAATATTGTTTCCATAACATAAGATGAAAGTTTAAATAGTTGGGCACGTTTTAAGATGATATTTTATTCATTCAAAGACTTCGAAAAGATGTGAATTAAACTGGTGCCAATTCTCGTCACTGACTTTTGAGAAACTTCAAAATGAGAGAATAAAATAAAATGCTTTGAGAATTGATTTAGCCGCTCATGACAAAAGGTGATTCGCTGCACAAGAAAATCACCTAATTTCCAGAGTTAGATGGTGCGACACGTCATTTTTTTCTTTACAAGTCCCAAATCGTGAAAATTTAGATTTTTGATTGTAAGCGATCGGCAATTGTAGATCACCATATATACAGTCTGTCGAGTGCTTTGGTTTTGTAAAAACTAAGATGACTCTCATTTAATTTAAACCAAATTATCCTCCTTAAAGACTTTGAATCACCAATTGATTCATGAAAAATAACTAATTATCACATTGAGATATTTTATCTCTTTCGTGAGTCGAAAATATCGAGTCGGTCACCATTTGGGGATGTTCTTAGTATCTTTATGTTTGTTCAGAAACAACACGAAATAAAATTTCAAAATTGTGACATGTTCTTGTTTCTCAAACTTGATTGACTCCCAAAGCTTATGAATATGCATTTGTTCTAATTTATTGGGTTTTTAGGAGTCTTTTTCTTTATTTTAAGTCAAGGTAAGGCTTCTGAGTTTGTACTTTCATAACCTTTTCTGTATATAATTGAAAATGTAAATCCAGAAATTCGCATAGCCCATCGTTGTATTTTGGCTTTTAAGGTTTATGGAATGCACTTTTGTTTGATATGAAATAAACATAACAGGTTGGTAATCAAGGATAATAAAGAGTTATTTCCATCGAGGTATTTGTTAAATTATTTGATAGCCATTGTGATTGGAAAGGTTCCCTTTTCAATTGGGGAGTATTTCTGCATTGTGAATGAGGGAACATATGAAACCATCGAAATCTGCCGTTCAATTTATTTTACTGACACTTGGGATATAACTGAAAATATTAATTCAATAAATCGTGGGTCGCTAAGAAAAATGGTCATATTTTATAAAAATATACCAAGACACTCGATGCGTTGTGGAAAATTTTTATTTTTTTAATTGACTGTTGATAAAATTTCTATACAAAATATTTATTCTATTTCAGCAGGTCGTGTTGAGTAGAAATTATATCAACAGGCCAGGTGATATGATTCTAACAATAATTTATCAACACACAGACTTTTGGCATGGTTAGTGATCGTTGGAACATCTATATTTTCGATTGCCTCTGTTTTTACAGAGATACTTGAACACCTTTTTTCAGATATGGTTTAACAGCATAACTAAACGGTGTTATTAAAAAAATAAATTCTCACTTCAAGGTGCAACCCAGCTGATTTCAACGATATTAGTATGAGTCGAAATTTTCTAAGCTGCTTTTGCTCTTTATTACACGTGATCAATATATTTTTAAGACACCACGGTATCTTTGGGTTGTCACCTGAAAATTCCGTCAATTACCTTAAGCTTAATGTATGAGGAGATGCTAATCTAAATATGACAAGAAAATCTATTAATTTCGTATGTGTATTTATGGTAAAATATATAAGATTTTGAGCATCAAATGGCATTTGGATATAAGAGATTGTCAAATCGATCACTGTGAGTCTGAAGCTACAGACGATTACAGAAAATATCTCTTGGTGTTTTGGTAAAGGATACCGAAATATGCCTAATTTTTAATTCAATTTGATCGAAAAATCAGTGCATACTCTGACATTTCCATCTTTTTTGAATGATGTTACAAGAACTGTCAATTCTGACATTTCCGGTTTTGAGATAATTTTTTGTTGCTTTGATTGGCAAAAATTCTTTTCAACATTTCTCGGTTGTAGAATGAAATTGGCAGGGCTTTTGTGTACCGATGCACAATCCCTTGTTTTAACAATGTATTTGCTTAAAATTCCCAAGCTTTCAAAATTTTTTTGAAAATATATCTGAAAATTCTTGTAAAATTTGTTTCAGAGAAAGAAAAACATTAATACTTTGAAGTATTACAAGGTTTTTACCTCTGTGCTGCTTTATCAAATCTCATCTACTAATATTTCAACACTTCTATAAGGAGAATAGAGGTAAAATTTTTCCACGTGAAGTCCGTAAATATACCATTGTGGTTCCCAGTATTTCCAAAACCTACTTTCATAATCCTGTAAACTAAATGTTAGAACTCTCTAGGTTCGATTTAATGCGTCTGTTGATAAATTAATTGTTCTTTGACACAGGTTACCCTGTGCAAATTTCCATTTCGAGCCTAATTTCCTTTATTAAAATGTGGAAATGTATGGCTTCTTACAGTTAATATTAATTAGGAACTTAGATTTTTGAGCTTTTCTCCTTCATAATTTGACTATGGGGCGGCACAATCAGAAAAACGTTTATGCGCATTCTTCTCAGGCAATGATTCCGAATTGGATAAATTGAGTTGCAATAGCATGCCTGAGTCGAGTTTTTGAATAGGTGGAGTTCTTTTCAACTTAATGAAGATTATGTTACTGGCTTCAACCTTTTCAGCTTAACAAGAAGCAAATGAAATTCGGTGTGCTATGTTACTAGCTTGTATGAAATTGGTAAGTTTTTGACTAGAATAGAAGATCGTATGTTCCTATTAAATTTTTCCAACCCTTAGATAACTACATCGCAGGACCTCCGGTAAAAATAAACCAAAATCATCATTTATGGCTTTATTCTGCAGAATAAGAGCAAACACTTTAATGCTTATCTCCTTGTAACGTCTAATATCTAGATTGAATATATCACTCAGTGACCTCTATAGGATAAGAGTAGAAGGGTTCGTTAACGCACATATCGATTTTATAGATTTATTGATTAACTAGTTTTATTTTCCCTTTTTTCGTCGACAGAGATAAATATGCTTGAGATCCAATGACAGCAATAAGAAGTTGGGTTTGCTTTTCGGCTTTAAATTTGTTTTCCATTCTCTATCTTTCATAAAATTAAAATTTAATATTTCATTACCTCTTGTCTTGTGTTAATTTCTCAATTTTGCCTGACATTTTTGTCTGGTTGCCTTTTGTTATTAGCTACTACTCTTTGGCATTTTAACTTCGATAACTATAAAGGATTTCTCTCCGAAAACTGTCATAAAATCCACGTTGAGAGTTTAAAATGAGAAAAAATTATTGACCATTTAAAAATTTAATTTGATCATGATTGTGATTTTTAAAACAAAATTAAATATTAAGTCATTTTCAGATAATTTTGAATAACATTCATAATACACTTGTTGCTTTGAGTCTTAATTTATGTTCTTACGAGGATATTTAACAGTATTTTTCATGAAATTTATTGTCATACTACAGAGGGTATTACAATGTATACTTGCATGTAAATAAATAAATATTTTAATTACATTGGAGGCATCTTTTATAATTATTAAAAAATCACGATGGCAGTTTTAAATGGTAAAAATTATTGAGTTACTTATATAGATACCAATATTTTCTTTAAAATATTATAACTTGTTTTCTCTGTCATTTTTTAAAGTAAATTTAAACAGTATGATTCACATATTTTTAAATCCATAATCAAGCTCATAAATGTTTAAGAAAGTGACATATCATTGATTTATTCAAAAATTAAAACTGAGTGATGGATGATTGCTTAAAAGTATTTTGAAATAAAATCACTCGAAAAAGTTTTGAAACAGTCTCAGATTAGACAGTAGTTTTAGTTCACTATTTTTCCATGTATGTAATTATTAAATATGATGTCTGAAAGAGAGCCTCTGTTTTTCTCAATATAATCAACGATATAAAATCTTAATTTTGACTTATAAAGCTACATTTTCAAAGAACTTTGAACAGCTTTTATAAATAACAAACAGAAACTACAATTTTAAATTTTAAAAATTTTTAAAAACTTCATTTCAAAACTTTATTGTTGGAACCATAGTTTCTTTGAAAGTTTTGGCTTGATCGATAAACGTGGAGAAATTATATATTTAATAATTTACATGTTCGTTTGAATCATCAAAAATATAAATTATATTTTACTTGAATCGAGTACATCAATTTTAAGGTGAAATAATCAATTCAGTTGATTGTTTTCATTCGCTTCTGTGTTTAAGATTTTTCTTGTCGAGATTTTATTTTTAAATTTTGTTTAAAATAATCATTCATTATTACTGTCACTATCTTATTGAACCTGTCTTTTTCATGCCATGTATTCCTAAAGTCGATAAGATAATAAAAGATTTAAATTCTGTTATTCAGCAAAATTAAGACAAGAATACATTGGAGATTTTAAAGAAATCGAACTATGTGTTAAAAATATCTTTTCCGATGTTTATGTGAAATTATTCTGCAGAACGAGTTTTTGATACAAATTTGCTATTTAGTTTAAATTTACTTTTAAATTACCATATACATAAAAATTTTACAATCCCTCTGAAGAAATAAACAAACTCAGATCAAATTTCAGTAAATTTTTCAAACTTAGAAAAATAATTAAATATATATATATCACATTTTAAGGTTAAGGGATTTCAGTTTTCAGAAGATTCAAGAAAGATTTTTATAATTTTTATGTAAAATTCTTTATTTTAAAAACTATGTATATACCACACAATAAACAAATGTCATCTAAAATTTTGTTAAACAATTAACAATTAGAAACAACAAGTTAATTTTTATTTTCAACTATCATCGAATTTTGACGCAGATATCATATAATTTTTATTTCCCAATGAATATTAAATTTCTTTGTTCAAATACTCTGAAAAATTAATTTTTGCCAGGGACTTTACCAAAAATGTGATCGAATGTCATTACATAGCACAAGTGGCTGTTCTTTATTATCTAACATATTTAAACTTGTTAAAACCATTAAAATAACCTGAGGATGTTCAAATAGTATCATGAAGATATTTCTTCGTAAATATCCCTTTTGTACAAATGCACAAATGCGAAAGTTCAAAAAATAGTACAAAATCTGAAAGTTATTTTTTACGTGAGAAACCATAACGCATCCTCTGTAAGATTACAATATTATGGGGTATACTTTTCCCATTTAAATAGTTTTTGAACAATAACTACTCAATTTTACTGATATCAATATCGGAATACGTTATTTATCAATATGAAAGTAGTTTTAAACTTAAAAACAATTTTAAATGAAAAAATTACACGAATTTAAAAATTAATGGAAAAGTTAACATATATTGATGTTATAAATTCAACAAAAATTCATCAAATTTATCTTGCATACATTTCTATCAAAATTTAAAAAACATTTCGGGACAACGAATCATTTTAACTTTATTTAACGAATAAACCAAAAAATCTTATCTATTTTCAAAAACGTCAACTTTATTGTGCTGAAAAAAATTAAATTTTATATTTTTAATATATCAAATAAAAATAATGTAACATAACTAATAAGGGCACAAATTGACAAAAATTCAACATTTTATGATCAAAAATTAATTTTAACAAATAATTTTTTCGAATGATGATTTGATATTTTAAATATTGTTCTTTAACTACGTTTGATATTGTTTCAAGTTGAAAATTTTCAATGATATCCTAAATTATTTTCAAAAACTATAAAGTTATTTGGATTTTCTAGATCAGTTGTTTTCAGCTTCTAATTGGACAAACAATCTTCGAACCATCAAGAATACACAAATTAAAATCTTTAACACAATTAGCAAATAAAATAATTCATGTGTATTTTGAAAAATAATTATTAACCGAAATAGAATTAATAGCATTTGAAATATAAGACGATCGAATTCAAACTTTAATGTTGATGTGAAAATATTTCATTTTTCGCTTTTTGGAATCAACGTCAAATTTTTTTTATTTTTTTTCGATAAAGCAAATAAATATTTTCATCTCTTTAAAAATTAACAAATCTAAGTGTGCGTTGTAAATTTTGAAATTATGGAAATAATTTGAGTTACTTTAATTTTTAAAATATTGTCAAAATTTGCAGAAATTTTAGGATTTTCAGTTTTTGTGATCGCATTAAATCTGCTGTGAAAAATATCAATGTTTAAAATCAATAGATTAATTTATGAATAAATATTTTAACAAATTCATCAGTTAGACTATTTTTTCTTGTTAAATAAATCTTAATCTGTTTTTATGTGAAAAATATTGATTTTTTTGCTTATAGTTTAATATTATGAATTTAGTGGATCTAGAAATAATTTATAAAAATTTGTCATTCAAAAGTCAAGGTTTTTAAATTAAGAGTATATGATAATCGAATTAATTTTTGGAAGTATAATCTTAATTTAATGATTTATATTGAAATTTTATGGAGGAGAACGATAAATCTGAATTTTGAATCTTTCCATCCTTAATTTCACAGTGAAAATCAAGCTTAATTTTATATAAATCTTTCCTGTCCTCACGTTTATTTGATAAATAATTTAACTTTAAACACCCCTATTAAAGATTTTTTATTTCTTTATATGAAAACAGATTGAAAATTATTTGAACAACATGAAATCATATTTTCAAACGATAATATGAAGATAAAGTTATTCTGTCAACTTTTATGTACTTAGGTATATCTCACATAAATTAAAACTCAGTTAAATATAAAAAAAGACATCAGAGAATCGTAATTAAAAAATTTCACAATTTCTAGATTCGGCATAACTTAATGAACATGGTTCAAATTCTATTTCTTAATGAGAATTAAAATATGTATGATAATTAAAATTTATTAATTATTACAAAAAAGTATCGAATGATTTTTAACTTCGCTTATTTTAATTTCTTTGTCAACTGTAACTTTTCAACATACAATAATAAATAAACTATTTTCGAGTTTTTCATTGATAAATATTCGCAAAATGAATCTACTAAATTAATGAAACATAAGACAACTTAAACTCATCAAATTTGTAACGAAATTCAGTTTAGTCATTTTCTTAATCAGCACTAAAGTTTAATTTCACATTGTTAAATTTTCGAATAGAAAATTATTTTTCAAATTAGTTGTTCAAAATCAATCAATCATTTTTTATGAATTTACAATTTAAATATTTAATCATTATCTTTAAGCTGTCAATGTATTTTGCTATTTTTGAGAAAATTTTTCTTATTTAAATTTATACAATATTTCCTTCATAAGATTTTATGGGTCATAAACCACGACGTGATTCATGAACTCGATTTAATACAAGGAATCATTTTTGTTAGAAACGTGGAGTTTTAGCTCTCATGTAAAACGAATTTTATACCCATTTTATTTCAAATGTTAAAAAGTATTAAATCTCAACTTTGATCGTTTAATGTATTTTGGATTTTTCAAATGCTTTATTTCATCTTTTTCAACTAATTGGGCATATAAAAATGTAATAGAAGTTAATTTATCCCCAAATACTACAAGGAGTAAACAGTTGATGAATCAAACATGGTCTTTCCTTTATTTACTAAATTTTTATGAATGTATTTATGAAGGAGATTTCATGAAGAGTAAAACATCTAGAAATGAAAAATTAAAAAATTGGCTCAGATTAATCATATCTCATATGTATTTAAACATTAGACCATGTAAAAATGGTATATTGAGCATATCAAAGAAAAAAAATGATAAAATGATTACTTTTGATTAATTATTGAAATTCCGAGAGATACAAAATTTTTATTTTAGCAATTTAAAGTGAACCTGAAGTTAATATTGAGATGAAGACTTAATTTACGGTTTGAAAACGAATTTTGGGAACATATATTTGAGAGATCAAAAAAGAACTACGTGAAAAGTATTTAAACTCTTGAAATATTTTGAAAATTTTTAAACATTTATGATATTAGCTCTGACCAAAATCTTTTATTAATTTCGAATTTAATAATATGATCTTGGAGGAACAAATATTTGACACTAGGCTCCGTATCGAACATAAGTTTAATTTTTATCTTAAATATTTTAGATAAAAGCAACAATGAAAGACGCAATAATCTTCTTGACAAATAACAAGATTAAAATTAATTTTTTTTAATTTTGTGATTGATTCTGATCTTAAGAAACCATTAAGTCAGATAATAATATGATAATAAGCCATTTCAAAAATTGTGAAAGGCGTATTTTTCGTAAAGTACTAAAAAGTTCACGAAAATACAAACATTATCTCAGCACGTTTTTTCATTTAATTTTATACTTTTTAGCCTTCAATCTAAACTGAGCAATCTCTTACATCGACAATTCACTTTACAAAACAAATTTTCATTTAACCCCTTATCTGCTTTTCCTGTGTATGATTTTTATATCAGTCTCATTAATTAATGTTCAGTTTATTTTGAAGTTTCTTTAAAATAAGAATAAAAAAAAACAAGTTTTAAACCATAAAGTTTAATTTAGTATCGTAAATGATAATTCAGTCTCGTACAATGAATCGTTGTCAAATAAATACCTTTAGTAACAAACAAATATGATTTATGAGAATTTTTTCAAGACTTTAAAGGTTCATTTCTATTCACTGTTATAAAAAATTCTGTTTGTTTCAAAAACTAAAAAAATATTTTAAGTATGGAATTTTTCACATAAAAGAAAAAAAATCTGAAAATTTTTCTTTTTGGATAAAATATAATTTTGAAAACAAAATAAAAACTCAAATAAAAATTCTTATGTTAACATTCATTGTAGTTTGTGAAATCTAATCAGATTTAAATGTTAATTTCTAGTTTTAACAAAATAACCAGAAAAATATTTTTAAGGATAAAAATAAAATATGTGAGGAAACGAATTTCTTTTCAAAAATCTTTGAAAAATTACAATTTATCAAATTGATTGAGCAGATGCTTGACAATTTATTTTTAGGATACTCAAATTTACCAAATATTTTAACTTGTATGTTAAATATATTTTGATAATTTTATTATTTGAATTTCAAAGTTTATAAAAATTGGGGTATTTGTAAGATTTTCGCCACTCTGATATTGAAAATTCTGCGTTAAACAGCTCTCATTTAATTAAAGTTGTAACTAACACAATCATATCATCTTAATACTACTTATGATGATTTATACTATAATTTAAAGAGTAATGGTGATAAATTTTTTATCATAATTTCGAAAATAAAATTTTATTTAATTTGTTATTTACTGAAAATATTCAGGCTAATTATTTTTGGATTTTCTCGAAAGAACAAAAGATTTCTAAAAATTCATAGGGTTTGAATACTGATGGGTAAATCTAATACCACATTGATACTAAAGAGTAATATTTTATATTTTTAAAATTTATGACACAATAATATTTTATTTGTTACCTTTATATTGAAATTTTATATTCATAAAAATTAACAAGAAAGTTTTCAGTATTAGAAAACAAAGATGAATGTAATCCTTTCCTCGTGTGGTATCTGAATAAGTATTATAATGAAAGGAAATAATCATTCATTGTCGTTAACAGTTAAAAATAGATCGATGAAAAAACATGTAAATTTGTAAAATTAAAATAATATGAAACGATAGAAGTTTTCACAGACTAAAAAATCAATTCGTGATAAAATAAAATCATCCAACAGAATTCATTCAGGAATATCAGCAAAAAATGTCATATTTTTAAAAAGAAAAAGTGTTTTCCTGTAAATGTCATGAAATTTTTTTCCATATCCTCCTTATGTCCGTTTATGGAAATTTTCGAGAAACTATTTCAAATTATAAAGAGATCCAAATTCAGTTAAAAAAGAACTGATATAAATGAGCTAAAATAAGATCAATTTCATGAAAATTATATGAATTTATTTTATATCGTATCAAAATACTCTCCTAGTTGAGTATTAACGAATGAAGATTTGATAATTTAAAAATCATTTGTCACGACAGAACAAATAAATTATATTCGATATATTATATTGCGTATCTTTTTGCATCGAGGCTTAATAAACGAATATTTAGTGTAAATTGATTCAAAATACTGAAATGGTAATTAATTAACGAAATTTAAAAAAACTAAATTATTAAAGGCGCCATTAAAATAGAACACATTGAGATCTTTAGTTTTTATTAAAATAATTTTTTATGTCAGAATAATTTGTATTTGTTGTGAAATAAGAACGTTTTTAGAAATTTTGTCTTTCAATATAAATTTACTGGCGCAAATAAATAAAAAGTGAACAAAGAAGGATATTTTTAATAAATTGGCAAATGGGACTTAACCTGAATTAATTTGAGTAACATAAAGCCTATAACTTAACATATAAAACCAAAGTGAATATTTTTACTTTATATCTAGCCCTCGATATCGTCTGGTTAATTTTAAATTTATAACTCTCCTCTTGAGATGCTTGGGTTATGGATTTTCAACATATTTCAAAAAGAAAATTCTCTTAATGAAAAAAATTTACATTCAGAACCTTCCATTTTATGATTATCAAATGGTATTTTTCCTAAGTTTTTATAAATTCAACTAAAAATTTTTTTAATCTTTCAGGAAAATATTTTTACTTGAGAAATCTCAATTATTTACAAGTATAAACTTAAAATATTTCAGAATGATCTTGCAAAAAATACATAATTAATATTTTACAACTTCAATTATGATTTTATTTAGCGAGACGATTTTAATAAAGGTCAATTAAATATAAAAGTTTTAATTTTGCAAAAAAGCATTTTCAATATAAAGTTAAATAATAAAATATATTCGAGTGTATACATCATACAACCATATCCAAATCTTTCTAAGTGAGAGAATTTTGCATTCCACTTTAATTTTTTAGAAAATGAACATTTAGTTCAAATCTGTCCTCGTAGTTTTAGAGTAAATATAAAAATCCATAATTTCAGTTTTTTTATGTTAAAAATGTCGTAGGTACATTGAAATTTCAAAAATATTCAATGCTTTAAAATAAATTTTCTGATCAGAATAACGACACCTGATTTTCAGCGATAAAATTTCCTTTTAAATTTAACTTTAGAAATTAAAAATGTTTCATCGTTTCCATAAAAAATAGTAAAGGAAATACCTCGCAAAATAAAATGTAAATAACTTTCATAGTTATAAATTCAAGTGAGTCTAATTATTGTTTCTCAGCTTTGATTGTATTAAAAGGTAAAAATTCATATCTATTTACGATTCTCGTAATATTTTGAAAATAATCTATCAAATTTATATTTTTTCATTGAAAAAATAGGAATAAAATTTTTCTAAAATCTCATAAAGTTTGAAATTTATGTGTAAATTTACCAACAGAGCATGAAATAAAAGAGGAAATCATGATAAGAAATTTGAAATTCGCATTTGCATAAAATGATTTTATTTAAAATATCCAACATTATCACAAATCGATACGTTCTTAAATCAATATAAACAATATTTTCATTTATAAAATGATGGTTAAATGAGGAAGAGAGATACAGATATTTTTAAGTTGATTTTACAAGTTAAAATGACTCAAAATTTTGGAAACCTGAATCTAAAAAGTTATCTTTCACCTTACAAAAAATTTATATGTGAAAATATACGCTAAAAATTTCATATGTCGTCAAATTAAATCCAGTTCTTTAAATTAATTAATACATTCAAAAATAGTGGATGATAAGCGATTGAAATAAAGGCAAAATCAGACTTATTCGTTTATCACTCATAAAAGCCTCAAAAGATTTTTCCTTTAAGAAATATAAAACTGTGGACGTGCGACTATACATTGGAAAATTTTAATAATTTATCTCAGTTAAAAATCTAAAACAAATGTATCAATAAAAAGTTGAAAATTAATAAATGTAAATGTATAGTTTTAAAACTTATGAGACGTATTTATCAATGAAATCATTAATATGGAGACAAATTAAATTCTGTCTTCATTTAAAGTTGTCAGAAGAGAAAAATGATCAATGAATTTTGTCATGCCTGAAATTAATTTGCGTTGAAAAGATATTTTATTTTCGCGCTTTTTTCATGAATGAATTTTACTGTATGGTTAACTCGTGGATTTTGAAGTTAAGAGTTTTCTCATATTTTATCACAGATTTAAATAGTTAATTTATTACTAAAAAGATCAAATTATGGTCAGTTTTCAAGACATATAGCAATTTTTGGAACGTTAATTTAACACCTCACCCATTTTAACCCTTGGGGTTCATATGATAACATATGTGGTTTATAAATTATACCCTTAAAACATATATATCCCTCAATCGTCAGAAGCTTAAATTCATTTGAGTAAAATTATTAAATGGAAAATTATCGATAAGATCATCAAAAACACATTTTATTCCTCTTATGAATATACTTGGTAGTTAATGATCGTCATGAGATAAAATATTATGGACTGAATTGATAAAAAGTGAAAGATTTTTTTGACATTAAAATATGTGAGGTTCGTGGAAAAGATGCCATCCGCCAATATTTGCATGATTTAATGCATTTTTTTGTTTACAAAAGCAGAAATCGATGCGATTGTTACACATTAATTTGACGGTTAGTTAATGAATCACGAGGTATGTAGAAAATGATTTTATCAATTATCCTGGGTTTTTGTATTTTTTAATAATTATAAGAAATGTTTATTCACTTTAATCATGTTTTTTATTTACACTGTTCTATGTGTAAAAATAGTGAATAATCTTACTTTGAAATATGAGATAAATTTATATCAAAAATATTTCAATAATTTAATGTGTTCAATTTATTTATAAAATGAGAAGTCATGCACTCTAAATTATCTTTTGACAGATTATACTTTTAATCTAAGTTAAATCCCTGAAGTAACAATTGTATCATAAAGTTGCTGTTAATTTTCGCAGAGTTATAAATATTTATTTCCCATAATAAATATATTATGATACTTAATCCAACTTGTTATACTTAACTTTAATCTTGGATTAAAACGAGTATAAATTGTGTTTTTTTCGTGATAATTATTGTTTTGTTATGGTTTCCTTGTTCATGAAGTTTGCAAGTCTCTTCGTTCTGCTGTCGTTGGTTCTTCAGGTATTTCCCATTTAGTATTATTTGATTAACTCTTCAGATATTTACTAATTTTTTCGATGATCTACCAAAAATATTTTTATCATAGATTTTTAATAACTTAATGCCTTTTCTTAACGCCATATTTTGTATTTTATCTTCTTCGAGGTTCATCAGCTGCATTCCATGTCATTAATTCATATATCATAACAATTTTATCCTTTTACACCATCTTGAAAACATAAATTTATTAAAAATATTTAAATTATTTTTGGCGCGTGTCTATTATTAAAATAAATATTTTATTGAATGAGTTTTCTAGACTTTAAAATTATTTGCACTCAACCGTTTGATCGTGAACACATATTTTGTGTGTTGTTTTTTTTATATTACCATCGTATCAAACTTTTATTAGTCTTTTTTAAACTATCTTTCTTATTTTGGCAAAGTTATTTTTTCAAAAGAACTTTGTTATGGTTTTTTTTGTCATTAATTCTCAATTATGTTTGCCGCTCTGTGTTTTATTAACTTACCTGGGCGGTGGTTGATATTTTTTCTAACTTTACTTTTTCGTGAATTATTTTGTTTATTTTATGTTTATGTTTGGATCTCGAAAAAATTCCTTTTACACACATTTTTTTTTATTTTCTTTCAAAATAGAATTTGTAGCTTTTATATGTCAGATCATGTTTATATTTCAACATCAAATTATTTTTAAATGATATCTTTCAATGAAAATTTTTGGTTCTAAGCACGCTTTTTTTGATTTCTTATTTTCTATCTTAATATTCTATTTTAGAATGAAACTTTTAAATGATTTTCTTCACATTTTTTACTTAATATGTATTCCTCTTTTAAGATCATTAATAATAATTTCGTGTTATCATTTGATTTTTCAGTGAAAATGAATTAGATGAATGACAAATTTTTACGATTTGTGTTTTATGAAAATTTTTGTTCTTTTACTGAAAATAATCTTTTAGCTTGTTGTTTCCGATCGTAGTCGAAAGGTGGTTGCTCCTACTCCAGAGTATTATTTTTTTAATATAAGAAAACCCGCGAGTTCGAGAAGTGATTTTAGAACTCTTCCGGATGCACAAAAATTTCTAGATGATCTTCGAGCCAGGCGTATATTAGAGGAAAGAAAAAATCTACATAACTCACGAGACTAGAATATTTTGATTATTCTATGAAAATTTTGTTTTTTTATCCACGAATTGGCTGTATATTTATGCTTTATAATCGTTCTCATTCTTTGTGATTAACAACAATGAATAGCTACCTTTCAGTCTTTATTTCTATTATTAACCATGTTCTTTTCATAAACTTATTTATTTTTCTTATTTTGGTTTACTTAAATATAAATTTCCATGTTTATAAGATGTCTTAATGAATTTCTCATAAGTCCCCATGAAATTAATCGATTTTATTTGTTATAGCATAAATAAGGGAGTATTGTCATTTTTACTTGAAAATTTATTTTGTGAGGGACTAGTTTTCTCAAATTAAAATGTGAAAGTTTTTTACTCATACCTAGTGTCAACAATTAACCATTTCACAGGATGTTGTGCGTGTCAAGTTTATATCCCACGATTCCCCCCAGTTAGAAATATAAAATAAAAAACTTTCATAAGAAAAGGGATTTTTTTGAATTGCTGGTCATAGGTCACATAAATTTCGCTTATTATCTTCAAGCTAGGATATCAATAGAAATGTAAATGATCTTGCGTTGTTTGCTTATTCAAAATAGTATATAATGTTTTTAGTATCTTAAATTCTTATTTTGGATTATTTGATGATATTGTCTCACGAAAGTGGTTCTTATTATATTAGTAACATTTTTATTCGAAAAAAGTACTCCTAATTGAAGCGTTTAAATATTTACGTTTTTTATTTTTCATTTCAATGTTTACAAAGAATCGAAGTATTTATTTAAATATGCTTCGAAATTCTGTGAGTTACATTTCAATATTAAAGTTAATGCCGAGTTCTAATTAGTTCTGCTTACTAAAATAGTGGGAAGTGGCGTGAAAAATCGGTGCAATATGTTCATCTAAAATATTACACAATACTTCGTAGTAATTTATCAGGACCTTTAACCTTTTATTCATCTCTGATGATTTTTTTATTTTTGAATGTCTTATTGTTGGTTCAAACGATCTTGTGTTAGAACGTTATTGATTTTGGATAAAAAATAAAATGACCAATATACTTCCAAGTGTGATCTAATAACATTCTCCGTCATTTTTATTCGTTGATTATTTTACACACTTTTGTTGACACTGTATCGTTAAAATTTTTATAAAACATTTAATTTGAGGATTTCATGGGTATATTTATTAAACTGCTATTTCCATCGTTATAAAAACTAAAAAACCTACCATTGTGTATTTTGGCTCTTATATGTGGTATGTAAGATGATATCGAATTTCCTACTCGTACATTTGAAATCTGCTTTTCGGTGATCGTGTAATTTATCTGAGGGTATAATTCCACACATTTTTAAGATTAGGCAATTCAAAAAATTATTGTATTTCTGTTTGATAAGCATCCATATCGTTTCAAAATAGTTTATACTCATTTTTAAATCTTTTTTATTCAGATTGAAAATTTTATTTTTTGAGTATTCAAGGCGAGTTTGTTGAAATTTTGCTAAAACTAATATTATTTTTTAACAGCTTGAAAAGTCGATGACATTAATTATTTCTCGATTCATTTTATTTTTGAATAAATGACTCTTTTTTATTGTTTTGCTAAAATTCCATTTTATTCCTGACTGACTCTCCTTTTAAAAAATAAACTCACTTTGATTTGATCGATGACGCTGCTATCTCGCTGAACTTTATCTTATCAGCTGTTAGTATTCGGGAGACTGAGTCTATAATTCTTTTATGTTTTTCAGTTTTAAAACTTTAAAATAATTGTTAAACTTCCCAAATACGTTGTTAAGTCATACACTTTGGTTATTTCTTGTTATATCGGAATTCGAGAGCCATGATCGTTTCCTTGAGTAAATCTAGCTTCGTACTGATTTCTTATTTATTTTCATTTTTAAAACAAGAAGAGTTAGTTCTTATTTGTCGATATCGAAGTATTCTGTGTTATATTAAAATTTTGCTTTCACATAAATTTTTTACCAAGCGCGAATCTCCAAGCTAAACGATAACTGTTTCAATTGATTCATCCCATCAACAGAGCAAGAAAAAAACTTTTTGATGAATATGGTCTCAAAAAAGTTAGAATACATTTTCATTGCTACTATAAAAATAAAACGCACATTCTGCTAAAAAACATAAATATCCACATAACCTCTTTCTTTGAAAATACCAGGAAAAATAAAGAGTATAATTTTAACTATTGATGAATTTTTGAGTTCATTCTGGTCTTTAGTAAAGAGATACTAACTCAGAGCAGTTAGATAAAAGTACAAAATATCTATATATCACAGGTAATTTTCAATCAAATTTTCTTGAATTTTCAGATGTTAAACAATTTTTAAAACTTAAAATTCTTCATGGAAGTTTCAAATTTGACTGCTTATAGTCATATGATTTACAAGGTTTAACTTTTACATTTCCTGAAGGCTATCATATTTCATCTCTGTTCATATACTTTATCACATTTTTATTATGATATATACCTCATCAACAAGTATCTGATTGTCATTCAAATCCACAACTTCAACAGAGACCACAACTGTAGTCCATAGTTTTCTTACATCAAGGTAGAGAAGAAGTTCACTGTCTGGCATAATGTGGAAATATTGGTAAGTCACTTTCTCACTTATGGGTAGATTTTGCATGATACATTTGGATACTTTTTTAAAAGCTGATGGAAAAACAATCGTTGACTTTCAAGTTAAAAACTGTTGATTCTAAATTCTGAAAAAATATTATCATTCATTTTACTTACATTAAATATTAATTATCTTATGAATGCTGAAATTTATGCTTTATGTAATGACAGAATAGCGTAATAAATAATAATCTGTAAAAAAAACTTCAAAGAATCCATCTCAGACAAAAAACAATATTACAAGATACCATTCTTCTAAAGATGGAAAAACTCAAAATTAAATTGTCAAGTTAATCCCAGCATTTTTATAAAAAAGTGGATTTTGTGGTTTTCGATGATTAAAATTAAGCTCGCAATAATCGACGAAAGTTTTTCAATAGCGACCTCTCAAAAAATGAGTGATTTCGCATCAAAACATTATGAATCAGAAAACAAATTTCTTAAGAATAGCGTTATTGCAGACTTTTTAAACGTTGGTTTTATTTAAACGAAGAGAATAATTATGTTGTTACTATTATGTTCAAAACATAATTACAATGATTTCGAGACATCATCTGCGATCAACAGAATTCTTCAGATAAAATCGTGAATCAAACATTCAAAAATAAGAACACAACCAAGTTCAAAGAATCATTGATATAAAAAATAATGCAAAATCGCAAGGAAATATTATCGGAAATTTGGATTCATATGTTCGTTACGTTCTTTCCTTATTGTATAAAAACCAAATAAGATTAAAAGTATTGATTAAGTGTTATGCATGATAAACGACGCTAATATTTATCAGATCGATTTTGTCCAGTTAGCTAAAGGATTATAATTGTCTACTCGATGAAATTTACTGACATAGACACAATGGTAGATTCAAAATAAATCTTATTACTGTTGATGTGTCTTACAACTATTGCCCAATAGACGATAAAAAAACAGGTACATTGCCTAAATGAGTAATTTAAAAATTCATTCTCTAGTAGCTGCAAAAAACGAAAGTAAAACTTAAACTGAAGATCCTAAAACTCCATTTAACTGGAGGAGATAAACGTCATCAAATTATGTGAAAGGCTACAAATGTGTTTTGCCACGATCAACGACTACCACACATATATTTTGGGGAAGCTATTAGAATTACGAATGAAATCGAAAAAAGACTGATATAAGTAAGCGTCCACCGATGCAGTGTCTGGTAATATTGAGATTTAACTTTAAATAAAACTTAATCTCATTTTGAATAGTTATTGCATTTTATCCTCGAGCTTTAGTCAATTTGACGATAGGTTAAATTAACATTGATATTATGATTTTAATTCAGTATTAATAACTGCTTTATCGTTTATACTCTTGATATTTTAAAATAATAACTTTTCATATTTTTTTATTTTTTGTTCGTTGATTTTTTGCCTTTGATTTTGAAGAACGTGAATTTAACGAGTTACCTACCTTTAAAATCCCATTTTGAATTGATTTTTTGACATGAAAATTTAAATTATGAGTGACAGCCTACATCTAGATTGTTTTAATGATCAATAAAGAAGAAACCAGTCTATTTACCGTGTCATTAAACAATTGCAGATTTGAAAGTCTCTCAAATAATTTGTACGTATGACACGAAGAGCTAAGGTTTTTATAACATTTAAGGGAACTTCCTTTAAACAACAACTGAATCGCGGAGACGCTGGCTTGATCATCAGAAGAATCTTGTAAAACGTCTTAGAAGAGTAAAGGAAAAAATATGAGTTAGCTTACATAATTTCAATACTGATAACAAAATTTAGTCCATATCAAACTGATAACGGTTCTTTCAGCAGTTTATCGTTACTTAATCAGAATGTGAAAGGTGGATAGTTAAGATGTCAGCAAACTGCCACTGTGGCTTTTCCTCGCATGGGAATCTAAAGAAGAGTTTTATACTTCTTCCAAGGATGGGAAGAAAAAGTGTGAAAAAAGAACATATCATTGTCTTCCTCGTAGACTGGTAAATATGAGCCATTTGAAATCAATTCAACCACACATTTTGTAGTTTTAGTCATTTTATTTTTTCATCTTTTCATACCAAAGAGAAAAACATCAAATAACTTCGGAAAAAGGTAAGACAAATAAGTCTCTACAAATTCAAAAAAATGCCATTTTTAAGAATTATTAAAACAGATTTCCATTAACGGTATATCCCAAAGACTACAGTGCACAAACGATCTCGGAATAATTTTACGGTGTGCTGACAAATTATATCAAGTATTGCTGAACGTAGAATAGAAATTTAAGAAATTAACATGCATTATCAGTAAAACGTATTTTTATGAAAATGAGCTCCAGTAATTTGTGTAATAGATTGGAAATTAATAAAATTAAACTTCAAAGGTTCCATATGAAACGATTTCTAAGCATGCTTGAAGAAATTGACACGAACTTTGGTTAATTTTAAATATAAAATATATTGGTCAAGTTGATATGAGATACTGGGAAGTTAGTGGGCTGTTTTGAAGATGTAAAATTCACAATACTCGAAACAGAAACAAAAGTCACTTCCACAAAAACGGGGGAATTTATAATTTAAAATATTTTTCATCTAAAATCATCTGATATTGAAATTTAAAGCAGATATATGCTTTTGAAAGCTTTAAAATCATATCTCTTGGATCAAAATACAGTATAAGTTGTTTCGGCAGTAGGCAATGTTTTGTGAACTTTGTAGGATTTCCTAATTTCAGTCAATGATACTGAAGAGGCAGAGCTTTAAATAGAATTTTATTTCATAAATATAGATTCAATTGTTAAATATTTACTCACTGGTTCATTACATTGACAAAAGAAAACTGATTATAAGCTTTTAAAAACAGTTTCCATGAGTCCTTGGAGAAATTTTCAACCAAATATTTTATCAAACACAATTATTTCAAAAAACCTGATGAACTGAAAAGCGCAAACTTAGAACGTGATTTGATTGAATTCAACTCAATGTTATATGGCACATTTCTTTAACTGAGAGAACTCACTTGTCCTCACCAGCAGGTTTAACGACATATTGTACTGCTCAGAACAGATTTTCATCCAAATCAAAAGGCTTAATTTGATTTATGATGATGAAGGTGGAAACAATTTTGCTTCTTTCAAAGTATAGTCTTAAGCCTGACTTGTCGTACCATGCATTAGAGTGTCAGAAACATTAAGGCTATCTCACAAAAGTCGTATTTGAATAGAAATTATTGAATATGTCAAATTATCACATTCTTAATTTTTTATGATATGGTGTCAACCGCGTTTTGAATGATTAAATAAAAAAATTTGTAGGACCACAACTAATTTATTATAAGTCGTGATGTTGCACTGGCAGAAGAATATTTAATCTTCAAAATAAAAAATTGGATTTATAAGTTAGTTTTTTAAGGTTCGATCCACTCTAATCAGAAAAATTTATTCGTTTATTTTGAAATAAGTGGTATAAAAATACACCATCATTGAATTTTCTTAAAAACAAATAGATTCATTCGTCGACTCAACCACTAATTTAACTAGAGGCTTGAATTTGCATGATAAAATCAAAATATGGATAAACCCCACCCCGAGCATGAACGAATATTGTTTTAAAAAAGATATCTAGTTTTGAATCAATATTTATGATATCGACTCCTCGTACATCTGATCCCTCATTAGTTAATACAATACTTACTACATGGGTAGCATTATAGTACCTGTGTAATTTTTAACTCTCAGCTTATATCATACATTTTCTTGTTTCTTCTGATTTTCATGTAGATCTCCTTCTTACCTTTCATCTATTTGACAATGAAAGACATTTTGTTGTTAAATTATGCAATTTAAATCCAGAAATTTCATTTTTAACATATCGACATGCGCCGCATCCCAGCCGGGGCGCTTGTGCGAAAACTTAATGAGCATGGCTGAATGGATTTAAAATTGGATAAATCATAAAGTATCAAATTTCAATTCAATCGGTAATTGTTCGCATGCTGCTTGAGATATTGAAGTTTTTCCGTTTATGGATAAGCGGATATAGGAACAATGGAAGTTATTTTTATCAATAAGCATAAGCATTACTATTCGTTGTTGGGAAAAATTTTAGTCAAAAATTTCTCTTATCTCGTTTTTGCTTATTATCTCAATCGACACGAATTATTGGTAAAATAATTTATTAAAACGTCCACATCCTGTTTGATAATTAAGATGTTATGAAAAATTGAAAAACAAGTAACCTGAGATATAAAAAAATCACAATTCATATTTATGATTTAAACTCTATTTGTTAGTTGAAGAAAAATCGCCGTGTAGTTTTAATTAACATGTCATGAATAACGCGATAAAAAATTCATGGATAATTTAGTGCTGGATGACCGATGCGCGCGGGAGATTAAAAATGTCGAACGTGAGATTTTTTATTTAACTATTAAATGAAGAAAAACTAAAAGAATACTTCTTGTTGAAGGGTCTGGTTATATATGATCAGAAAATTTCTAATTTAGGAATTATTTAAAGAAATTTAAATTGTTCTCACCTGAAGTTGTGATTTAGAAAAGCAGAAAGGCGACGAAAATGACAATATCCGATCAAAATCGACAGAGAGAAGAGGGTCAAAATTTTTGATAGAATTCTAGCTTTAAGACGCAGAGCTTGCTAGACGTATATTTCCAAAAACGAAAGGGTCCTCGTCTTACTAAAGCTCTTCTGGGCGAGCGAATTGCAAAATTTTTTCCCAGAAAATTCTACAAATTATTTATCGTCGGCCATCTAGTAATTGGATAATGAATATTGTGTCTAGCCTCTATGTCAGTAGAGAAACCATTATAGGTCGGTATAATCGTTGGAGGAATTTTTGTATATATAACAATTATATGTATTTTCAATCAAGAAAGTTGGGACAGGGAATGGGAATGAGGTTTGATGGGCAACCTCCCAATGTGGTTGTGCAAATTGATGAAGCTCTTCTTTAACGAAAACGAATTTCTAATGTAGGGTGTCTTCTTCTTGCAGATATAACTCCAAATACAGAAGAAATACATCAATGGAGAGAAATTCATGAAGGAAAAGACTTCAACCTCAACAGAAACCACTGCCTGAGAATCGAAGAACTATTGATAGTTGGCCTAGCCGAGTGAATTAAAAACCCTGACGGAAGTTATAAAACAGGTGAGGGGACTCTTTCACGTGGAAAAAAGAAATGCGTGAACTCTTTTTCCCATAAGAAGAGAGAACTTACAACAAGGCAATAGATATAAAAATAAATCAGGGTGAGCAGTTTTGAGTGACAAATGGTCTGTTTACAAACAGATACGATAACAACATAGTCTATGAAGAAAATTTTGTTTCATCGACAGTAGTGCACACTTAGAATATTGAAAGACAGAAGTAGAAACTGAAACATAAAGTGTTGAGATGAATAGAAGTGACAAATGCTTATGTTTTAAACTCTCTTTTACACGAATACATGTGGCGTAGCGGAAGAGCAATGGCGGGTCCATCATTCTAAATGATTTATTACCTGAAGCCAGTCTACAATGTCCTGTTTGATTTTAATATTTTTCATTTATTATTATCGAAATGTGAATAATAAAGTATATTTTATTGTTTTTAAACCAAATGACACATGATAAGTACGAATAACTTAAATTTTATAAGTTTGTATGATCGGGAAGAATAAATAAATTGAGAAATATTTGTCTCACGATAGGGTAGTTTGTGATGTTCAGTAAAATTTTAGACAAAAATCTGAATTTTCGAAATATGATTTGTTCGAGATGCTCCTTGTGGAGTGTCACCGTTTTATAAATTTCAGTTTGTAATTATTAAAAATCAGCGTCAAAATTACTTTTGTTCATTAACAATAGTTCGAACACCTAAACATAAAAATAAATATTTTAATGAACGCCGAAGGGCTGAAAATTAAATAACTTGAATTAATTCAACAGAAGATGAGGAATTGTGAGAATTTGATCTTTGACATTTTTAACCTAATGCGCGTGCCTGTAACTAAGTTCTTCATTACCGATTCATGTTAAATAATTCCTTACATATATTCAACTTGTGAGAAGAATGCCTGGAAATAAATCATTTGAACTTTTTGAATTCAAATAGATATTTTTAAAATGCAATTTAACTTATATGTAAGATTCATTTTCAAGTTTATAAAATTAGTTTCAAACTGGAATTAACCTTGATATCACATCGATCATATCTATGTATTTTATACTGCTCATGCTTAATCTTGATAAAATTTTGAAATTTATTTGTATTCAGCATATTTTGATAAGCTTTTTATATTGAATCATCAGCAATTTACAGACTAATGCCCTTAACGTTAAAGCCATTCAAATAAAGTTTTATTGGGTTAAACCCTTAGTTGTTCAAATCAAAACTAATTTGTTTATGTGTCTGGACGAATGAACATATAAGAGAAGGAGAGGCAGGTTAGTTGGTGGATATCTGAATCAGTAATAACACGCTTCTAACATCCTAGTTTACGTTTGCGCATAAATCTTTTTGAAAAAAGTATTAATGACGATTCAGCTGTCGAATTAATAAAAACGCCATTTATACGTGGTAAAATTTTCATCAGCTATAAACGATTATATTGTGTGATAGTTCAACGTTTATTAACTTATATCTCTTGATTTCATCAGTTAATTCGGTGTATTTTTAGTTTCTGACAAATCTGAATCGTGTATTTTTTGAAGAAAAGCCATAAATAAACATTTTATAGGTAAGCCCATGTTAAAGTTCTTCGTTAAATTTGTGTTTAGATTTTTCATGAATGTTGGATAAATGCTTTTCACAAACATATTCAATTACACGAACTTAAATTCGGCTAATGTCGTTTTTGAGATTAAAAGTATCGTAATTGAGAGAAAAATGACATTAAAAACTCAAGCATGAAAAAAGCAAAATCTTCAAATTTGGAAATCTGAGCCATTTTATTGTTAGAAAAAAGCTGAAACATACTTATTCAGTAAAGGTATAATTACTTTATTTAACCTCTGTAATATTTACCGCTGTGGAGCGGTGAAAAATACCTTTATGTAGAGTTACGATAATACTCGCTTTTTTGATAAAATTTAAAAGGTGAAAGGATTTTATTTAATTGAAGATAAAAATTGAGAGAACATATATATGTTTTTATTGAATTAACTAAGTACATGTGAAAACTGCCGCTTTATGTAGTCAGTTTAAATTCATAAAAATAATTTGATTTTAAGTTATTTTCTTCAATGATTTTAGTGTCAAATGAATTTAAAAATTAATATTTGGGAATATAAAAAAAGGAGTGCAGATAAATATAAAAATAAAAGTTTTGATATTTCTATATCAGTATTTTGGTAAATATATGAGTCGGTCGAGGTTAAAGCAAAATTTAAAACATACATGACATAGTTGCATCGTATTTGTTATTATTCAGTTATTCTTGTATCTGATTCTCTCTGTTCTTGAATCTTGGAATGTTATTTCTTTATAAACATGATGAAACGTTAATTTCTCGCTTGTGCTGGTGTACAATCTGGATGTGTGGACTCGTTATGTTGAAATTTTAAAAAATCGAAATTAAGGATTAACTTTAGAAATGAAAAATGAGCTCGTTTAACTTTCGTCCTCAATATTTTTCTTTGTTAGCTCTTGATTTTAGTGAATGTATCACGTACAAAGTTTTGGTTCTGCGCATATTTGTAAGCACTTTAAATAGATTCTCTGAAGGATATTTTTATTTCAAAATATTCTATGAAATTAAGTTAAAAGCGATTTTATTTCAATTTTATAGTTTCTTCATCGTTTTTGAATTTTGGTCGGCCTTTGGCAGTTAAATGTGATTAATGCGAATTATTTGAAAAAGTATTTCTGGTAAAAATCAATTCACAGTAAGAATGAGAAGTTGTATCAATGTAATACGAACTCCAACCTCCACATATTTAATATAATTGAAAAAATAAATTTATATAACCTCCTTCAATCTTAAAATTAATAAACGTTCAACGTTCATTTCAGAATCAATTACCCACATAAGAAGATAGAATGCTAAAATTATTCGGGTAGAAAGCTGAAATTATAAGGATCTTAGAAAATTTTAGAAGTGAGTTTTAATATGATGATAAATCGATAAAGGTATTTTTAATGAAAAACATAAAGTAAACAATTAAATTCCCAATATACGAATTTTTGTCTGACATTACTAAGCGCGCGCATACATAAAATCATTTAAATAATAAATCTCACACATTTGAATGTTTTAGATCATTTGTATTCAGTTATAAAGGTATTTGTACCATTTAACGAAATAATAATATTTTAAAAATAATTTCTCAGGTGCAAGCTTGATTGGTAAGGAAAATTATCTAGTATCAGTCCTCGCCCTAAATATTAAAGAGGTTCACAAATTCACACTAATTAGTTTTGAATGGATAAATTTTTTCAGCATCTAGCCAGACTCTAGAAATCAGGTAATCGGCGGAGACGTTTATTATATAAATAATACGTGGTAGTGACAATAAAATAGAGAAAAAGGCAGTTAAATACATTGATCTTGCGCGTGGCAACTAGAAGCCAAATATTGTTATTTATCTAACGATTATACACGAAACTGTAAAATTAATCCAACCTGTTGATTAAAGCATCTCCAATATTTTAACACTATTTGCAAGAACTTAGGGTTTATATGAACAGTTTGTGCATTTTAAATGTTTTTCCATGTTAAACTCTACGCCTGCGCAAAACAACAACCATCGTGTTTGTGCACTTCGACTGTTAGAATGGAAATTGACGTGCCAGAACTGCCTTTGAGCGACCTACAAAAAAGGGCTACTGAATTATTGGATGGAATTCGTGATGTAGACGAAAACATTAAAAAAGTTACTGGAAGAAATTACTTCGAATTGAGGTTTTTCAGTTGATAACATTTGGCGGGGATTTAATCAGAGAATGAACCGTCGTAGAATTGCTCGAGAACGACTGCCTAAGATCGAGGATCATATGTATGGTTTAATTTTAATCCTAGATTGTTAGACAGCGGTAAACATCACACTCCAATTCATGCGCCTGAATCTGAGAAGGAAATCGTATGTCTGACTGAATTTATAGGTGCCCGTCATGTCGGAGGTGGTTCAACCCGAAAAAATTGAACTAACCACGCCTGATGTTAAGGAGGAGGTTTTGGATGAAGAAACCTGTCTACGGTACTTCAGCATCGTTAATATAGATCTAAAAGAATGTTCGGTCACCTCCTCGGAACTCTTAAGAAATTTAAACAAGAGAACGAAAGTACGAAGAGTTTGGTATATCTTTTTTTTTTATATTTTGTCAATAAAACGACAAGAGATCGAAAAAAAACAGGAAGAGAGGGCGGCTAAGGAACACGAGGATGCGATTCGGCAGAAGAGAGAACTTCTACAGTTACGAATTGAAAAGCAGCGAAATTTACGAAATTTGAGGAAGCAGATTTGGATTCGAGAACTTGAGGAAAAATCACAAGATTATTTCGATATTCTGTCTAATTTTATCCTACTCTCTAATGACTCCCCAATTTTGTACTGTCCAGCAAAGCATAATGATTACACGACAAAGAGGTTACAGGAGTCTAAGGACTATTTTTCAAAACGAAAAGAGGAGTATATAAAATTAATTCCAGACTTTGCAATTTTGAATGATAACTTTGAAAGAAGTGAGCATGACGAAAATCAAGGTGACAAGGATAATTCAACATCCGATTCTTCATCAAATGACGAAGAGAATGCCGAAAATCATCCTGTATCCGAGCCTATTTCTCAATCCATCTCTAACAGCACGTAATCTGTCAAAAACAAAATATTTTTAATCCCTTTTGCTGTTTTACTTTTACTTCACAATTTTTGATGTATTTAAATGCTCAATGTCGTCTCGAATAATCAACCTGATATGATTGATCTTAGTTTTTTAATGATACAGTCCTCGAATTTCATTGAGTTTCCTCATGTATATTAGTTTTCGCATGCTTATGCACCGCTCATGTTTAATATTTCGTAATCACCAATTTTATACAACTTATTTTATTCTTTAGATTTTGCATTTTAGGATAATCATGATATTAAATACGTTAAATTAATACCACTCATTCTTGTGATAAAATATCATTCTTGGATGATAGTTTTTTATGTTTTGGTTTTTAAAAAGCGCTCTATTCTTCATGGTTAGGGCTGCGGATATTTTAGATATCATCACTCCTTTTATGTATTTGATACTTAACTATCCATTTTAAGAATTATTTTAAGATAAGCAGGATTGTATCTCCCTATAATGCAAAGATTTTTTCGTATTTTTATGATTTTAAGAGGCCGATTAACATGCTTTTAAATTGAAAAAATTATATAAGTCATGTTCTTCCCAAATGAAAAGAACTGAGTACATTCCATTTCTTTTATAACCCATTAACTCATCTATTTTCCTCAAATTATTGGGCTTAGTATTTTCAGTTTACAAAAATCAAGAACCTTGGAATTGTTTTCATAATTTGAAATGTGTTGCTCTTCTCGACTTTTCTTTTCAATTTATGAATTTTTACATCATTTTTAAAATTCTTTTTATCGCATAAGGTACTGCGATTTCATAGACGTTAAATAAGAACCTGTATATGAAATCTTTCTGTCAATTACAATGAAAAAATTTATTTTTTTAAATTCTTTTTGTTTAATATTTTATTAAACTTGAAAAGAATGAATATGTAAGGAGTATTTCGGAAATATAATGGTAAAATATGTTTCTCCATGTTTCTATAAGACATTAAAAATTTTATTTTGTATCGTTCTTCAAATGATTTATAACTGATTAATTTACTTTAATGTGGATATTTTTCATTTATATCATGCATTAGATTACTTATCCTTTTCATTAAATTTCTAAATTATAAGAATAATTTAAATTGGAAAATTAACGTATTTTAATCATATTATCGTTTTTTGGTCAAATGGTAAACCAAGAATTCAACCAAGTAAAGTTCTTACTTTCCCGTCTAATTTATAAAAGGATAGTAAGAAAATAGAATTTGGTTTTCCACCAATAAGGTGAATTTTTACATAAATAAATCTTATATCCATTGATTAATGAAGGATTTTCAGTTTTTAACCGATAATAAATTACTTTTAAAGTATTTTAAACTATGAAATGACTACAACTGATTTAGTTTACAATATTTTCAAAATTTCGGTTTCATGAATTTGAATTATTTTGTTTTTCGAACTTTTATTGTTACAAAGCATGTCTTACGCACAAAGATCAAATTAAATCATAAATTAACTTGGAATGTGATTTTGGATATTTTTAACTCTCTTTTCATCAACTTCATTTTATTTTACGTTTTATTCTCCGAAAGAAATTGTAACATACAAAATTAAATTCGAAATTTCTTTTTCATGGTGCCATGAAAACGTGTTATCATAATATCAATTTCTATAAAATTAAATGTGCCTAAACGTTCTCCTACCCAAATGGATTTTATATAAAGCTAACAATTTCCACAAAATTAATGTCAAAATGCATGTGTTCACACAATGTGTGATTAAAAACAAATACAAGTTTCATCTGATTCGCATTTGCTTTAATATTGTAAACTATAGACGCGAAATAATTCAAAAAAGTCTTGATTGTTTACAATATAGAGCAGGGTGAGAAACGATTTTTTTGAAATAATGATCTGATAACATAGCATGTACCTTGATAACGTCGATTGTTTGAAATGAATTGGTTTTGAAGAAGTTTGTTTAGAATAAAAATTTTAATTTGGTACGATATTAAATTATGTCGTTTCTAGTTACATTCTAGGTATAAATTACTTTAACTATTAAATTTTCTCCCAATAATTCACTAACTTTTCAAATTGTACAATTTCTTGGATAAAAGTTAATTTCCCTATAATTCATTTGAAATGCTTCAAATTACACAGCAAAAAGCCGCTTAATTAAATTCGTGGTGTCATCTTTTTTATAAGTTTGTTTGAATCGAGTAAGCTCAGCTACATTGAATTTGAATAGCGCTGTTGTGCATAGATTGACATCAAACGGCAGTTTTTCGTTTAATTATTAGGATAAAAGAACCTTTTTGGGTTAATTTCACGAATATATTATTAGAAACATAATTTTAAGTTTTACTACTTCTCATCTACCACATATAAACTAAAAATAGAGGGTGGACAACGCGCAAGCATCAATATTTAACACTGTTTGGCTCTACTACCAAGCTATGCATATGAATATGGTTTATTGGTTAGTTCAAGTATAAAAATTCATTTATCATTTGGAAATTTTGTTGTTTCGTAGAAAGTTTTCATTCATTAATCTACATAAGCTAAATCTCGAATTTAACTCCTTTAACCCCAAGAAACACATGTTACACTCAATAAAACTCTTTTGGATGACAGAATAGTACCTAAAAACTGCCCAACTGCTGAAAAATCCCTTTATTTAGCATTATTCAAATTTGATACTTTAATATCATCACGTTAAGCTTTTAAAGTTAATAAAACATTAAAAATATTTTAAAATATTGTAAGGTTCAAGTATGCCAATAGGCGATGTCGGGAATAAAAATTTTTATTATGGTAGTTTTCTCTTGATAATTTAATCGAAGGATAATGCGTGCGCAAATTTCCGTAAAGTTTCGGATATGGCAACGCTTTATTATGATCTAATTTATGATGTAGAAGCATCCGTTTGTTTAATATACGTTCATTTTACATTTTGAGTGTTATTCTTTCTTTTAATTAATGTTTTATAATGATCTGGAGTGAATCGATTTAAGTTTAACAACTTGTGAAATTTTTAAATTAGTAGATAATATGTATGTGCGAAGAAAATTAAATCAGTTGAGGTTAAAATACATCCGAGTAAAATTTATGATGCTGATAATTTTTATGAAAATTAATTTTTCAATAATACTTTGAAAGATTTTTTTCACTCTCACAACAAGATTAAGAGGTTAATAGTTTAAAATTTCGCTAATAAATACACCTGAAGGTTTAAAACACAAAGTAATAATAAGCCTTTAAGATAGACAGGCTTTATTCGATTAAATTAAATTATCAAAGGAAATATATTAATTTTAAAATTAAGTTACATTTGTCAAATTTATACTATTAGGATATATATATACTCGTTCTGTTAAATTGATTTCTCTAGTTTATGATTTAAGTTAGTTTTATATTTTTTAATAATATTTTTAAGTCGTCAACTTTAAAATTTTATCGGAAATTATGAGTTTTAGATTAAAATGGGCAGTCTATGACCGAGTTCACAAATTTTTAAAACTAAAGATGGTTTTGATCAATTTTTCACATTATCTGTAAACATCAGATGACCTCAAACAGTTGAGTGTATTTGTTGAAATTAAAAATAATTTTCAACCAAAATTTGGCTCTAATGTAACTAAAACTCATACGTTGTAAACTCAGTCTTAAGTTAGTGGACGTCATTAAACTTTAATTTTAGAATAATTTCAGGAGTTATAAGATAACTATAATCAACAAAAAAGATTCCTCCCTCTTTCTTAAATTAAACTAGGGGGAAATTATATTCATTCTAAGTTCTCTCGGAATCAATTTAATGAAAGTTCATATAGAATTAAAAACATGCGCGTACATGGATTTTCACAAGTTAATTCGTTAATGTTACGAAGCCAATGGTATTTGAGATTACTTATAACCGAAAATTAAGTCTTCCTTGGGTATCTTGATCTTATATTTTCATGTTAGCAAAGAATCGCTTATTAGACAAGAAATAAGTGACACAGAAATTAGGCTCGTTTAAATTGTTGAGCTTGCTTCATTTAATTTTTTGAAAGGTAAGAAACGTGAAAATTAAGTGAGTTTCAAAGTTGTTTCGGCTTCTAGAAATCCTGGAAAATAGTTCGTTTCACTAATATTGATTAGATTTTTACATAAATTTAGCTACCAAATTTTGTGTGCGTATTTGATGAATTATTAGTCTGGTACAATTAATTTTAATTTAAAATGTAGGAAACAACTCATTAGATCACTAATTGAAACTAATACGTTAAGTTTTGGTTATCTCATCAGGTGTACGAAAATATGAAAATTAAAATCAACTTACTTAATGCTTTTTTTCTTTGCCCAATATGGTATGTTATCCTAAAATATTTTAAAATTAAAATTAATTATGAAACAGTATCTCACTAAAAGGATTAATAAAATGCTTTAAAATCGAGAACCCCGTCTAGTTGTGTTGCGTGTCCAGCATTACTGATATTTGATGGATTTTGAGAACTCATAAATTAATTTCAGATTTAAATAAATCGGTTGATCATTTTGAAAGTTATGTTAAAATACTATTTTGGGGGTGCATATATACCTAGTCCAATTATTGCATCACCAACCTTTATTTTAGAAAAATGTGGAGTAGTTTTACAAAATACTGCTACTCTTCAACATTAATAATCACGCACGCGTTAGAATTAATGGAATAAGTTATTTTCGATCTACATTCAAACTAAAAGAAGCAACTATAAAAAATTGAATTTTTTATTTTCGATTGTTAAAAAAATGTCTGCATGTGAATAAAACCAAATATATTGATAGGCCAAATTTTTTATAAACAAAATCCATTTATTCAGTGTAGTTCAGAAACTCTGCCCCAGTTTATTTATTTGAAATGATTTAAACTTCAACTTAATTGAAATATTATGGGATATGTATTTTTGTATGTCCCGAGTTCGTGTTTAATCTTGCTATTATCATTATTTAAAAATTATATTTTTAATCATTCATTAATTAAACTATTAACTGATATTTAATCACTAAAATTCACGAAAAGATTGATTTTGAAATAACGCTTAAATAATTCAATTAGCGAGTGTCTAAAAGTAAATTTATCTTTAATTTTCAGATTTATAAAAGGGATAGAATATGGATATAAAAATAAACAATGTTTGAGGTTAGAAGAAATCAAAAAAAATGTAACATTCATTTATTCCTTTATTTTATCTTTCCATACTTTTTAAGTTTTCTTTTAGTTGTAGAAAAATTTAATTTAAATTAATTATTGTTCTCATTTGTATTTTGCGTATTTATTGTATCGGTATTATCAGGAGACCTCTCTCCCACAATACAGACAAATACATAGTGTGCAATATGCAACGTTCCTTAAGAGTTCAAACTTGAAAACAACATATTAGCCAGGCGTGTGATTATGCGCAAGCTTAAATATAAGTGTTATAGCCATTAGCATTCTTCAATCAAGAAAAGCATAAAATAAAATTATTTTATGACTGGCTGGTTTAACTCGTTCGTAGTCGTCGTTTTCTTGACATTTTAACATTTTCAGTTTTTAATGTGGGATTGACCTCACAGAACCTAATGTTATTGCTAATTGCGCAGTCGCTTTGGGAAAATTACGAGTGTGTTTTGAAAAATTTGACAATTAATAGAACTGGTTCCAGATTCTTTTGAGAAAGATGAAATGATAATTCAATAGGACTCAAACTGTTCATTTTTTATAAGGCAAAACAGCTCATCTAAGTTATTTTTCTGACTGTCAATTTTTGAATTTTTTACCTTGAAATATCATGCGATACATATTATCTTGATTTTTCAACTTACGAATAATTTTTAAAAGTATGAAAACTATCTTTTCAATGCCGGCATATATGATATTTGGTCAGTGTGTTACATTTACGAAAAAGCTACGATTGCCATAGAATTAATGGTCATTGAAAATCTTGAACCTAAATAAAGCAACATTTTAAGATTTGTAGTTTGTAAAAAACACCATAAGGGACACTTTAAAATTCATTTCAGATTTGAAAATGCTCAGTTTATAAAGTATTTGAAAAATTAACATTTTGTCAAATAAATTATTTTGATTCAGCCTTCTAAAATAACAATGATATATTTCAGTGTTTTTTATTAAATTCGTACAATTCGACGTTCATTTACATTTATGATTTTTTTCATAAATTTAAATTCGTGTAAATTTGATAAAAATGAAAAAAACCAAAAAAGACACAATGATCAACCTGCCAGTTAAAAAGTCAAAATCCAAAATAGCTAAAAAGCACACTCTAAAACAATGGATGTTAAAAAGCGTGAATAAATTCCGAAGGCATGCGATTCATTTTAATATAATTAAAAAGGCTTCTCATAGTATAGGTTTTCTTGGACGCTGATATCAATAAAGAGGTAATTTTTATTTAACTTAATAAATTAATAGCTATGAAATTTCTGATAGGGTTAGTTTGAATATGGCGATAAGACATCTTTCCTTTCAAAAATGTTTATATCTTGAGTAAAACTTGAAAATAATCAAAATAACTGATTCGATAAAATATTATTATTGCGCTTCTAATCCTATGTAAAATCGAACTTTTCCTCGTGGTATGAAAAGTGAAAAAGAATCTTTCTCATTACGACTTAGACACTAGTTGTGCTTAACTTCGATGAATGATTCAATTATCTATATAAACTTTTTAAACCCAATTTGTTTGACGAAATGACATAAATTATGGCTTATTTACAAGGCATATGAGTAAAATTTGTTCATAAAGTGTAAAAATTAATTATTATTGAATCTGAAAATTCGAACGATTTTAATTTACAATTTAGCAAATATTTTTATTCGGATTGAATAATCGAATAAATCGGTATTTCTTAGATCTCTAAAAATTAATGGTTTGATAGTTAGTGAGAAAGGATTTAAGTTTAACAAAAGTTGTGATTTTATTTGTTTACATAAGTTAATAATTGCTTGAATTTGTGTGTTTATTCTTATTAAGAGAAAAGTCATTGCGGTTGTGCGTTAATCGTGGGTGTTCTTTTGAAAAGAATTATGAATGGTAAAATTCATAAAATTAAAAAACTAAAGCTAATTGTTGTCACAGTCATCCAATTAACGTGAACAAAATCTATTTTCTCTCATGGGAACATCAAGATCAATGAGTTAGGTGTTACGTTCGAGGTAGAATTTTTTCGGTTTTACTCAACCTATTTCTAAATATAAATTTTTGTGTTAATTTTTAACTTTATTTTTCGAAAAGGATTAAAGACTTGATGCACGTACTTAATTTCAATGATTTATTATTTTAAATTAAATATCAACCGTTTTTGTAGTAAATCGACGAGAATCACACTTTCCATGCCTTTTTTATCGTCTAAAAATTAGTAAATTTCATAAATTCGTTCTTATTATTATTATTTGATGGTATAGAAGATGTTGAATTAAGCACAATACAACATGGTGTATATGATTCGGCTGAGAAAACGGATGGAAATGAAATTTTACAAAAATTCATTTTTATGATTATATTTCTTTTCAAACAGATAAAAACCAACAATTTCATCACTTTAAACACTTCATCAACAATTAAAATATAATTTAAAAATTGTATCAGTCGTAAATATTTTTCAAATTACAATTTCAAGCATAAACGAAGCGAGGCCTCTAGTATTGTGCAAATGTGAGAAAAATTACTACTAACGTCGCTGATTAATCTACATATGGTTTTGTTCATTAACTTGAAATATTTTTGGACAAAGGGAAAAATCTTGTTTAAGCTTGGATTCCCAGTACCCGCCCTTGTAAACATAAATTGGACAGGCTTGATGTTGAATCGTAGAATCGACCTTGAACCACGATGGGCGCTGGACTTCCTCAATAACTGTTTCCTTGGTGGCTTTTCCCTACAATTAAAAAATAGGAAACGTTTGCGATGGCTTCTTCGAGAACTTTCTTTCGACGCAGACGCTGATATTCCTCTAACTCGACCTTTAGTCGGTTGGCGAGGTCGAAGTCGCCATTTTCCATGGCACGCTGATCAGGCCGAAAACGGGAGTCAGTGGGAGCTACTGCTGGGTCTTCCTCGTTTAACGTGCAAGTGAAGGGAGAAAAGTTATAGTATTTCTCGCACTCGCTCGGTAAAATAGTTCCAGTCCAGAGCACCTTGCGGTCGATTGCAGTTTGACGACCAGAGGAGTCGCTTATGAGTTTATAACATTCGACGAATTTGTTCCAGTATCCTTTAATGGCGTAGCGATGAACGCCATCTGAGTCGATAACATGTCCTTCTATTTTTCGGGCGTCCTTGTTAGAAAGCCAACCCTCTGAGAGAAATTCGATAAGGGCCAAGTCGCCAGTTGAGTGGTTTTTAAGAGTGAATTTCCCAGACTGTTCGATCCTAAGCTTTCCGACAATAATATTATTCACATATGTATTGACCTTGTTCCAGCTATAACGGAAGCCGCTACGAGTGAGTACTAGCTGGGAGAGACCCTTGGGCTGTATTTCCAAGTAGGTTGGCATGAAACGACTTTTTACGTCATACGTTTCCCATAAGTTCCAACCATTTCCCTCCGCGTGGATTGCGCAGACAGGGGGATGGTGGGAGACCTGCTCGCATATACACCGCCAACCCAAATCATCGCTACGATCGTAATCGAAAGTCTCGCCTAGTAGAGGGTTAAATGGTTTGTTCGTACGATAAGAGGTGCTGTAGTAGTTTGAGATTGCAAACGCTACGATATTGCACATCTGAAACAATCGGTCTTCACACCGAGCAGCGCGGTCGAGAAGGTCTGAATACTCAAGGGACTCACTGACGCGTTGAAGAAGAGATAGAGGTTCGTTAAAATTGACTGGTAGAGGAACTTTTGTAATGTCCTTACCGATCATGTTGCTGACAAGGTTCCAGAGATTGAGCTTGACGTTAGGTCTGTTTGGGATGGAAGTGCGTCGATATTTAGAGGGTGGTATCTTCTTCTGAAAGATATCAGAGACCGACCTGACATGCTGTATGTGCTTCAAGGTGGTCGGTTCGCTGTTGGCTGATAGTGTGTCAGGGATGTTGTGTTCCTTGTTTGATTTTACAGTTTCTGAAGGAAGCGCGTCAAAGAAGCTGTCCTCGTCGGATGAGTGGTTATTTTGACACGCGCCGGTTTCAGAAGCCTCTAAATTTAAGCTATCTATGGGCTCGGACATTGGGTAATTAATATAGTTAAAATTTTGTGACGCCCGATAATTAGCCGCATAATCGGAGAGTAATTCCCCCTTTTGAAGTAATTCTCGTAATGATTTAAGCATCTTATCATTTAAGTCCCGGAATGTAGACAAACACTCGTATAATTCAAAGTTAGAGTTAGCGTTGAAAATTGGGTTAATTTCGTTGTTGTTTTTAACTGAAGATTTCACCAACATGTCTGCGGCGATATTTAATTGTTTGCAATTTTCTTCAAGGATTTTCGCCTGATTGTTAAAGTTTGCCTGGACGTTGTTTAGACCGCTTATCGAGGATTTACTGATATGTTTGAAGGAGAAGTCGGTTAGAGAACCGGTTTTTGCAGCCTGGTTGCATTCAATTATGCCGTTTCCGATTATGTAGAGCCAGTTGTCGAAGTCGTTCTTTGTTTCGGCTCTGAGAGAAAAAAGCAAATCGGCATTTTTAGTTATAGTAAATCCGAAAAATCCAGTCTGCTTAAGACTGCATCCCAATAGATGCACTTGCGATCGCGTGACTTGTCCCACTTCCGACCTGTCTCGGTAGTATGTTAAATAGCCGTCGCTATATACAAACCATCGACGTTGATATTGACGGATGTAGTTTGTCCACTTTTTAAATATCCTTGATAGAATTTTAAATTTCTGGAGTTTTCCATTTAAATAGGTGTTTATTTGAATTTGGCCATGTTATCCAGGCAAGCGCATTTCTCCGTCGTATTTCTAAGGATTCACACTTATCCGAAACCACCTTCCTCTCGTTGTAATTTAAATTTGTATTTTTTTTGCTTTATATTCAGTTACTGAGCATAAATAATACGTGTTTAATGTTTGACTTTTTATACGTGAACAGTCTATGGGCCCAATTTTCATGAGAATATTTTATATGGTTAGGTCATAGCTTGAAGATGAAGTTTTCATTTTATTGGTTGTTTTTACATTCTATTATGGCACTTTACAAGAATATCGTTGTAATTATTCTTAAAAAATACCAATTATTAAAAAGCATCAATTTTTGAAACTAATTATCACTCAAAAATTCAATGAGAACAGAACGTTAAAGCATACCTTATTGCATGAGTGAGTTAATATATTTGAATTGATATTCAATTTGAGGCGATTCACAATCCTCATTTTGCGTAAGATCAATCAAAAATTCATCCGGGGCTCGAAACCTTCTATTTTACTTTGTTTAAAAATTTGTCACTATTGAAAAATAAATATTTACATTTGTGGATTATATTAAGTTAAGTACGAAAATTAAAGATGCAGACAGCTGTTTTACGCCTTAAAACGTGTATTTAAGTTTCATAAATTTGGTTATTTAATATTTTTGGGTAGAATATCCGACGAAGGTTTTTTGTGAAACCAGGCCAGATTAATCGTCAAGTTTTAGTTATCTATTCAATTTTATCAGCACTTGAATTTTCGTAATTCTCCGTGTGTATAAGGTACGTCAAATTACGTTTTCTATGGTCGCCGCATAACACTAAACCTCCTAAAGTTTTTTTATTTTAAACAGGAAATTTATCGTCTTATATTTTTATTTTACGGTTTCTTTTCTTGTATGCTATTAAAATAATTGATCAGTTCATGCGATTTACTTTGAGTCACATTTATTCTCTAAATAATGGATAATGTGTGAAATTTTGTTGCTCTAAAGCATATTTGCGAATAACGTAGATTGAAAATTTTAATCAGGTATTTCGTTCTTTACACGTTTTGTGTGAATACATTATTGTTTGGAAGTATTATAATTTTTAATAGTTTGAGATGATTTTTTTTAACTGGGTGAGCAAATTTCTCCACAAAGTGAGAGATTTATGGAAATACGGAAAATGATACTCTGAGGATTTCGGTTAACTTTCACGAAATCTCAAGGTGAACAGCTTATAAATGTGTTTTTGAACGGCAAAATTGTTTTTTCATGAAATTTACGTTCAAATAATATTATTATAGCTCATAAAATCATATTTGAACTATTTATCCATAGTTTTTATGTGGATAAAGGCTATCTGGAAAATACTTACGTAAAGGCTATATGACAACCAAGGGATTCAAAACCTCAAATGTATGTTGATCAAAAATCAAGCCAAAGATTAAGTTAAAATTGCTTTAAAAAATAATAATTTTGTATAAAAGTGATATTTTTGAAATTTTCTGAAAAAATGTTTCTTTTGATTCATTACTCTATTTGCGCGATATGGTGCACTTCAGCATAACCACTGAAATTACTTTAAATTTTTGAGTGATAAAAATATTTTTAACTTAAATCTGATGAATAATACTTTTATATTTATCTGTCATCTTACAAATGCAGTATAGTATTTTGTTTTTCGGGCACAATCGGAATAAATTGTAAGTTCTTTAGGCTTCCTTAATAAATTTGTGTTGTCTACGTCTTGAACGCATAAAAGATTAATAATTTTGACAGAATAAGACATTCCATTCGATATATAAATTTAACGTGGTATGGTTTGGAGGCCATTTTGTTAAAGCATCAACAGGTAGTTCCTTTCGATTTATGTAGATACCCGAAACTTTAAATGATGTAAATAACACTATTTTTGTCTAGGTACATTTATTTCGGCGAAAATAATGGTATGCTCGAAAAAAGTGAACTTTTGACACCACCAGTGAGAAAAAGGAGTAATGCCAGAGAGCCAATTCTTAAAATGGCATCAAACGCGTAAAACTATGGAAGTTTCAGAACCAATTATATAAATTTTTATGATTCCATGGACATATAATCTTTATTCAGTTTAAAAGTATTTGGAAAGAGATAAAATTTTATTGTGAATTATTGCATTTCGCCAGATGTGAACCGATTAAAATCACATGTAAAGTTGCGCGCTGTCTTAAGAAATCGTTATGAGTGAGTTAAATCACAGGGATGAACTCTAATAATAGAAGGGATTATGCTGTACATGTTTAAGCATGAACTTGAAATTATCTACGAAAAAATTAAAATTAAACTCTGAATAAAGAGGAAGTTACTTTGACGTCAAGGTCAACGACGTATCATTAAGTAATAATAATTTGTCAAATAATAAGTTTTTTAGTTGAACATGCGCAAACGCATAGGTAAATATTTTATTCCTATGCATGACTTCATACCTTAAATATCACAAAATAATAATTTTCAGTTTTCCTTTTTGAAAAAATATTTCAAAAACAGCAACGGTCTCAGATTAATTTGACTGAATAGTAAATAATTTGACTTCAGGTTAACTATGCTTTAGTGGTAAGTGATAAAAATCATAAATAATATGAATTTATTGTTAAAATGTAAGAAAATAAAAGCTATTTCACTCATTTTATAAAATTTAAAAATTTTTCTTGTTCATTTATTCCAACGTGTTAAAAAGCGTGTCAGATTCAAACTAAATTGAATAATATTTTTTAACTTATGATAATGTAAAAGCGATTTTAAATTTTTAATGTTTGAAATCATTGCAAGGTAGAGGAAAATTAGAGTAAAATACGATTACTCATATAATTGGATACCATCTGAGGAATAAAAATTTTAATTATAATTTTAGGCCATAAAAATCCATAAAATTGTCGTTCACCGCGTTTTCAGTTCTTCAAATTGAATGGGAAACTCATTTTCCGATGATTGAAAATCTTTAACTAATTTTTCGTGAAACGGATTCTTTAGACAACAACAATTTAAATTCCCGAAACAATGTACTCTCCTTTGTGGAGGTTCGTATGATGGTAAATCTGTGATAACTCTAAAATGGGACTTGATTGGGTGTTTAAATAAACATGTTATCCATGGAAAGTGTTCGTGTATGTTATGAGAATATATTTAAGAATTTTTTAATTTTACTGTCACAAGAACGCGAATTAACACTTGGCGTTGTCACCATGAACTTTATAGATAAAATGGTCTATGTAAGTTCACAGAAAGAAAGGCCATAGACTTCTGCGTAAGTGCTTTGTATATTTAAATGATCAAGTACTGCGCTCGAAACCCTTTTTTATTGTAAATATAGTAATTACTATTCTATGATCAAAATAGTCAAAAATTTCATGAGACTATTTGACTCGACTTGGATACCGCGCATAACTTCTTTAGGAAAAGTCCATAGTCGGGTTCAGCCTACTCACTATTTTTTGTGTTCAAAAAAGTTAAGTCTAGAGTAAATAATAAATACTTTATTGATTTTAATAAGGATATTGGCCGGTTATCTTTTGAGACCCATCGTGAAGAACCTTCACGAATTATATCGCAGGTCCATAAAACTTAAGGCTTCCGAAAATTTTCAACACCAAAATGGTGCAAATTAACCCATTTATTAAACTGACTCAGATTTAAATATTATTAGATAGGTAAAAGCTGAAATTTAAATCGACGAGGCTGAATAATCTTTTAACACCTACATCACAGAATTATAAAAATAGTTTCATGGTAACAAACAAAATGCAACAGAGAGCAAAAAGGTATTTTAACTGTGGTAGATCATAAAATTTCGACACATATTTTAGGATAGCTCAAGCGTTGTTTTTTTCCTTCAAAACGCGCTCCTTTTTAGTTATAAACTACCATATTTGAATCCACCAATGTTCTGGTAGATTCGTGTCTGTTACTAAAAATAGTCAGAGAAATTTCTGTTCAAAACGATTCAAATCGTTTTTGAAAAACATTAAAAAACAGTTTTGAAATTATCAGATAATCTGACAGGGTAAATTTGCTTTCAATTTTGTGTGGTTTCTATCTATATTTCACAGGTGATAGCTTTAAAGAAGAGTCAAAAAGTTGATTTTTTATCGAACCGGACGATTGAGCTTGACAACCTTGGGACAATTTGAGTAATCACTCGTTTGATGGATAACCGGAAATTCCTGAAAGTTCCTTTTGATGAGCTCGGCAGATTATAGATAAAAATTCCTTCGAGACCAAACTGGACTGTGATAAGGTAGTCCTCATTTTAAGAACTGAGTTATTAGACGCGTCAGAAAATTTCCTGGCATTTTTTGTCATGTTTAGTCTGAAGTCGAATTGAAATTTGTTTGAATTTCCTATCCAGTTGAGATGTTAGTCCAACACGGTTACTTGAGATTGACAGAAAAGTGGGAGACTAGATAATTAACACGCTTCCATTGAGAATCTAATCAATCTTTAGATCCTATGGTGTTTCCTATCAAGACGTGACCATAAGGAATAGGCAGAAATCATTTCGTGAATTTCTAAACACATACGAACTTTGCTCTGCAGGATCGATGACAAGCTCGACGTAAGGATCCATAAGCTTGAAAAAGAACAAGCGAAGGAGTGACAGGTCATCAACCTTCTTAATATTCAAGAGGAGGATGTAAACGCTGTCGGTGCAAATCATAACTGTGCCAGTGGCTGACACGAAAGGTTAAGTTGTTGCATCGGTTGTCAGAGGACACAAACTGATTGTGCCTATTTTTGAATAAGAAGCACTGCATTGCTATTATGCTGGAGAAGTTGGTAAATTAACCGATTCTACTGCTTATGAACATGTCAACGATGAATAGGAAACTCGATTTGAAGCACTTTTTGATTGATTCAAAATACCTTGAATCTTTAACTGAACTTGGTAACTTTAAAGATAATAAAACATCAATTTTATTCTTCCTGCTCTTTTTAGGTTTGTGGAATAGAATTGTTTGAAAGAAGCGAATCGGCCCTTTATGTAAGAAATAACAGCATTCCATTCTTATGGTGATTTACAATAGTTTTATGACTGAGTTGAGACGACAATTATAAGCGATTTTTCGTTGAGATGCATGATAATTAGCTATTCTTTGAGAAAAACATTTGGACGAATGATTCAAAAATTCCAGTGTTTCACGTGAGATGGATACAGACGAACTATCTCACGTGCTGTCTGAGTTTGACAATATACTTTCAAAAAATGAATATGACACAAGTAGGACCTACCTTGGTAAACATCTTATAGTCGTAAAGATACAAGGTCGGTTTCTTAGAAGTGAGAAAGGTCACCGAATGCCTTGCCACAGGAAACTAATAGCGTGGTCGACGAGAAACTAAAGAAAAAATTCATACGAAAAATAGTCCTTGAACGTCTCCCATCACCGCGCCTCTGTAAGAGTTGCAAAAGGGGTTTCTTGGCTGGTAGGTATTGGGAAGACAATATTTAACCTTTGACCTACTTACGAAATATATAAATGTTTTGTCACGCTGTTGACACTGAACAAAACTCATGTAGCTTTTTCTTAGTTATTGGGTCTGGTTGTCAAAGATACCATAAACTACTAATGGTATTTTGGTGATACGATTTTTTTAAATTTTCCCTAAAAGCATGCAATTCCTTGATCATTAAAACCCTCTCTCAACTTAATGAGAAATATCAACTTTAGAAGAGCATCATATCATCTTTTTACTCGAAGTTAGAGAAAAAATAATTCGTTCAGATATAGAGAAGAACAAAATGTATTTGGTATATTTTACACTCAGCAACGTGACCTAGCTGAGATGATTCTTTTGAATTCGAGAGAATAAAACATTTGACGTGTCTTTGATCACTATCAGAACGAAAATACATAAATTATCTCTTTTTGCTTCCATGTATGTTTATGCGTTTGCGAGCTCAGAAGACAGTCAATCCTACAAATATTGAAAAAATTCTACAGTAAAATTAAATGAATATCTTTTCAATGTGTGATAAAGGATAGTGCAGCTTGAAAAGAAAGTTTAAAAAAACAAAATGTAGGTCAGAAAAAAGACCAACCATCCTATAATTTAAATTTGAGAAGGAGTGAATTTATTTTTTGTTTGTGGTTAAGAGTAAGGAACATGCATAAGTCCTCATTCGTGTCTAGGAACATGAAACCCATAAAATTGCTGATGAAACAGACACTGGAGCATATCTAGCAAAAAAGTAATGATATTTTGTGGTAATGACAGATTGAAGATGAATTTTGTCGGTGAAATATTTTCAAAACCTCTGAAGAGGTAAGTTAGAATTCTAGCAGAAGAGAATAACAATCAATATCAGATCATCCATCGTCGAGTAATAAAAGATGGTCAAATTTCGAAATAATCTGACAAGTTGAGCATTTAAGATTTTTGGTTTGTGTTGTTAAGGATTTCGTTGTATAGTCTTGAAATATTTTGCACATTCACACATCACTTTGCTTTCGGTGACATCGAATGTTGTATCAATATCTAATTTTCTTAATGATAATCAAATAAATGGATCATTGGGATCAATTATATATCAAATATCATTGCTATTATTACTTCGGTACACAAAGCTAGGAATATAATTGTCTGAAGGTAGATTTACCGGGTGTGTGAGGAATGAATATCAATTATATAAATTTGGGAAGTTGCTGAAATTTTAGTTTTTATACATCTCAAAGGGATCCATATATCTTTACAGCGTTACAGATTCATGATGCCCATGTGCCCATAAATATGAAAATTAATCGAAGTGAGCTATACGACTGAAAAACAGAAAACTATGTAACTCACGTCTAGAACTATAGTTATATCAAGTCATGTGACTAATTTTCTCAGAGAGGTATTTTGAGCCTCGTGCTAGCCCAAAGCATAAAACAGTATGATACATAAAAAAGACGATAATTATAGGTTGTGAGTAGATATTACATAAGTATTGGCATTGAGAAGTATATTCCAGATTTGGGCAGGTGATGAGGGGTCCAGCGGGGTGATCATGGGTAAGCATCACGGGTCGTTTGTTCGACTCTGGTCGAGCTCATTCTTTTCCCGCGCTATGTGTCAAAATTACCTTTTTTTGTCAACAATCGACAATATTCTTCAGATGTTATTTGTTCAAAGTTTCTTCACTTCTAATGATTGTAAAAATGAAAAATACCACGCTATGATCTTGGAATTTGATTGGTTAAAACCATTTTAACGACTCTACTCTAATAGGCTTTGTTAGCTTCGTGATAAAGGAGGAATTTCAGAATTTGTATTTATGAAAAAGAAATAAACTTTAACCTCTGTTATGTCAATCATATTTTATTACCTATTATATGTTGATCAAGTTTATTACTTGAACGGATCACATGAGCCTTCATGAAACAGACCGATAAATTGAGAGTTTGATTGAGAATTTATCAACCGATATCTTTGGTATAATAAATAATGGGGTTCTCAGATGAACGTCTAGAGGCTATTTCATACACCTTATGGAGTAAAGGCAAAGTTATCGTTTTAACAAGATAAAAAGGGGTTTTATCTCAATCTCATAAATAAGATACATGAGGGAGTCAAAAATACGCAACATGTGAAGCAGTGGAGTCAATCAAATTTCCCCCAATAGCTTCACTCATTTTGTTGATAGAGATATAGAGCGTTAACGGTTAAAAAAAACCAATGACTACCAATTTCCAAACATGAAAAACTTAATTTCGTGTAGCTCTGGTGTAATATTTTAACACTATTTACGGAGTCTTTTGAAACTTATCACAGTATTGTCATTCCACGAATACAGGTATCCAACAGTACACTCATAAGAGTATCCAAAATATTGCAGTTAAAGATAAGAATAATGATCGTAAAGTTTGTAAATTTAGAGGCTGCCAAAATTCCTTAAAATGTAGCCATTTAAAGTTCACAAAAGTAATTCGTATTTGGAAATCATAACATCGATTGAGTTGTTCTTCTGAGCAGAATCCAAAACCAAAATGTATTTTATTTTTGCATGAGTATTATTTAAATCAATGAACTGAAACATACACAGTTACAGACACATAAGCTTAAAAATTTAAAAATCCTGGAATATAAATGGATTTTCATTTTCAGCCCTGTGTGTAACGTCTTAAAGTTTATCTCGAAAAATAAATTACCAGAATTCACATTTCGAATTTTTTTTGCTGTTTATGTATGATCAAAAGGTAAATTTAATTTAAACGGGTTTCCTCCTTTTAATTAATATATGAACTTATTTTATTGTCGGATGTTAACGTTAAGGCGCATGAACGGTTTCCAATGTTAATTTTGATGAAAGTTTATTGATTTGATGTCAGATGAACCAATTTTAACGTTATTCACAATGATTAACGCAGGTTAATTTATGTTGTTTTCACAAGTAAACTTGACTTTTGTACGTGTTCTATTTTCAAAAATTTAACAGTCGTAATTTGTATTCAAACAAGCTAAAAATGTCGATAAGAGTAATCACTAATTTACAGTTCGCTTTCTGATGCCCTCATTACGAAAGTATCATTTTCCTCTAATAACCAAAGCTCTATCTTGAAATATGCAAGCTAACCACATATTCTAGACTCAAGGTCTTTTAAGTTTATCATTCCTTTTTTTCTTTAACCCATTACAGTGTAGTTAATTTACTCGAAGATACTCTTAGTGTAATTTTTATCAGTTAAAACGTATTTTTGATCCATTTACGAAATCAAAAAGTGAAATGGTGATCATTTCTGGTGGTTGTTCGATTTCAAGTCCATTATAAAGTACAATTCTTCGCCAGCAGTCGGTCATTGTAAACTTCCATTTTAGTAAATGAAGCTACGATGTTTGACGAACATTCCATATATATTTTATCTTCTTCAAAACTACAGTTCAATCTTATCTGCTTGTCAGTTATTCTGGTAGCTTGATTCATTAACTCAATCCTTATTTTAACATTATAAGGAAAATACACAGCTCATTCCCTCGTGTATATAATCCAGGAGTCGTAGCCGACAATTTGCCTAACGTCACTGCAGAAGTTATTTTAACTTATTTTTGTTCTTTTTCCAATAAGTGCTAAAAGCATTTGGAAATAATCGGCACAAATCTTATCAAAGGCATTCGATGGCCCAGCCATTTTATTATATTACTGCAATCAAAGATCCATTTTTAATGCTCAGAAAAGTTAATTTTAATAAATTATCAGTCCTCAACTCTAAATGTTTGATATTTCACAAGAATGGTAATTTAAATCTATTATAAGATTTTTTATACTGATGAGAATTGAATTTTTTCAAAGAATCTGAGCAAATACCTTTCAGAAATAATTAAAGCGTGTTAGCATTTATATTTTTAAAGAATTGAATGGAATAAACAAGGTCTGTCAGACTCCAACGGGGTTTGGTATATATTTATCTGATCCGACGAACCCCGTCTTCTAGATTCTGGGTTTTCAAATTGTTTTCTCCACAAAACATTCTTGTTCAGATTTCACTGATATCGAGTTGTGAGACACTCGCACCTTCTAAACATAAAGACCTATCCTCTACACATAAGGGAGACTTTGCCCCTGCGTCATCGTTATTGTAATTATCACGAAAGGGTAGATAGTTTATAGTTTATGTCTCGACCTGACACATCAATGGTGACGAGGATGAGATCAAATAGGTTGGAAGAATTCGATCAAGAAGAGGAGAATTCGTGGACAATACTTGGAACGTTTCAAAGGTTTGCGTTCAATTAATGATCTACCGATCGACTAGATGATCAGCGAATTGGTTGCAACAACCGGTTCCTTAACTGCAATGCCCTTAAAACTCGCCATGGACTTTTGAACCTTTGAGGCTGCCCTTTAATGAACTCAACCAAAACATGTTGCTAATCGCCAAAAGGTACAAATTCGGTTTGGTCTCTCAATGAGAGTCGGAATCTATGAGAGAATTTTAACTGCGACCTCACAAAATAAGCGATGCTTGCGAATTTAGTTGGTTCTTGCATAAAACCTGTTAAGAAACATGTATCTCAAGATTGTACAATCCACTCTTGGGTTAGTCCGGCTCTTATGTCGCTACAGGAACAGACCTTCTAGGACGAGATAGATCCTTAATGGAATTGTTCAACGCTTATAAATGGGAAGTGTGAAAGTCGTCCGAGGCGCTTCAGCCAATGAACCTCTAAAACCAAATGGAAACTCCACCACCAATCGAGCGTGAATCAGACGAGAAGTACTTCCCTCTGAAAATACATCCTTCGGCATAAGAATAGTCGTGAATTTCAAACAAATTTCAGGATAGAGAAGAAGAGTGTTTTACGTATCACGCACGACTGATAGATATTAGTTTTTGTCTTGAGAAAACAATCGGTCCTTTAAGAAGCGTTTTATGCTTCTAATATCATTTAATATCTTGTAGATATGTCATAAATTTACAACGCTCTTTCGGTTGTGAATTAATGAGTGAGTTTAAGAGTTAAACCTTTTAAAATTTACTTCGAATATTCAAATTAACTAATTAGCTTGCTATGAATAAAGGATGTACAGTGTCAACGAGGACGCCTTTACTATATTCATTCAAATTAAAATATTTTCTCTTTTTGGTCAGTTACTTTGGTACGTCCTTAATAGGATTTTTTGGGATTTACCTGAGCTATGTTAAATATATTCTTTGATGCCTTTCATCTTTTAATATAAAAAAATACTCCCGATAATTCCATTTAAAGAGCTACTCAGCCAGGTAATGAATTTACTAGTTTTCTATCTTCTTAAAAATTTATCTTTTTCTAAACGGCGACAATTTCATTCAATTATTTTAAGTCCTGATCCTGCGCAAATTGTTCTCACACTTAATGATTGGCGCTCTGAAAAGATAGAAACAAAACTTGAGTAATTGAATGGAATATAACTTAAAACGGTCATATTAAATACCATGTGATGCCAGTTATAGAATAAAAAAATCTAACAAGGCTAAAACGGCTTCAAGATATCAGCCTTCGATGGAAGAGCAACAGTTCTCGAAAAAATAGATAAAAAAGAAACTTTAGATTGACTCTTTTTAAAGTAAAAAACAAAGTATCATCGATAAATTTTAGCCCAACTCGTAGTTTTAATTGAATTCGATCCCAGTTGACTAAAAGGGAGATATCACGTGTTCATAGCTCTTGAAATTATCAAAAGATAGCCGCTAATAACATTCAAAATCAATTTGAAATTAACCTGATTATCTCAACCTAACCTTTAAACCAACCTTTATCCCATTTTTGTGATATTGAGTCTAGGTTTCACAATATGAAACTTTTTAATCTATTGAAAATAAGGAATCTATTCCATTCCTGCAAACATACGAATATGAAAAAAGACTCATCAATTCTTTCAAAATTATCGCAATTTATCGTTAAAACGAGCAGTGTGATCAGTTTAAGTTTAGTCGTGCTAATAACCCAATTAAAAATGACTTAAATTAAATAAGCGCATTATGTGTAGTACGCTGAAAATTCGCGAAAGAAAAAAATGGTGATTCGATGAAGTCCGCGCGTGCTTGAATATCAAGCTTCTTTCTCACTGATGGCTGGCAGTAGCCCTCCGCGCCATTAAAGACATAAAAGCTTAACTGCCAATTTCAAATAAGAACTAACTTAAAGATAATTTTCCTTCACACTCAGAGTATGTAAATTTGTTGTGAGAGGTTTAGTTTACGAGCACGTGTTATTTTGAATAAATATAAGAATTCATAAATTGTCCTTATTGATCGTTTTAAGGGTTCTTATCCTAATTGAACAAAAATTCTGTGAATATTACGTATATCATAAAATTTAATAAAAATAAACAAAATTTAACTCAAAACGTTCTTTTTTGTGTATAGTGTGAATGAAAAATAGTTCGCATAGTTAACGCGGTTGTAAGAAGTGCTCAGAATAGTTGTTATCCGGATTATTAGCAAATAGTTATTCATGTTAAAGAATATTATAAGTTCGATATCTTGGAAAATAAGAAAATTTTGATGTTTGGCCCTCAACGAGCAATAAATATTTATGAAAACAATTAATTTTGTTTATTTATCAAGAAACATAAAATTGAATTAAATTTATATTTACATTAAAGCTCTACATCAGAAATTTTAGACTTGATAAAATTCACACATTTGCATCCTTCGAGATAATCATTTTAACATTTTTAATGAAGATAAATACGTAGACAATCCCTTTACAGCTCAAAATTATAGCAGATTTGACCGAAATTACAGATCATCTTAATTAGCCTTTTAATTATGCCACGGTTTTTATTTTTACGTCAATGAGACAATACATGCATTAATTCTTTGTAAATTTATAGTTTTCCAGATTGTTTTAATCAAATAAGCATGCGCGTCATTTATAGATGTTCAAATCCTCAAAAGTTACATTAATGTTTACGAGTATAAAGTAAATACAGTTAAGGGCATGAATGAGTTTAATTTAATGAATAAAAGAGAAATATAATTATTGGCCGTTCTTTGCAGTCATGAAAAATTGAGGAGTTAAACCACTGGAAAACAATCATGTGTAGTCATAATTATGTTTAAAATACACAATATCACTTTACATGAGTAAAATAATTATCTATGTATCCACATTACAGTCATTTGCAGTTAGCAATGCGCATACCAACTGATAAGCTTATCATATATCTGAAAAATTTTCTTGATGCATTCCAATTTCACAAGATAAATTGATCATACTCTTATGAATTAAAAATTGATAAAAATTTGTAGTTTTAACAAAAACGAGAAACCTGCTCTGACTAATTTAAAAACTGAATAAAATTCTCAACAATCACAAAAAAATTCAATTATAATTTAGTTTTGATGGCGGATGAAATTAAATAAAATCATGCGCAAGGAATATTTATCAAGTGCCATAAATGTGGTCCTTATTATCACACCAATCTTTTTAAATAACCTTAATAATCCTATAAATTGGTCCATGGCTGATGTTGAATGGTCAGTCTTTCTTTTCCTTAAGTTTTAAAAATACTTGGGATGGTTCGGTTAGACCGTTGATTAAGAAGAAAGTTGTTTCCTTGCGTTATTTTTGACTGTTAACCTTAATGTAAAATTCGAATTAAAAACTTCAAAATGTTAACTACAAAACAAATCATGTTTTCGCAACTTTAACGTATTATAAACGTTTTAAGTTTTTATATTATCTAACATTTTGAGAGGTGATTGATGAGTTTTTATTCAAAAGTGTGTTTTAAATTTTTAGTCGTATATCTATAAAAATAATCGAACATAATCGTGAACGACAAAATTGATGACGCTAAGAAGTTTGTTGAATCTAACAAAAGTATCATTATTATGATAAATAGCTTTACAACAAATCAAGGGTAACTAAAATTTCATCATTCGTAAATTCATCAAGGTTTCTAAGCGATGTATTTATTGGGTTTATTTAAGGTTAAAAAGGACTTTAAGTTCGTTTATCATAAGCATGACTGTCTCGTGCTAGGAGCCGGAGGGGCTGGCCTCCGTGCGGCATTTGGACTTGCTTCGGAAGGCTTCACGGTTGCTTGTGTCTCAAAACTTTTCCCCACTCGGTCTCATACAGTAGCAGCGCAGGGAGGTATCAATGCAGCAATTGGTAACATGGAAGAGGACGACTGGCGCTACCATGCCTATGACACTGTCAAGGGCAGTGATTGGCTTGGAGATCAAGACGCGATTCATTACATGTGCAAGGAGGCCCCCGACTCTGTCATCGAACTCGAACATTACGGAATGCCCTTCAGTCGCACAGAGAAAGGTTACATCTATCAAAGGGCTTTTGGTGGTCAAAGTTTAAAATATGGAAAGGGTGGCCAAGCTCACCGATGTTGCGCAGTTGCCGATCGTACAGGCCACGCACTTCTCCATACACTATACGGACAGTCACTACGCTTCAACTGTGAATACTTTATTGAATATTT
>JALDNG010000450.1:20000-142342 GCA_024349245.1 Neodontobutis hainanensis | reverse complement strand
TTACTCTAAATTTGCAAAAAGGTGCATGTTTGTTAATAATTTCAGACAAAGCATCATAAAAGTATTTCCAAACTAGCTCCACATTATTAATAATTAATAAGAAAAATCTTTTTCCTGTCATAGATCCACAAGTCATGATGAAAAGCTTGTTCACAAAAATGTTTAAAATCCCGTGTAAACACAGTTTGACGTCTTCTTTTAATAATTTTTGTTTTTCTAACAGTGGTGATAACACAATGGTCGCTTAAATCATTGGCAAATATCCCAACAGCAGTATATTTATGCGGGAGGATAGAAGATTAGATTAGATTAGAATAGAAGAACTTTATGGCCTTGACCTTGAGGGGACGGGGAAGTCTCAGAGGATACAATAAGACCCAGCTGCAGGCCAAGTCATGGAGCAACCTTGATGTATCCTTCATGATCAGACCAGTAACACTCCGCACCAGCTCAACGGTCAGTTTCTCGATGTAGTCGACTCTTTAATGAATGTCCTCAGATCGGGCCAAATTTTCAGATATTTTAAGGCATTCCCAAGACCAATGATCAGGAAGTAAATATCCTCGACGTCCTTCACTGACAGAGCTTCCAAACACAGAACTTGCCAGTTCTTCCAGGCGTCCTGTCAGTAGCCTGCTGCAAAGGTTCCGCCGGGAAAAATGGGTTCCCCGGAGCACCCTTCTTTTGTGAAAAAAAAATGAGTCAAAAGCGCTCAGAGACCAGGTAATCAGATCCATTTCTGTTCTTTGGAGTCCAGCAGGCAGTAGGGTCCAGAAAATAAGATTTAAGTGGGAGAGACGAGACGAGACAGAGAAGCACACTCTGATAGACAGACAGCACGAGCAGAGGGTAGAGAAGTCCGCCTTGTCCAAGAGCAGGAAGATTTTTTTGGCTGTTTAAGATTTGTGTTGGATTACTGATCAGCTGTGTGAGATTAAAATAATCACAAATTACTTTAAAATGATCAGAAACAGATGTCAGCGAATCCAGATTAAAATCCCCGACAAGAAGAATTAAAGTTAAACATTGTTAGTTGTTCAGTTAATAAAGACAGAGCATCGTTAGTCACTGAGGGAGGTCTGTTACAGCCTACAACTGTGACAGAATGGCCCTCATAAAGTTCTAATGTCAAAGCAAGACATTCAAACTTTTTACTAATAGACAACGATGAAAGAACAGTTACCAAAAATCTGTTCCTTACGTAAAGAGCGACACCACTGCCTTTTCTGGGACGGTCACAGCGAAAAACATTGTACCCTTGGATAGAAATGTCTTCATCAGTGATTGATTCAGCCATGTTTCAGACAAAACCAGAATATCAGTGTTCAATCTGTCAACCCAGATTTTTACCAAATTTAATTTAGGGAGAAGATTTCTGACATTTAGATGAGCCACACTTAGCTTTAAACTCATCAGGAGTACTCAAACATGAAGGTTCTGGACCAGGGTTGGATTCTACATTCCCTGACAGTAAAGCAGCAATAAAATAACACCCTTTTTCTTTACAGAATTGTACTGGCATGAGACTGATTTTCTTGTGCCTCGTCCAGCTGGAGGACTGACTGTAAAAGGTCAGTAACCAGTTTTATGGTTCATTCAAGAAGCCACAAGAGTGCACAGTCAAAATATTTTCTGTAAACAGTAAAAAACTGTTTGCAGGACTCCTATTAAAACTCAGTGCATTAAACAAGTTGGAATCCCAATCAGTGACTTGAGAAACAGAAAAAACATGAGGATAACTGTTATAGGAATATTTTATATCCCCATATTTAACCAGAGAGATACGGAGACCGATTATAATTTAACAAGCAATGGTCAGGTTTTAATCCTTGCAAGAATTGAAGCATAGCAGACACAGTAACAAGGGTACAGCGACAGGTTTGCTTAAAGATGTAAACATAACATGAGATTATATACAACACAGTGACGTCCTTAGTGAGAGGCGTTCACAATGGTCCAGGTGCACAAGTCCCGGGACAAGCCATGTCACAGTCTAGTTATGTCTACTTAATGTTTGGATTAGCACGAAGGACATGACATGAATTTGACACGACCTGAAGAGAACTATAAGCCCCCAGTAACTCTAAACATAATATTAATATTCTTATAACATTCCCCCCTCTTTATGCTGATAACAATTAGCATAAACAATCTACTAGCTTGAGTGTGAGTTGTTTACTTATTGACAAAGTGAAAACCCAGCAGGGCATCTGACCTAGCCTAAGTACACTTGACCATTTGACCTAACGCTGGGAAAAAGTCTTTGTCCACCCCTTGCCCCAAGGCGGCGTCAACACAAACATCAAGCATTAACTTTATGTAATCCCTTCAACTGAATCTCAAACACATTTCAAATCAAAGACAAAAATGATTATACGGGATATGTTTACAATCAAATGGGACTCCAGAGTCATACACTGATTCTTCAAAATCAAATTCATAAAGTCCATAAATCAAAACACAGTGTCACTCCAAAATAACGTAGAAAAATATGCCAGAGTTTAAGCTGGTCGCCCCATCGAACTCAAGATCTCTGGCCTGTCCCTGCCTGTCCATTACTGTCCCTGTAACAAAAAAGAAAAACACATGGAGTGAGACTTATGCACATTCTTAATGATTAAAATCAATTCTTTTGAGCACAATAACTTCAATGAACCATACGGCCCTTAGGACTGTAGTATGATCCGTCCTGGAGCTGTTGTCCCGTTGGTGAACATGCAAACTTTAACGTCCCTCAGATATCAAAGTGTTCATCTGAGGTCAAAGCCTCGACCACAGTCGTTGGGCAGGTGCATGTCCAGGAATGTTGACCCAGCAATGGCCACATCCATCAATCTCACCAACAAGCTCCGGATACATGGAAATCAACACAAACAAAAGTTATAAGACATGGAAGACATGAAAGTACATCTCAACACATAATTATTTTGTAATTATTTTTTAAAACCAGGTTAAAATCAATTACTCTATTCCAGAATCCTCTGTCAGTTCTTCTGCAGAGTGTGAAGCTCTTCTTAAAAGCTTTAGTTGTGCTGTAAACTAGACCTGTGTTACTTTGGATGAAATCCTGTAGATCTCACCTTTTCAGCTCAAAGCAGCTCAGTGCTATTTGTTCTGTCCAGTCCTTGGACCAGTTTTAATTCATCTCCAGCTTCAATTCACAGTTACAGCATTTCTCATGCAATTCATTACCCTTTGTTAGTTATAATCTAATTAATTTAATCCGCATTTGCATAAATTGTCTCAAATGTAAAATTCTAATTTCAATGCTAATTGAATTTTAGCCTTATATTCATTAAGGACACCTTGAAGGACCCCTCTGTCGTTGATGTATATGGGGTTCTCAAATAAACCTGAAGGAACTACTGTTTGGTTCCTAAGGTGTGAGTTTCTTCTCACGATGTTCTCCGTCACATTGTATGTGAACAAATAAACCAGGATCCTTTAAGGACGCATGTTTCCGGTTCAGCAGGCAATGGTCTAATGGTCTTACTTTCACAAAACCTCCAGACTTCTGCTTTGCACTGCACCTGTCCCTGATCTCAGTTTGTCAGGTTCAGAGTGATGTTACAGGACGTCCTGTCACTGGTCCTGCTCACAGGTGTACTCCAGGTGTAAACCAAGATGACTATAAGTTCAAAGACTATGTTTATATTAGCTCTTACTGGAGGCTATTTTAATTGTCAGATCTTATTTTCAGAACTGGTCCTTGTTGTGGTTGGCTTCCATCCAAATAAAGAACAAACAAATCAAACGTTCTCTGACATTTTTAGACCCATAGAAAGTGCCTCCAGGCTTTCGTCAAACGAAACCATACAAGCTCTTAAAATGATCAAACCATAAAAATGAAACACAGATAAACCCTGTTTCCACAGATATGTTCTGCTGGAAATCTAATTTAATCTGAAAGGTTCAATCAGACCAAACAGTGCTTCTCCAGAACGCTCATGTCAACTTTCTTTCTTTCTTTATTTTTATTTAAACTCTTTTACTGTATTAACACATCACTACATTACTCTTTTACACACATCACCTCTTCACTTTAATACAGTTTAAATCTTCTTCTCCCTCTCTTTTTTGAGACCTGGGAAACCCATGGCTCAAAACAAAAATAAAAAAATAAAAATAATAAACATAAAATCATAAAATGAAAAGCCAGTGCCATTGATCATTTTAAAATTTCAGTCTATCAATTATCGTTTCTAATTATTCGTCTTCATTATGTTTTCCAAATAGCATCACTGTTGTTTCGTTTAAATTTAAACTTAATTTTGTTTAGTTCAGTTGTAATTTTAGTTACCATTAGTTGTAGGTCTTTACCTGTAACTGTAAGTAGTATCATCCACCATCATAATAAAATTCTATTCAGTTGATGCAAACATAAACCACTTCAAAATAGATCAGAACTAGTTTCTCATGATCTATCCTCACAGAACTTTTTAGCCAACCTCCTTCAGCTGCTCAAACACCTCGTCTCTCTCTCCTCCAAAACTCCATCACCATGTGACTGTCGTTTAAAAGAAAGACTTTTCATAAAATTAACTAAGCTCTGTGTTAATTTCTCTGCATTTACCCTTTACAATAACAATTCTTTAGGGGTTTGTTCAGTGTAGAATTGTTCCACACTGTTTCTGTAAAACTCAGTCTCAACACCAGGTGTTCAATAAATAAAACAAACCATGTCTCTTCATTTCCTCAGATTCACCACCATTGAACTCAGTTAATAGTTTAGTTAGTAATGTTAATTTAAAACATGCAAAGATTAAACTTCTCAAAATTTTAATCTTTAGTTTCCAAAGATTTCACTCAGTGTTTTCCATCACACTTCTAAAGTTCACCCAAAAATATTATTCAATTCTGTTCAAAAGGACAGACTCTTTGTGTTAGTCTGTTCCAACCTTAAATCAGATTCATCCATTCTCTTCAAATCACTTCAAGCAGTGATTAAACCCAGTGAGCACTTTGTCTTATGCTCCTAAACTTTAACCTTTTTACAGTTTAACACTTCAACTTAAAACATTTCAAATAAACACCTCCAATCCTGCAAGATTGTTTAGACAGTTTTAACTTAGATAAGTTTTCAATTCCCAGATTAAGAATTTACCTTGCAGTTTAAAACTTTATTGTAAAGATGACTCTTTTTAGCATCTATTATTTAATTTTAGATGTATACCTTTATTAGACATTACCATTTCAAAAACCCATTGGTTATTATTTATTCTGTCTTCATTTCAGTTTCTCTAATTACTTAGACAATACTTTCTCAAACAATATTCAAACCTCAGTTGTCGTTTAGTTTTCTAATTCTAAAAAAAACATGGTCGTACCAAAAAAACTAAAGCAACTCCAAATGTAGACTATATTTGTTTCCACAGACCTGTCAGAAGGTCAACCAGTTTTCCTAATTAAGTCTCATAAATTTATTTAACACCATCAGTGCAACCCGTTTCTGTCACTGACACATTTGTACTTCAACATTTTTCAACATTAAAACGTCTGTTTAATGTAAAGGCTCTCACACTTTCTGTTGAGCTCAAACAAAAACAACGGAAAAAACATAGTTTCAAAACCAAAACATTTCTTGCTCCTGACGTGAGCAAAAAGGGAGGTGCTGTGAAGCCCCGTTGTTACCTCAACTCTCATAAAAAAACATAGACTGTTATCTCGTGTTGACACATTCCTGGTAAATCCAACCTTGGTTGTTTTCCACTTTCTCTAACACTTTTGTCAGAACCAAACAGAGAAATACATACTTGTTCATTTCAAATATTTCTTCTGGAAACATTATTTTATGTTTGAGCTGATGGCCCAAATATCTATAACTTTGTATTATTCTTATAACCTTGCTCAGCGCAATTCAACCTCAAGACGCATTTTTAAATTATTCTGATTACACAGTGACCATTTTCACACAGTGTTTTTGAACCACACTGATATTAAGGACCTCTATTAGTTCTCGTACTAATAGAATGTTATGGGAATTGTACATCTCCATTAATGTTATATATTATGCTCTCACTCCTGCTCCACTTCACATGCTTATCCACACACAAGTATGACTTAATGTCTTTAGCTATATCTACATCAGTTTGCACTACATCTAATCATTGTCCAGAGACACACTGTCCTGTTCACTTAGTGACACACATCTATGACTGACACATCAGCTCAATACACGTCCATCCACGACCCTGGAGCTGGGGGGGGCATAATGTAAACCTATAAAAGCTTCATGTATTGTTTACACCTTTAAGCAAAACCCTCCGTGTACCATTGTTACCGTGTGTTTGCTTCTTTTTGCAAAGATTAAACCTGTCTATTATTTTCAAATCATACGCCGTCTCCATCGTCTGCTCATTTAATCTGTAAACTAAAATTCACATAACATTTGGGGGCTCGTCCGGGATATCGACATCTGCTGTTTCTCATGCAGAAAAGTGAAACTGACGTGCACGGGGGAGATGCACAAAGCATTTCTCTGTAAGTCCCAAACTATTGTTTTTAAATGGTACGGGCCAGACCTTCACTATCTGTGTGTGAGACTCAGTGACGATATCTGAACTAAAGAAGAGGAAAGAGCAGAGACACGATGAGAGACAGAAGTCTGGCTGCGGAAAGACTGGACCATTCGACTAAAGTCAGGTAAAACAGCTGTTAATTTTTTTTGTTTGTGTTTGTGAACCAAAAGTCCGGAAGTAGGTTTTTGGGTTGCTTCTGCTTAAATTGTTTGGTAATTACATGTCATCTACTGTGGCGGGTATTTCCATGTTGTTACTATTACTGTAGAAGAACACTAAAAACTGAGGTACCGTCTGAGAGACGAGGGAAAAGTATGCGTTTAGTCGAGACCCTGCCTTTAGAGGTGGATGGTGAGATTTAAACGGAATGTTTTGATATTAATCTATGGTAAAATTTGCAGATTTTGCTTTAGTTTAATAAACATACATCCTAATACTCCACACCCAAAACGTCTGGCCTAACTACGGGTGTTGGTTTAAGGTTTTAATGGTTTAAATGGTGCGTTGGACGCACGGAAGAGCTCAAGCTGACTCTTAGTCGAGACCCTGCCAAATCCTATGGTGAACGGTGAGATGGAGCCTAGAGTCACGTGACAATATAGTGACAAAGCAGGCCTGCTTTTTTGTTGTTGTCTCTGTAAACTCTGAGATACAGAGAAAAAGTCCACTAAGGTGAAGTGGCTTTAATGAAGTTTATCTAACCTGAAGGGTTAGTGAGTAACAAGTGTGGTTGAGAGAGTGATTGTGACGCAACTGTGGAGTGAATGCATTGAATTGATTTTATTGGAGGAAGTTGATTCAGTCTGAATAATGAGATCGAACATTAGTCAGCCTGATTGTGAAAAAGCCTTAACTTGTGATAAGTTGATGCAACAGAGTGAAGTTGATCATTCTGAGAAGGAAAAATTTTGAAAATCTAACATTGTGACATATTTGATCTGTTGATTCATCTATAATTTGATCCATCTGAATAAATTATGAAAAGTGCATAAAAAAATCTGCTGAAACTGACAAATATATATATATTTTTTTCTTCAAATGTTTCCTCCTGTGAGCCTCTGGGTCTCCGCCTCCCTCTAACAGCAGCATTCCGTCTCTCAAGGACAGCCACTGAACAGGGCCGTCCCACGTCTGTCTACCCCCCCGCCACACTACTGCCACTCTCCGCCAAATCCACCCGCTCCGACCAAAGGCCTACAAGACGCTGCCCAGTGCCCAGCGGATCAGAGACAAAAGCGGTAAGATACAGAAAAACACATGTTCCAAATTTTATGTAATATGCACTAAATTTGACAAAAAGAAAGAAATAGGCTTTTCTCAAAGACGTGAAGCCTGAAATGAAAACTGATTATGTTGTATTTCTCCGAGGAAAACGCACAAATTCCTCTGGTCACCGGAGCGGGCGAGGCCGTGAGAGGTGGACGTGGTGGGGGGGAGGAGACAGAGAGGACGACATGTCTGCAGAGGGACAAAGAACAGACCCAGGCCACAGCAGGAGCAACACTGACCTGAGATCAGGAGTTAAGTCATGTACACACCACATGACACACACATAGTGCCACTTAAAACACACAAAAAGACAGAACACGGAAGTGAAAAAGTTAAAAGATCCAACACCTTGGATCCAAAATAAAAGTATTGAAGTATTTTGCAAAACAATTGAAATGTTATTGTACATCTATTAGGACAAATATTAGTATGAAAGAACTAAGAAAAACTGAGACATAGTTATTGGGGATAGAATGAAAATGACCACTTTGTAATAAAAAACACTGTAGACAGTGAATAGAGTTAAACACCAGTGTTCCACAGTAACACAATATTAATACAATAATAACAGAGGTGTCTTATCACCCTCCCTTTTCTTTGCTCATTCCCTTGAGCGAGAAAAGTATTTTTTATTTTATTTTTTTTTTTTTAAAAAAGGTTAGAGACCAATTGTATGAGTCTATTAGTACTTAAACTAATAGAGGTCCTTAATATCAGTGTGGTTCAAAAACACTGTATAACATGAATGAAAATGATCACTGTGTAATCAGAAGAATTTAAAAATGTGTCTTAAAGATGAAGTTATAAAGATAATATAAATGATAGATATTGGGCCATCAGCTCACATATAAAATAATTTATTCCAGAAGAAAGGAAATGAACAATTATGTATTTGTTGGTTTGGTTCTGACAAGGTGTTGAGAAAGTGGATACAAAACAACCAATGTTTGGTTTCACAAGGAATGTTTCAACACAAGATAACGTTCTGGGCCAAAGTAGCAGGGCTTCAAAGCACCCTCCCTTCTTTTGCTCAGGACCGGAGCAAGAAATGTTTTTTCAATAAAGTTTAGCTCCACAGAAAGTGTTGGAGCCTTTACAGTTAACAAACGTTTTAAAAATGTCAGTGACAGAAACAGACTGAACTGATAAGATAAAGAAAGGTTTATGATACGAATATAGTCCACATTTAAATCTTGATTCTATAAAAATGTTTTGGTAAAATAAATGACAAAATGAATGAGAATAACAATTGTTTGAGAAAAATATTGTTCAAGTAATTAGAAAAACTGAAATGAAGACAAAATAAATACTGGCCAATGATTTTGAAATGGAACTTTCTAATAAAGGTTTAAGACCTGACACAAAAATAGATGCTGACGAGGGTCATCTTTACAATAAAGTTTAAACTACAATGTAGAGAAGTGGCATCTTTTAATAAAGTTTAAAATGCAATGTAAATAAGTGGCATATTTACAGTAAAGTTTTAAACTGAAATGTAAATGTGTAATCTGGGAATTGAAAACATATCTATGTTAAAACTGTCAAAACAATCTTGAAGGATTGGAGGTAATTTATAGACATTTTTGAAGTAAATTGTTAAACTGTAAAAATAGTTAAGGTTAAGAGCAAAGGGCTCTCTGTGTTTTAATCACTGCTTGAAGTGATTTGTAAAAGGTTTTGATTTTTGATGAATCTGATTTAAATGTTGGAACGTTTAGATTATTGATGATTGTGACAACTAGAGACTAACACAATAGTCTGTCCTTTTGAACAGAATTGAATAATACTTTTGGTTGAACTTTAGAGGTGTTTATGGAGAACACAGTAAAACCTTATCTAAAAATAAAATATTAAATTTTAGCATTGTTTTAAATTAACATTATTGACTATAACTGAGTGAAATGTCGGGGTATCTGAATAAATAAAGAGAGAAGTCGATTTTATTTTACACTTAATGGGTTAAGTTTCTGTTTAACATTGAGTAAAGGGAACTCTTTATGGAGGGTCTGACACAAAATTAGTGAAAATGTGAAATTAAGAATGAATAAACGTTTTAAATATGCTGCAGTTAAAATTAATATGGAAAAGATGCAAAAAAAAAAACCAAAATGGTTTACTGTATTTATTGAACTCCTGGTGTTAAAACTGAGATTTACAGAGACAGTATGGAACAAATCTATCACTGAACAGAAACCCTGAAGAAAATGTTTATTATAAAAGTAAATACAGAAGAATTTACACTGAGTTTGTTGATTTTATGAACAGTTTTCCTTTTAAATGATTTTGGAGGAAAACAATGTGAACAGAGGCTGTGTGGTGTGTTTGAGCAGCTGACAGACGCTGCCCAGTTACAAGGTTAACCCCAGAGGGGTCTGACACAAGAGTTTTTAATGGAAGATATTTCTAAAGGAATTAATTTGAAGTAATTGAACAATATTCTGAGAATGTTCTGATTAGAGTGTGAATTTATAGTCTTTGGCTAAAAAGTTGTGACAATATACTATGAGAAACTCGCTCTGATATATTTTAAAATTATTTATGTTTGCATCAGCTGAATAAAACTTTATTATGATTGTGGATTATACCACTAACAGTTACAGGTGAAGACCTACAACTGTGGTAACTAAGACTAAAACTTAACGGAACAAAAACTATGTGGTGCAAACACACGGTAAAAACAGAAACAACAGTGGTGCTATTTGGAAAACATAAAAGAAGTACGAATTACAGTTTATGATTGTACGTTCATGTTTTTATTCATTTTTTTGTTTTGTTTATGGACTAACATTTTAAAATGATTAATGGCACGTGCCTTTCATTTTTATGATTTTATGTTTATTTTTTTATTTTTATTTATGTTTTGAGCCATGGGTTTCCCAAGGCTCAAAAAGGAGTGGGAGAAGAAGATTTAAACTGTATTAAAGTGAAGAGGTGATGCGTGGTTAACCCAATATAACAACAGTGTTTAATACAGTAAAAGATAAGTTTAAATCAAAAATAAAGAAAGGTTGACATGACTGTTTTGAAGATGCACTGTTTGTTCTGATTGAGTCAAACTTTCAGATTAAATTAGATTTCCAGCAGACCATATCTGTGGAAACAGGCTTTATCTGTTGTTTAATTTTATTGTTTTAATTTTTAAGAGCTTACATGGTTTCGTTTGACGAAAGCCTGGAGGCACTTTCTATGGGTCTAAAAATGTCAGATAACGTTCTGATTTGTTTGTATTTTATTTGGATGGAAGCCAACCACAACAAGTACCTGTTCTGAAAAGAAGATTTGAAATATAGACACCAGTAAGAGATAATATTAACATAGTCTTTGAACTTATAATCATCTTGGTTTACACCTGGAGTACACCTGTGAGCAGGGCCAGTGACAGGACGTCCTGTAACATCACTCTGAACCTGACAAACTGAGAGATCAGGGACAGGTGCAAAGCAGAAGTCTGGAGGTTTTGTGAAAGTAAGACCATTAGACCATTGCCTGCTGACCGGAAACATGCGTCCTTAAAGGATCCTGGTTTATTTGTTCACATACAATGTGACGGAGAACATCGTGAGTAGAAACTCACACCTTAGGAACTAAACAGCAGTTCCTTCAGGTTTATTTGAGAGCCCCAGATACATCGATGACAGGGGGGTCCTTCAAGGTGTTTTAATGAATATAAGGCTAAAATTCAATTAGCATTGAAATTAGAATTTTACATTTAAGATAATGTACACAAATGTGGATAAATTTAATTAGATGTATAACTAACAAAGGTTTATGAATTGCACGAGAAATGCTGTAACTGTGAATTAAATCTGGAAATGAGTTAAAACTGCTCAAAGGACTGGACAGAACAAATAGCACTGAGCTGCTTTGAGCTGAAAAGGTGAGATCTACAGGATTTCATCCAAAGTAACACAGGTCTAGTTAACAGCACAACTAAAGGTTTTAAGAAGAGCTTCACACTTCAAGATTCTGGAATAGAGTAATTGATTTTAACCTGGTTTTAAAAATAGTTTTATATATTATATATAATATTTGAAAATTGACTGAGATTTTAAATCTGTGTTGAGATGTACTTGTGTGGCACTTCCATGTCTTATAACTTTTGTTTGTGTTGATTTCCATGTATCTGGAGCTTGTTGGTGAGATTGATGGATGTGGCCATTGCTGGGTCAACATTCCTGGACATGCACCTGCCCAACGACTGTGGTCCTTTGACCTCTGATGAACACTTTGATATCTGAGGGACGTTAACATCTGCATGTTCACCAACGGGACAACAGCTCCAGGACGGATCATACTACAGTCCTAAGGGCCGTATGGTTCATTGAAGTTATTATGCTTAAGAATTGATTTTAATCATTAAGAATGTGCATGAGTCTCCTGTTTGTTTCTTTTTGTTACAGGGACATTAATGGACAGGCAGGGACAGGCCAGAGCTATTAAGTTCGATGGGATGACCAGCCTAATCCGGCACCTTTTTCTTCATTCTTTTGGAGTGACGACATGTTTTGATTGATACACATATTGTTGAGTTTAAACGATCAGTTTAGTAATCCCTGGTGATTTTTCTGTTCTGAATTGTTGTAATCTTTTCTTTCTGTGTTATAATGGAATCAGTTACCCATATTTTATAGTTTAGGCCTTGTTTGTGAATAGCCGCCTTTGGCAGAAGGGGCGCCAGAAGGTCTTTTTCCCGGCAATAGGTCATTTACCAAATGGTTCAAATGTACTTAGGCTAGGTCAGCTGCCCGCCGGGTTTTCGCCTCTGAAAGAGTACAATTCACATCAAGGTGGGAATTTTGATTTATGCCATTTCTGGCATAAACAGGGGGGAATGTTATGGGAATTGTACATCTCCATTAATGTTATATATTATGCTCTCACTCCTGCTCCAGTTCACATGCTTATCCACACACAAGTATGACTTAATGCCTTCAGCCATATCTACATCAGTTTGCACTACATCTAATCATTGTCCAGGGACACACTGTACACTTAGTGACACACATCTAGAACTGACACCTCAGCTAAATACACGTCCATCCACGACCCTGGAGCTGAGAGGGCATAATGTAAACCTATAAAAGCTTCATGTATGTTTACATCTTTAAGCAAAACCCTCCGTGTACCATTGTTACTGTGTGTTTGCTTCTCTTTGCAAAGATTAAACCTGTCTATTATTATCAAATCATATACCGTCTACATCGTCTGCTCATTTTAAAATTCTCGTAACATAGATACATACCATTGTTTTGCAAAATGCTAATCAATACTTTTATTTTGGATCTAAAGTTTCGGATCTTTTAACATTTTCAATTCCGTGTTCTGTCTTTGTGTGTGTTTTAAGTGTCACTATGTGTGTGTACATGACTTAACTCCTGATGTCCACTCAGTGTTGCTCCTGCTGTGGCCTGGGTCTGGGCCCCCACACTTCGCTCCGCTCCTCGTCACGCCGCACCCCCCACCACCTCCAATCCTTGGCCTCGCCTGCTCCGGTGACCATAGGAATTTGTGCATTTTCCTCGGAGAAATACAACATAATCAGTTTTCATTTCAGGCTTTGTGTCATTGAGAAAAGCCTCTTTCTTTTTGTTCATATTACATTACATTTTCAGAATGTGTTCGGTATCTTACCGCTTCTGTGTCCGAATCGCTGCGCATTGGGCAGATTCTTTTAGGCCTTGGTGGAGCGGCTGGTTTGGAGGAGTGTGTGTGGCGGGGGGGGGTCGGACAGTCGTGGGACGGCATGCCGCTGTCGAGGTCGAGACCCAGAAGCTCACAGGAGGAAACATTTGGAACAAAATATATATGTCGTCAAATCTTTAATCTCCTCTCTGCTGTGTCACACAAACGTAATACAATATCTGTTTTTAACAGACTATTTATAAACTTTTCTCATAATTCAAAAGATTCAAAAGCACATTCACCTTCTGTAGATGTTTGTTTGTGTACATATGTGTTTATGTTTCTGACCTGTTCAAGGGTCAGTCAAAGGTCCTTCTCTTGTCTGGACCCAGTGTCGGCCTCCTCTCCTGTTCTCAGTGCCCCCTCCTCTGCCACGCCCACCACAGCCCCGCTCGCGGTCTCCATGGCAACCATGGCAATGGTGCATTTTTCCTCGGAAAAATACATTACTTTCACATTAAGGTCAAGTTTCACACAATTTCCAAGTTTAATTTACAAATTCCTATAGGAATATTTTATATCCATATATTTAAGAGAGACACGGAGACAGATTATATTTTAACAAGAAATGGCCAGGTTTTATTCCTTGCAAGGAGAAGCAAAGAAGCGGAATATTACATCGACAGGTTTGCTTAAAGATGTAAACATGACATGAGATTATATACACACAGTGACGTCCTGGTGAGAGGCGTTCACAATGGTCCAGGTGCCAGTCCCTGACAAGCCATGTCTCAGTCTAGTTATGTCTACTCCAGGCTTGGATTAGCACGAAGGACATGACATGAATTTGACATGACCTGAAGAGAACTATAAGCCCCCAGTAACAATAAACATTAAAATTAAAATTATTATAACATTCCCCCTCTTTATGCTGATAACAATTAGCATAAACATTCTACTAGCTTGAGTGTGAGTTGTTTAATTTTGACAAAAGCAAAAACCCAGCAGGGCATCTGACCTAGCCTAAGTACACTTGACCATTTGACCTAACGCTGGGAAAAAGTCTTTGTCCACCCCTTGCCCCAAGGCGGCGTCAACACAAACATCAAGCACTAACTATATGTAATCCCAAAACTGAATCTCAAACACATTTCAAATCAAAGACAAAAATGATTATACACTGATTCTTCAAAATCAAATTTGTAAAAGTCCATAAATCAAAACACAGTGTCACTCCAAAATAAAATAGAAAAATATGCCAGAGTGCCCCATCGGACTTAAAATCTCCGGCCTGTCCATTACTGTCCCTGTAACGGAAAGAAAAACACATGGTGTGAGACAGTCGTTGGGCAGGTGCATGTCCAGGAATGTTGACCCAGCAATGGCCACATCCATCAATCTCACCAACAAGCTCCGGATACATGGAAATCAACACAAACAAAAGTTATAAGACATGGAAGTGCCACACAAGTACATCTCAACACAGATTTAAAATCCCAGTCATTTTCCAAATATTTTGTGACTATTTTTAAAACCAGGTCAAAATCAATTACTCTATTCTAGAATACTCTGTCAATTCTTCTGCAAAGTGTGACGCTCTTTCTTAAAAGCTTTAGTTGTGCTGTAAACTAGACCTGTGTTACTTTGGATGAAATCCTGTAGATCTCACCTTTTCAGCTCAAAGCAGCTCAGTGCTATTTGTTCTGTCCAGTCCCTGGATCAGTTTTAATTCATTTCCAGGTTTAATTCACAGTTACAGCATTTCTCGTGCAATTCATAAACCTTTGTTAGTTATACATCTAAATAATTTAATCCACATTTGCATAAATTGTCTCAAATGTAAAATTCTAATTTCAATGCTAATTGAATTTTAGCCTTATATTCATTAAGGACACCTTGAAGGACCCCCCCCCCTGTCGTCGATGTATCTGGGGCTCTCAAATAAACCTGAAGGAACTGCTGTTTAGTTCCTAAGGTGTGAGTTTCTACTCACGATGTTCTCCGTCACATTGTATGTGAACAAATAAAACGAGGATCCTTTAAGGACGCATGTTTCCGGTTCAGCAGGCAACGCTGGTCTAATGGTCTTACTTTCACAAAACCTCCAGACTTCTGCTTTGCACCTGTCCCTGATCTCTCAGTTTGTCAGGTTCAGAGTGATGTTACAGGACGTCCTGTCACTGGCCCTGCTCCCAGGTGTACTCCAGGTGTAAACCAAGATGACTATAAGTTCAAAGAACCATGTTGATATTAGCTCTTACTGGTGTCTATATTAATTGTCACTCTTCTTTTCTAAACTGGTACTTGTTGTGGTAGACTTCCATCAAAATAAAATACAACAAACAAATCAAACGTTCTCTGACATTTTTAGACCCATAGAAAGTGCCCTTCAGGCTTTCGTCAAACGAAACCATAAAAACTCTTAAAATGATCAAACCATAAAAAATAAAACCACAGTTAAACCCTGTTTCCACAGATATGTTCTGCTGGAAATCTACTTTAATCTGAAAGGTTCAATCAGATCAAACAGTGCTTCTCCAGAACGGCCACGTCAACCCTCTTTCTTTCTTTATTTTTTATTTAAACTCAACTTTTACTGTATTAAACACTGTTGTTATATTGGGTTAACCACGCATCACCTCTTCACTTTAATACAGTTTAAATCTTCTTCTCCCTCTCTTTTTTGAGACTTGGTCAACCACGTCTCAAAACAAAAAACATAAATAAACATAAAATCAAAAATGAAAGGCCACTGCCATTGATCATTTTAAAATTTTTAGTCCATAGTAAAAAAAAACATTAAAAACATAAACTTAAAACCATAAAATGTAATTTGTATGCATTTGTCTTCTTTATGTTTTCCAAATAGCATCACTGTTGTCTCTGTTATATTTAAAACTTCATTTAGTTCAGTTCAGTTTTAGTCTCACAGTTGTAGGTCTTTACCTGTAACTGTAAGTGGTATAATCCGCAATCGTAATAAATTTTTATTCAGTTGATGCAAACACAAATAATTTTAAAATAGATCAGAACTAGTTTCTCATGATCTATCGTCAAAACCTTTTAGCCAAAAACTTTCAATTCCCAGATTACAAATTTACATTGCAGTTTAAACCTTTATTGTAAAGGTGACTCTTTTTAGCATCTATTATTATATTATTATACCTTATTAGAAATTACCATTTCAAAAACCCATTGGTCATTATACATATTATCTGCATTAACTGTCTTCATTTCAGTTTTTCTAATCACTCAGACAATATTTTTCTCAAACAATATTTAAACCTCAGTTGTTGTTTAATTTACTAACCTCAAAAACAAAACAAAATGGTCGTACCAAAAAAAATTAAATCACATCACAAGGTGGACTATATATTTTTTCCACAGACCTTTCAGAAGGTCAAACTGTTTTCTAATTAAGTCTCCTAGACTTCGAATCGGATGTAAAGGCTCCCACACAAAATGATTGTGGAGCTAACGTCAAAACCAAAACAAAAACGGAAAAACCAAAACACTTCTCGCTCCGTTCTGTGAAAAATTCCTTTGTGTTCCCAAACAAGGTTTGTTTTGGGAGAGAAAAAAAACCTCTCTCTGTTAGAGAAATACCTACTGCGCAATTCACTTTAAGACACATTTTTAAATTCTTCTGATTACAAAGTGAACATTTTCATAAACGTTAAATCATGTTTTTGAACCACACTGATATTAAGGACCTCTATTAGTTCTCGTACTAATAGATACATACCAGTTGTCTCACAAAAATACCAATAATCACTACTTCTATTTTAGATCTAAAGTTTGGAACTTTTAACTTGTTTAAATCTTTAATCTCATCTCTGCCGTGTCACACAAACTCAATACAATATCTGTTCTTTAACAGACTCTTTATAAACTTTATCATAATTCAAAAACACATCCACCGTCTGTAGATGTCTGTTTCATGTTTGTTCCGTGTCTGTGTCTTTGTGTCTTTATGTGTGTGTCTTTATGTGTCCGTGTGTGTGTGTGTGTATGTACTTCTGTGTCCGTGTGTGTGTCCGTGTGTGCCCGTGTGTGTGTCTTTATCTGTGTGTCTTTATGTGTGTTTATGTGTGTGTGTGTGTGTGTACATGTGTGTGTGTGTTTATGTGTGTGTGTGTGTGTATGTGTGTATGTGTGTGTGTGTGTGTGTGTGTGTGTCTTTATGTGTGTGGTGGGGGTGTGTGTGTGTGTGTTTATGTGTATGTGTGTGTGTGTGTGTGTGTGTCTTTATGTGTGTGGTGGGGGTGTGTGTGTGTGTGTTTATGTGTGTGTGTACGTGTGTGTGTGTGTGTGTGTGTGTGTACATGTGTGTGTTTGTTTATGTACCTGACCTGTTCAAGGGTCAGTCAAAGGTCCTTCTCTCGTCTGGACCTAGTCTCGGCCTGAAGTGTTGCCCTGAAGTGTCGACCTGTCCAGCCTCCGTGCCCCCTCCTCTGCGACTCCCCCCTCGTCCTTCCTCTGGTCTCCATGGTAACATTTTTTCTCGGAAAAATACATTTCATTCATATTAAGGTCAAGTTTCGCACGATTTCCAAATTTAATTTACAAATTCCTTTTTGGTCTCTCTCAATAGATACAGGTTAAAATAGATAAACATTTGTCTGGAATATGTTTCTTACCGTTTGTTTTGCTGCTGTATTTCTGCAGCGTCTTTCAGCCAAAAGGAGCAGGAGGTGTGTGGGGGAGGGGCAGAGGAGTTTTGGGGTTCCCTGGTGTTGAGCGGACAGGCCGAGACCTAAAAATCTCACAGGACGTATATAACAAAAAAAATACAAATGATTAGTGTTTTCAAAGTCCATTTTGTCAGATTTGTGCACTTCTTTCAAAAACTCTTCTCTGCTTTTCTCCTTCTCAAAATTCAAAAAGTTCTCAAACTTTTTCTACAAAACCATTAAACCTTTGTTCTGGTGCATTAGACATTAGACATTCAACAATGGCGCCCATTCATACAACATTAATTCTAATACACAACTTCTATCTTTTAACTTTAAGTCAACATTATACATTACATTGTCTCAACAATATAAGCCCCTCACTCTGTTCACTCTGTGAAGGCTGTTCTTCTAGTTCTACTTATTCAGATCAAATTAAGGTTAAATCAATCGTACAAATGTTTCACAATGTTAGATTATTTGTTACTATTTTTCTAATTAACTCCTCGCATGCAGGTATTCGTAATTTACATAAATCCATATCTCGCGCAGATGGATCAGATTCTCATGCATTAACTTATCACAAGTTAAGGCTTTTTCACATTCAGGCTGTTCATAATGTTCGATCTCATTATTCAGACTGAATCAACTTCTTCCAATAAAAACAATTCTATACATTCACTCCACAGTTGCATCCCAAACACTCCCAAACACACTTTTTACTCAGACTTTTTACTCAATACTCTCTAACCCTTCAGGTTAGATGAACTACATTAAAGCCACTTACTTCTGTGGGCTTTTAAACTTTTAACTCACTGCGTCACTCACTCTGACGCACTAATTCTCTGTAAATCACCGCTTTCACTGGCAGTGAAAATTCTCTGCAGCCCTGCTTTTACCAAGTCACTTAGGCTTCGGATCTATTATCTCACTTAAAAGTTGTTAGGCTAAGTTACCTGTGCGTCCAACGCACTACATTTAACCAACATTTCTAGTTATGCAAGACTTTTTGAATGTGGTGTATTAGGACCCATGCTATTAATGTCTCAAATCTTGTCCTCCCTAGACCAGCTACATCTAGACCTTATACTGCTTCTCATAATTATTAATCCTATCTCGCATAGAATGGAACGTGATCACCGTAAGACTCAGTTTCAAGGATTACAGAAAAACTTACACAACACAAGGTATCTACCAATCTTACAATCTTTAACACCGATTAACATCAAACTTGTCCCGTTAAGGCCTCACTTACACTTATACGGTAAGGTCTTGACACAAAACACATGCTTTTTCCGCCGTCTCATGGACGGTCAGCGTTCAGCGCTCTTCTACCATAATGATAACCACATGTAAATATTCTCAGATAAACACATGTAATCACCGAACCAGCAGAAGTAACCCAAACCACTACTTCCGGAAGGTTTGTTCACATTCACACAAAAATAAATTAAACAGCTGTTTACCTGAATCAAAACTCCAATGGTCCAGTTGTTCCGCAGCCGGACGTCTTTGAATGTCTCCTCTCTTTTCCTCTCTGTTCCTCTCTGTTCAGATATCGTCACTGAGTCTCACACACAGATATTGAAGGTCTGGCCCGTACTATTTAAAAACAATAGTCTCGGGACTTACAGAGAAATGCTTTGTGCATTTCCCCCGTGCACGTCAGTTTCACTTTTCTGCATGAGAAGCATCAGGTATTGATATCCCGGACGAGCCCCCAAATGTTATAGGAATATTTTATATCCATATATTTAACCAGAGAGACACGGAGACCGATTATATTTTAACAAGCAATGGTCAAGTTTTAATCCTTGAAGGAGAAGCAAAGCAGACAGTAACAAAGGTACCGCGACAGGTTTGCTTACCAATGTAAACATAACATGAGATTATATACAACACAGTGACGTCCTGGTGAGAGGCGTTCACTATGGTCGGTCCAGGTGCCAGTCCCTGACAAGCCATGTCTCAGTCTAGTTATGTCTACTCCATGCTTGGATTAGCACGAAGGACATGACATGAATTTGACATGACCTGAGGAGAACTATAAACCCGCAGTAACAATAAACATTAAAATTAAAATTATTATAACATCTCTCTCAATAGATACAGTTCAAAATAAATACAGATAAACATTTGTCTGGAATATGTTTATATTACCGTTTGTTTTGCTGCTGTCTCTCTGCAGCGTCTCAGCCGACAGGAGCAGGTGTGTGTGGGGGAGGGGCAGAGGAAGTTTGGGGTGCACTGGTTTGAGCGGAGAGGCCGAGACCTAAAAATCTCACAGGACATAAAATAAAATACAAATGATTAGTGTTTTGAAGTCTATGTGTACCTTCCTTTTAAAAACTCATTTTTCTTTTCACAAAATGGCTTCTCCCCCTTTTTTTTTTTTTTCTCTGTTACACCGGAAGCATAGAAAAAAGCTATTTTTAAGCTATTTTTCTTTCTCGTAATTGTTTAAATCACCGCTTTCAACTCAGTTCTCAAACTTTTTCTACAAAACCATTAACCCTTTGTTAATGTTCACATTCTTAGACATTAGACATTCAACAATGGGCCATTCATACAACATTAATTCTAATACACAACCTCTCTTAGCTGCTTTTAACTTTAAGTCAACATTATACATTATATTATTCTCAAAAGTATAAGCCCCTCACTCTCGTAGGCTTTTCTTCTTATTCAGATGGATCAAAATAAGGTTAAATCAACCGAACACTTGTGTCACAATGTTAGATTTTCTGTTACTATTTTTCTAATTAACTCCTCGCATGCAGGTATTTGTAATTTACATAAATACGTATTTCTTGCTATTTTTCCTCAGATGGATCAGATTCTCTGAGTCACATTAACTTATCTTATCTTAAGCTTTAAGTTAAGGCTTTTTCACATTCAGGCTGTTCATAATGTTAGTTCTCATTATTCAGACTGAATCAACTTTCAATAAAATCAACTGCATTCAATCCACAGTCGCATCACAATCACTCTCAAACACATTTTTTACTCAGACTTTTTACTCACTAACCCTTCAGGTTAGATAAACTTCTTAAAGCCACTTACTTCTGTGGGCTTTTAAACCTTTATCTCACTGCGTCACACAGTGAACAATTCTCTGCAGGCCTGCTTTTTTACCAAGTCTCATAGACTTCGGACCTATTTATCTCACTTAACCCTTAAACTAAGCGCGACCCGCCCGCGGGTCATGCCAAGTTACAAAAAAAACAGACAGCGTTGTACATTCCCTTTGTAATGCAAACCCCAACAATATATATACCAAATTAAAGCTTAAAGTCTCATCTTTCCGGCGATATAAACCATTTCAACACGTTACAACCACAGCGCCGACAGCAAAGCCTTTTATACATACAAGCACAAAGTTAGAGTTTGGACTTGTCTTACCTTTGAAGGCTGTCTTGGACTCGGAACAGCACCAAATCATCATTAGCTTTATGTCTTTTTATCCCTAAGGGTCCAGGGAATAATATCCAGTAAAATAATTAGGTCCAAAAGATATGTTAAAGCCTCCAAGGCACAAAAACTGCCGAAAAGTATTCCCAACTTGAAGTCAGCTGTGACACTTTATGTCGTTTCCTTTGTAAATAAAAAACATCATTCCTTTTCTACCGCCGAAAGAAGCTAATCAAATGCTACAAGGAAGTGTTAGCATTAGATTGACACCTTGTTTGGCCAATTGAAAGGGGTTTTGGTCAGCCTTTGACCAATGAGAAGACTTGGAACTCCACAGATGGATGAACGACAACGCCCCCACTTCAACGGCTTTAGTTTGGGCTAGAAGCGTCACTGAGCGTCCTCAATACGATAAACAGAGCCAATGAGCTACGGTTTACAGCAATAACAAACACGGTTTACGGAGATACCAAACACGGTTTACGGCAATACCAAACACGGTTTACGGAGATACCAAACACGGTTTACGGAGATACCAAACACGGTTTACGGAGATACCAAACACGGTTTACGGCAATACCAAACACGTCAACTTTTTTTTATAAATTCAGGGTCTGGGGTTCCTCATCAGAGAAGAGGAGAGGAGAGAGAGGCAGCTGCATCAACACTTGTGTCTTTTGAGTTTTTTATGAGTAAAAACTATACTCTTTTTAAATTTTACATATTATAAGTAATAAATATAATCTGTTTTAGTTGTTTTATGCATTTTAGACAGTTGAAGAAAAAAAAAAAAGAGAAGTAGAGAGAGCAGCCGCAGCAGGAGGGGGGGAGGAGGGGGCCAGGAGGGGGGATGGGTTTTGACACCTCTCTGTTCTCTCCTTTTCTCTTTCTAATGCTGTTGGAGCCTTGAAAACACTAAATTGCAGCGCTATGACCAATGTATATAGTTTGCAGTGTGTTTTTATTTGTGGATATTATTCAAAAATATATATTTTGTCCCAAAACACTCATTTTGACTATTTTCAAATGTAAACATGCCAATTATTATGGAATATTAATTTTAATAACTAATATAGTTACATTGTGTGTAAATTCCTCTAGGTGTAATCTTTCAGAAGAGCCCTCATTGAAGTCTTGGGTTGAAGCATTCAGAACTTATTGCACTTTTTCCAAATGTGTTAGTTTGATAAGATGAATAAATAATTTTAGTGGAATAAAGCGCCTAGATTAACCAACATTAAAACTGCTGTAAAATACTCATTTTTACAGATATTCTTTTCAAATTTGAAATGTGAGTAGTCATCCAGTAATTCTTTTGGCCCACAGTGTGTTTTAGTCCTCAACTACCTGCTGAAGCTATAGACACCTTTATTTTCACTAATTTTTTTAGGCGAGCACACAAAAAGTAATTTCTTTTGTGTTCCAAAGTGTATAAAATTTTATCAGTAACACTTAGACAGATTCTGACTGCTCTGAGTGAAACTAGAGATTGTTACCTTTACAAAGAGCCCACACTTGTAATTAAATTCCAGGGGGTTCAATAACAGCAATCATTTTAATTTGGAGAGGTCCCATTAAACACAATACAGCGAAAATGACCAAAAGAGATAGGGGGGTGTTAGGCTTAAGAATCTTGATAATAGTCCATACTCGAGTTTACCTGTGTGTCCAACACACCTTTGACCGACGTTCAGAGGTAAAGGCCAGCCTAATGAGGACGCGGCGCACTAGGAGCTGTGTTGCTGATCGGTATCAAATCTTGCCCTCACTGGACCAGCTACATCCAGACCACATGCCCTTCATCGTAGTTATTAATTCTCTCTCGCGTAGAATGATACGTGGCCTACGTAAGACTCAGTTTCAAGAATCACATAAAAACTTACAGAGCACAAGGTATCTAGACAGCTTACAATCCAGCAAGATTACAATCTTTAACACCGATCAACATCAAACTTGTCCCGTTAAGGCCTCACTTACACTTATACGGTAAGGTCTTGACCAAAACACGTGCTCTCCTCTCTTTTCCTCTCTGTTTCTCTCTTTGTTCAGATATCGTCACTGAGTCTCACACACAGATAGTGAAGGTCTGGCCCGTACTATTTAAAAACAATAGTCTCGGGACTTACAGAGAAATGCTTTGTGCATTTCCCCCGTGCACGTCAGTTTCACTTTTCCGCATGAAAAACATCAGATATTGATATCCCGGACGAGCCCCCAAATGTTATAGGAATATTTTATATCCATATATTTAACCAGAGAGACACGGAGACCGATTATAATTTAACAAGCAATGGTCAGGTTTTAATCCTTTCTCTTTTCCTCTTTTTAACTGGATTATATTCATGTGAGGTAAAGGTCAAATAACAATGTCAAAGTTATTGTTATAAGAATTTTAATTCGAATGTTTAGAGTTACTGGGGCTTACAGTTCTCTTCAGGTCATGTCAAATTCATGTCATGTCCTTCGTGCTAATCCAAGCCTGGAGTAGACATGACTAGACTGAGACATGGCTTGTCATGGGACTTCTGCACCTGGACCGACCATAGTGAACGCCCCTCAACAAGGCCGTTGGGGGGGAGTTGTGTTGTATATAAACTCATGTTCTGTTTACATCTTTAAGCAAACCTGCTGCTGTACCCTTGTTACTGTGTCTGCTTTGCTTGCAATTCTTCCAAGGATTAAAACCTGGCCATTATGGAGGACGAAAAATGACATATCTATAAATAAATAAATAAATAAATAAATAAATAAATAAATAAATAAAAGTGATAAAATAAAACCTATATTTATTTTCCACCTGCATTTATTTCCACATTTATTCATTTATGCATTTATTTATTAATGCTTTTAGTTATTTCTTCTTTTATTTATTTCTACATTTATTTATTTATTGATTTCTGTCTCCAAATGCAAATGAGGGGGTCGGGTTTCAACAGACTTGTTACAGTCATTGGTTGATCTGTGCAAGTGCTCAAGGTCGATTATATTTGTCTTAATGAGGCTAATCTCACGTCAGGCCACGGCCAAGCTAGCATTAGCTTACAATGGATCTTCGGAGAGCGCAGCTAGTTGACAATTTATGACATCTTGCAGATAATTTAGAAAATTATAGTGTAGACTACACAATTTTGCAAATAGATCTACTTTTTGAAAATCTTATAGATTTATCAGAACATGCAGAGATTGACCAAGCAGTTTTTGAAAACTTGTATGAAGCATCTCAAAGCCAAAGCCTTCACCTTGAACTCAGTAGTGCACCTGCTAGATCGGGTGGGCGCCCAGCGTACAACATACCACTTGAAGCTATACAAAGATATATCTTGGCCGGTGTAACAGTCCGGGACATTGCTAATCTGCTTGGCGTCAGTGAAAGAACAATTCACCGCCGAATGGCCGAGCATGGCACAAGGTGAGATATTTGCCTATTTAGCGTATTGGGGTCCGCAATAAGAACGCACTAGCTTTGGTTAAATGTTCAAAGTGATTGCATTTATGTTTAGTAATTTAAGTTTAGTTTATAATAATGTTTACAGTTGTAGATGTTTGTGTCTTTTACCTCTGAGAGGGTATCAAGTGCGAAATATGGAATGAAAAACAGTAAAGAGAATAAAAACCTCTGTTGTAATGTATAAAACACTCACAAAATGGCTATAATTCTAAACAGTAAATAGCTGCTGCACCAGATAAATCTGATCTAGTGTAGCTACAAACATAGCACTCTACAGTCCAGTTTTGATTAAACTAATATCTGTTTCACCCTTTTTTCACCTGTTTTATAAAATATCAGATTTGAATAATGCCACTACTGATGATGACCTTGATGTTATGGTTCATGAGATCCTCAGTTATCATCCAAATACAGGCTATAAAATGATGATGGGTTATCTTAAAGCTCGAGGAATACATATTCAGAGTAAGTTATTATGATTGTCCATTTCTTTTTTGAGCACAAACTTTTTTGGCTTTTCTCTTCTGTGGATGTCATCACCAGCAGTACTCTGTACACTGGCTTATTAACCTTTTAATACAGATTTTTTTTTTTTGCATGTTTTAAATGGAGGAGAACGTGTGCAACAGTCCCTGCGGCGTGTGGACCCACAGGGAGTACAAGTGCGCACAGTGCAGCTTCGCACTTTGAGAAGGAGAAGGTATTCAGAGCTCCAAACAGTCTATGGCACATTGATGGCAATCACAAACTAATAAGGTAAGGCTGTAATATGGGATCTATATGGTCTACACACAGTTGTTTTATTGCAACAAATTATGTTAATTAGTTACTAAAATTACTGGGCAGTCAACCATTTGTAGTCAGCATTTATTATTAGAATTGGATGTATTGGAAGCTCCTGATCTTTGGCCCCTCAAGAGACATTGCCCCAAAAACTAGATTCTGTCCCAATACTAAAAACAGACTTTGCCTTTCTAAAATGCTACTTTTATACCCAGACATATTAACTGAAATATTGCACTTATTCTGTAGTTGCTCATGTCTTTTGCTCTGTTTTACAGGTGGCGAATTGTTGTCCATGGTGGTATAGATGGCTTTAGCCGGCTCATCGTTTACCTTTCTGCAGATACCAACAACCGTGCCTCTTCAGTCTTTAGCAGCTTTCTGCAGGCTGTTCACTGTTTCGGACTACCCTCTCGAGTGAGGTCTGACAAAGGAGGAGAAAATATTGAAGTGGCACACTTTATGGAGACGCGCAGAGGAACCAATCGCAATTCTCACATCACTGGAAGAAGCACACACAATCAAAGGTATTTCCTTTAACAGCTGTAGAGAATGAGAAGTAGACATGGCACTTGAGGTTATTTGATGAATGATATTTGATTGTGCTCCTCTAATGTCAGAAATTAGTTAACACAGTCCTAGTGATTCTCCAATTTTTCTGCTTCACACAATAAAGTTTTACACAGCACATGGGACAGGTGGACGCTCACTTTAAGTGCACTTAACTTGTACAATTTTTGCAGTTTAATGACTTGTCAATTTTACGATTTGGGTTATATTCTGCAAAAAACAATCAGTATTATTTAAATTTTATATTCTTTATTAACAAAGGGGTCAAAAGTTTTTTTGTGGAGCCTTGACACATACCACTATACCTATCTCAGTCTCAGTAATTGAATGGTCTTGTCTTTGTTGCAGAATAGAGAGGTTATGGCGTGACGTCTTTTGGGGAGTATTAGACCTTTTTTATTCATGTTTCTGCAATATGGAAAACGAAGGTCTACTCAACCCAGATGACAAAATACATCTATATGCACTGCACTGGAGCTTTTTGCCACACATTCAAAGGCATTTGCAGTTCTTCCTGGAAGGTTGGAACAACCACAAACTGCGAACTGAATTAAATCAGTCACCTCTTCAGTTATGGTCCCACAATCCACGTGAGGGTGCCGACCCAATTCAGGTATGTTAAAACTTTGTGTCTGCACTGACTATTTTTTTTAATGAATAATAAGCTACAACAGTGATTCTCAAAACTTTTCACAGCAAGTGAAAGTCTATCCAAGCACCAGTGTCAGACCAAATCAGAAATAATGTCTGGTCTTAATGTAGGAATAAAACAGAACACAGTTGCAAAAAATGCTAAGTCTAAAGCAGGACTAACCCTTGTATAAACCTGGACCAAGCCAGAATTAAAATGTCCAGTGGTCCACACAGATTGTAAACTTCAACCCAAGCAGGATTAAAATGGGAACAAAACTGGTTATAAAATAAACCACTGTTTTCTTCTTCAGACTGACACAGAATATGGCATAGACTGGGAGGACCCACCAGGCCACCACAGAGAAGGCCTCATCATCCCAGAGGTGCAGCTGCCATGGGCATTAGATGCTGAAGAAGTTCAGCAATTGCCAAACCCTCATGGTTCCTTTTCTGATGTTCTACATGTGTATAGTGCCCCAGTTGCTACCATTAGTCGTATAATTGCATCTGATTGAGTATTTCACTATACATTTTTATACTACACAAGTTCTGATATGTACAAGACTATGAATAAAGCTTGCAACTTATGGTCTTGCTCCTAGTGATTCTAATAAAAATTGATAGTTATAATCCAGAACCAAAAAGCACTGACAGCACAGGACACAAACAAACAATGTTAAACAATATTAAAACACTTTATTTAAAAAAAAAAAGCTGTAAACTCTGAATACAAACTTGAAAATTTTACAGCATAAATTCAACTAGTACTGACCAAACCAGCATATGACGATGAGATGCTTGCCAGTAAATCATTTTTGAAAAGATCATAGCTCACATTGCTTTCTGGAAGTTTCAAAGTGTAGAAACAGGTTGAAGCTTGAGGCAATCTGATATCAACAACTTCCACATTCAGCTGTTCCGGAAGAACATCCCACCCAGTCCCGAAGCTGATCAATTGCTTTAACACTTCTGAAGAACCTAGAATTTAATGAAACACAATAAATTGATGATGACTTTAATAGCAATGTTCACTGCTAAGATATCCTATTTAGGTTACTAAAAAAATATAGAAGTATAAACTCTTTACTAGTCTGAATGAACTGGCGCAGAAAATTCACAGCTCTGCACTGTTCTTCAATAGAACAGACATCCTCATCTTCTGTAGGCCACACAATCGTATCTAAAACCATCTGCAAAACAGGACATATCCATTACCATTCAGTGACCAACATGTTATAATATAACATTGATTTGTCATTAAAAACATGCTATAAATTATTGTCTATAATAAATATTTACCTGTGATGTCAACATAGTGTGATCTGCCCTGGGAAATAAAGCTGCAGCAGCATCTGGCCTTGAACTAATAAACTCCCAGAGACCAGTGTCCTTCAAACCTTTTCTCAGTTGTTGGACCTGTCTAGAAATCCTCCCAAGAACCTTTCAGAAGACAAAAAAATAATTAAGCTCCTTTCCCCACTAAGGGTATAACAGTTTACTGCAGCCAAAGTTTGGTTCATACTTTCTTGGCTCACAGTTCAGTTTTGATCCAGCAGAAAGACTTTTTCCTACATTAGGCTTAAAATTAAATCAGCTAAACTTGTGGGTCAATACTTACTGCATGAGTTAGGATTTTGTCCTTCAGCCACCACCTGTTTTCTGTTGTAACACCAGGCAGGTCCCATGGCAGGCATACAGCTAGTATCTTTGACTTCTGTGCCTCTTCAAGGACCCCACCCCCTTCAAGCTAATAAAATACATTTAAAGAGATATTTGGTTTTCTCCTTAAAACCAGCCTTTCTTGCCACGGGTGGTCACAAGGATTCCAGCGTCCCCATGACCATTGACAAAATCCACAAACACAGATCTGAATCTGTGAAGGGCAACACTACTGGGATATTTATCATTAGAGTAGAATTTAAACATTTTGCACAATTTGTCTATTTAACATTATTTATACTTAAAACATACCAAAGTGACAACTTCTCGAAGTTCCAGGTCAACGCAATCTTCAATTTGTATAGTAGCCATCTCTGGCTCCCCACCTAAAAGAAAGTGGATGACTGCATGGCTTAAACCACAGAAGCGTGGGCCATCATTTAAAAAACTGACCTATGATCCGCCCAGCTACAGTGAATAGGTCACTCTCTAGGAGAAGCTGTGAGGTAGATGGTATCAGGTGATCTCGTTCTCCCTCAAACAGCATTATCTTCACATCTAAAAAAAAAAAATATTATGTATATCTATATCTAGTCTATCTATCTATATATATCATTCTTGACCAAACCTACTTGTTTCATTCAGCATGAATCCATTTTGAAGACGGTCCATCACTGTGGACAGCACATACCTGTTGACTCCCTCCCCAATAGCAGAGTCACCTTTGAAACAGAAAAACACCTTTCTTATCTATTTTATTTATGAAGGATTATCCCATGTTTTGGAGAGCAAATGAGATGTACCTATTAATTTACATCGCAGTGGATTTGCCCACTCTAATTTTGCCGTCTTGTAAATGTTAATGATGGTTCTATCCCTGTCCTCAATTGTATCATGGAGACTTAAATTGAGGGACAGGTGGTTACCATCTTTCTGTCTTTCACGCATTGCAATGGTAAACAGTGACGCGGCCCTAAATGGATCCACTTCTGTTACCCAGGCTAAACAAAGAAAAATCAGGTCAACATTTTCCTCAAGACAAAATGCATTCTGTGGAAGCACAAAGATTGGTGGCTACATGTGTTAGTGAGCCCTTTTATTTAAAACTAGCAAATAACTTGGCAGCTATTGGGTCATCATTGGCTCCTGCTGATGCTGTCTCTGCAAAAGTTAATAAAATCCATTTTAGTTCTATGACCTCCAAGTGAGTAATATAATAATGTAAATCAGTTTAAAATCTTCACATAACACTACTCTGTCAAAAGGAGTGTACAAACCACATCTAACTCTACGGACTCCTCTACGTTAAAGGCACTTGTCCTGCTGCCAGAAGTGAATTCACTCACACCTTCATCACTTTTGTTCTTCACTTGCACCTTCATCACTTGTGTTCTTCACTTGCACCTTCATCACTTGTGTTCTTCACTTGCACCTTCATCACTTGTGTTCTTCACTTGCACCTTCATCACTTGTGTTCTTCACTTGCACCTTCATCACTTGTGTTCTTCACTTGCACCTTCATCACTTGTGTTCTTCACTTGCACCTTCATCACTTGTGTTCTTCACTTGCACCTTCATCACTTGTGTTCTTCACTTGCACCTTCATCACTTGTGTTCTTCACTTGCACCTTCATCACTTGTGTTCTTCACTTGCACCTTCATCACTTGTGTTCTGTGATTGTCTTAGAAAAATTGAAGAAAGAAATCAGGGGTCACAAACGACTCCACACTGTTTTTAAAAGTGATCTGAAGACTTCAATGTATTATGGGTGAAATATAACATGATTTACCGTTTTACTAATCAAAGTTTATTGTAAGTTTAAAAAAAAAAAAAAAGGAACATAATTTACATATCTGGTCTCATCAGCCAGGCTTTTTAATTAAGGACAAATAAAGCATATTTAATTACTTAAAGAATTACCCAGAACAACTTTCACTGTGGTGTTTTCACTCAGAAAATGGGAACCTTCTCCACAGCTGATACACAGCATCACAGGTCCTAAATCAGTTCCTTGGCTATTTGGTACCTGCATGTAATTAAAAATAAAATAATAACACAAAAACAGATTAATTATTATCTATAGATAGAATTATAAAAAAATTGCTTCAAAAGTGCCTACCACAGTATTGTTCACGCTCAAACTCCTCGGCAGTGGCCGGATGTAGAGAGTGGCATTGTGTATGGCACTGTCTGGACCGCTTAGATGACTAATTGTATAACCATCATTGGGGCATGGCACCAGTGTGAGATTACGGCTCCTAGTAGTCCCAGAAATGCACATGAGCTCAAATCCACCACCATCCCTTCATTTTGGGAAAGCAGCTAGTATAAACTCTGTAAATTCCTCTGGGCTTTCGTGGTTCCCTATCAAAAGAAAACAAATGCATGTAAGGATTAATCAAGAGAAATGTAAAGCAAGATTTCACACAACTAGGTCTGTGACAGTGCAACTTTAGTGATAGTCTTGAGCCTGGATAAAATGTAAATGTAATGTAAAATCTATGCAAACTCAACATGTTAATCACTGCACACTGGGAGTCAGATGATTTTGTTGATGTTGACACCCCAGAAAGAATTGAAGAAAGAAAGATGTGTTACTCATAAAACTGAAAATAGCTACAAAAACATTTGAATTAATTATAAATTTATGAACCTGTAAACTTGTTGATTACAATCTTTGTCAGTCAGTAATATTCAAATGTAGACTTCATTTTGTCATAGACTTTTCATCACTTGTATTTTTGTAAATCAGTGAAGGCGCTAATTAAGCAATACTTTGAATTGTGCTTGAGAATTCAAGCAGTACTTACCTCGAAAGGTTAGACGTTTTTCACCCAGGCCTAAGTGATGCAATCTCTCTTTTTCTTTTCTCTGTGGAACTGAAGTTGCTTGCTTGGACATGAGACAACAGAAGGTGTGGGTGTATGATGGTGATATCCTATTCCTTGTATGGTTTCTTCTAGGGGCTCCAGTCAGAATCCGTGGATACGGGGCAAACAGCCGTGAAACTTCAGCTAAACAAAAACACTGTGATACATAAGTCTAAACCAGAGGTCACTAATAGGCGGACCGCGGTCCGGATCCGGACCCCGAGAGGCTTTGATCTGGACCGCAAGACAGTATTCATAATTACAAGTAAAACCTTTTTTTGAACCGGCACTCCTAAGACAGCTAGGTCCACACGCGCGGGTCCTCAGGTTACTATGGTTACGGACAGAGCAGCGGGAAATTTCAACATGTTTAGCGTAGCCCGATAATGCGTTAGCAACGACTAAAATCTAAAAGTTGAGCCTTGACAAAAAATAACGAAGATTCACTGACGTTATGGACGGAGAGGGATGGTTTGTTTCAATCAGAAAATACAGCTCCTACAGCCCCTTTTCCTCTTGTCCCGGCTGCTGTGATAATCAGAGAATCAATCCAGAACTGAACCAGGACTGGACAGTTTTCATGTCAGGATTAAAAAGACTCAGAGGAAAGTGAGGACGTCTAATAATGTGGTGAGTTGTACATTTGTCTGTCAACTTCTTTATTGTATTGTAATTTAGAGACTTGACTCGTCTCATTTACAAACAACGTGAGGAATTAGCTCACACTATTCGCGTTCATTTGAACCCAACACGTGTTCATTTGAACCCAACACATGTTCATTTGAACCCAACACACGTTCATTTGAACCCAACACAGGTTCATTTGAACCCAACACACGTTCATTTGAACCTAACACACGTTCATTTGAACCCAACACACGTTCATTTGAACCTAACACACGTTCATTTGAACCCAACACAGGTTCATTTGAACACAACACACGTTCATTTGAACCCAACACACGTTCATTTGAACCTAACACACGTTCATTTGAACCCAACACACGTTCATTTGAACCCAACACACGTTCATTTGAACCCAACACACGTTCATTTGAACACAACACACGTTCATTTGAACCCAACACACGTTCATTTGAACCCAACACACGTTCATTTGGGTGATTAAAAACAGAAAAGGTGTGAGAGGAGGGTTTGGAGATGAGTGACACAGGTTAAGTCTTCCTTAAGTTGTGTTAGCATTAGCTGTTGCTAATAATTAACAGTAACAGTTATTTTTTAGCAACAGCTAATGCTAAAGAAATGCTCAGTGCATTTTTCCTTGTTCCTGTTGTTTTCAGAGGAATGACAATAGAAAGAGATTAATTATGACTGCATCTTTGTCATATTTATTTAACAAATATGTTTTGGTTTGATTTGATTATTTTGTATTTAAAATGTTCTCACACATGTATAAAGGAGTATTAGGACTTATATGCATGATTCCAGGCTATTGTCAATAAACCACCAGGTCCTGAGCTTTAGCTTTAGCCTCTTTTGATTTGTTTTTTTTACCTGTTGTCTGTGAGATGTGTTTGGGAAAGCTAAACATGGAACCAAAGGATAAAATACAGAAAACAGTGGATTATCTACATTCATCTCCATATTGTTTAAGAGGCTGTAGGTGTGGAATAAATGAGACTTTACTTAAAGAATTATATTCAAACACATATCCTTTTATTTAAATTTTCCGGACCCCTCACTTGAGGAAAGTTAACTAAGTGGACCTCGGCTGATTTTAATTGAGGACCCCTGGTCTAAACAATATATATTTTAAGAAAATAATTACTTACAATCCACTGGATGGACCAACCGCCGCTGGAGAAACAGGCAATGTTGTGGCTACTTAACAAATTCATATTTAGTATTTGAAAAGTGATTTCTACATTTTATATGTTCTTCATGCAGCCTCATTTGGGCATATTCTTTAGATATGGCTCAAACTCAATTAGGACACAAAGTGGCAGCAGTGACACTTTTAACATAGAGAAGTGTGCTAACCCTTGTCTTTGAGTGGCTAGCAAATATTACTAAATAAAAAGTTTGATCATTTTCAAGGAGCTCAAAACCTATGTTAGGAAGCCATAACCACAAGTAATCAATTATACTACATGACTACGGACATTATACTTTATAATTGATAATATAGTGGACCATGTTGAGGAGGACACAGGACATTGCAAAATCCTGGGCGAGGATTAATATTACTAGCTTGCTAGTATTAAAACTCAACGCAACCTGCGAGTTTATCAATGACTCTATAAATAAATAAATAACACTGGACACATTAACGTTAACCCTAGATGTGTTTGTCTTTTTTAAAACATATTACAAGGTTTAATAGTGACTGTAATTGAAGAGGTACAGTTACCTGCATCTCCTTGTTGCTCTCTCTGTGCTGTGACTGCTAGTTGAGTTGTTGTGGAAGGGGCTAAAAACGGAATGCAATATTAAATGCTTGTAACATGAAATATTACTTCACAGAAGAATCCTCTGTTATTTATCCAAAAAACTCACAACGTTCAATTTCATCTAGACGATCTGCTGCTGCCCGCAACAGCTCGGAAACTGAGCGGCGAGCCTCCATTGATTGCTGCATAGTCCTAAGGCGGGAACGGGGCATAGCCGCATTAGCTTGTTGAGCTGTTTGTGTTGATGCGATTGCTAATGCCTGAACAGAAAAAATAACGCCCCCTCATTTGCATTTGGAGACAGAAATCAATAAATAAATAAATGTAGAAATAAATAAAAGGAGAAATAAATAAAAGCATTAAAAAATAAATGCATAAATGAATAAATGTGGAAATAAATGCAGGTGGAAAATAAATATAGAGATTTATTTATTTATTTTTAACCAAAACTTACATCTTAAAAAATAAATAAATTGACAATTTTCACTTTTATTTATTTATTTATTTATAGATATGTCATTTTTCGTCCTCCATAGGGCCATTGCTTGTTAAATTATAATCGGTCTCTGTGTCGCTCTGGTTAAATATAACAATAAAGATAAACACCCGTGGAGGCCTAACTATTTTAAAATCAGTGACGTTTAAGCTTTTTGCTACACCCAAAGATTGTTTTTGGTTAGTCTTTGTTTTACGAAGCTTTTTAGCCAGTCTGTCTTTGTTTTCTGTTAATAAGTTTGTTAGTTGCTGCTGTTCATGAATGGAAATCGCTGGCTTTTAGCTAAAAGCTAACGCTAGCTGTGTTTGATTTAACTCGGCTGATTTAAATTACTTTTTCATCGTACAACTGTACTAAATGAACCACGTTCCAGTTTCTAGGTGAGTACATTTTTGCATGTCTTAAAATACTGCTCAGAATATATACATTTGTTATACGTTTTTTAGCTGATCGAACGATAGCTTAATATGAAACACTGGACCAAACTTGGTAATAATATGATATACGGTCATATCTATCCTTCAATTTGAAAGGAATTAAGCATAATGCTCTTATAGTTTTTAGTAAGATAAGGATAAATGTCTCTGACTGAATAATTACTGTGTAGTTTGCAAAGATCTGGGTTGTGTCATTTTGGTAAATACATTTGACACATGCCTGTTTTATAAAAATATAGTTCTCCACAGATTTCCTAAAAGTACGGAAGCCCTGAACGGCCATGGATAATATTTATTTTTCTGTCTTGTTATGTCGTGATCACGAGTTAATTATCTCGTGATCTCAAGATAACGAAAGTTGTTTTTTCGTGATCACGAGAAAATTAACTCGTGATCTCGAGATAACAAAAGTTGTTATCTCGAGATCACGAGTTATATCCGTAAAGAACAGAACATGTTCTAGAGGCAGCAAAAGCACAACCATCATGGATGATCGCATTCGCTTTTACTTTGATCAGGGACTCACTCAAACTGAAATAGCTCTATGTCTGTCAGTGATTGACAACTTCCACATTAGTGTACGACACTTGAGAAGGAGACTTTCAGGTCTGCAACTTTATCGTCGAAGACAATATAGCGACCCTGAACGTATAGTAAGTTTCATTGCCAGCCAACTTGAGGGACCGGGACGTCTGCATGGCTACAGAATGATGTTTGAAAGATGCCGTTTAAATGGTTTATGGCTGACCAGAGATATGGTCAGAGAGGTACAATTAAGTCTGGATCCATTAGGTGTGGAGGAAAGAAGAGGGAGAAGGTTGCGGAGGCGACATTACCGAGTGCCAGGCCCTAATTATCTATGGCATATGGATTCTTACAACAAAATCAAGCCGTATGGCATAGCAATCAACGGCTGCATTGATGGTTTCTCGAGGCACATCATCTGGATGCAAGCCTACTTCACCAATAACAATCCCAGAGTAATTGCTGGGTATTTTTTCCGTGCTATTGCTGAACGAGGCAGTTGTCCGCAAATAATCAGATCTGATTTTGGCACCGAGAATGTACATGTCAACAGGCTATAAGAGTTTCTCCGTGAAGACTCGACAGGAACTCTGCATGGACCGTGTGTTTTTCAAGGAACAAGCCCAGCAAACCAAAGAATAGAAAGCTGGTGGGGTATCTACAGACGACAAAATGCAGATTACTGGATGGATATGTTTAAAGAACTGCAGGCAACTGGTGATTTCACAGGCGATGCAACTGACAAGTGCCTCATCCGGTTCTGTTTTCAGGGTTCCCACGGGTCATGGAATTTCTGGAATGTCATGGAATTTTAAAAGGTCTATTCCAGACATTGAAAGTCAGGGAATTTTATATATTTTTTGTCCAAGTCATGGAGTATCAGGGAATTTAGTTTGTTGCATTTTTTAGTTTCCATTTATCAAAATGTAATTTTTCTATACCGATTTTTTTTTATCGCGCTGTTTCACACATCTTTCTGTATTGTTGTGCTTAGGCTATTTTGAGCGCCATATTTATTCCCTTCCCGCTCTGCCGCTCAATTAGAAATCACTTAGTTAACAGGTACGGGTGACTGCATTCGACTAAGGCAAACATGCCTGGAAAATGTAAATTTCAAGAGCTTTGGCTACAAAATGATCAATTTAAAGACTGGCTGTTAAAAGTAGACGACAGAAAAGCAAAATGTAATGTTTGTAAAACTACCATTGAACTGTCAAATATGGGTGAGGGTGCACTTCGCAGCCACGCAAACAGCAAGAAGCACGCTACTCGTATGAAGCCGACAGGAGCATCATCTTCGGTCCAAGTGCCCATCACTGCTCTACTGCAGCCTGCCCATATAGCTCCAAAGGAACCGCAATCAGCTAATGAAGCCGCTCCCACCCCCAGCAGTGACAGCAGTGTGAGACACAGTGGAGCACGTCTCGGCTTAACACCAGCAAAGACCCTGGAGGCTGAAATCTTGTGGTGCCTTAAGCTTACTGAGTCCCACTGGTCATACAAGTCATCAGAACTAAGTGGTATGTAGCTATAATGTTAGCTAGCTAACTGTTAGTTATAATTAAAGATTATTTTTGTGTAACGTGTATTTTTGTGTAAGTGTAACGTTTAGCCTAGGTTAGGCAGCATAAGTGATCGCTGACAAAATTGAAAATGTTGCTAATAGTTTGCAAGCTAATTACTGTTGACTCTTGACAAATTCTTAGCCTATGCAACCGGTATTTAGCCATGTATGAATCGTTAATGTTTTAATCAATGTTGTATTAATGATACAACAGGCCCTTGAAATTAAATGAGGCAATTCAATCTAACTTCCAGTCCAGCTTCGTTTCAGTTTGGGAATTTAGCACCGTGTCCTAAACAGATGCGACGTGACAACACGCGATAAAATACATTTTTACATGTTAATCATTTGTCCTAACCTGCCGCGACATGACAAAAGATTCTATTTTTGAAATGTTTTGATATTTCTGGGATTTTGCAGCTGATAGTTCAGTTCAGTTTGAACCTTCTTGTTTCCTTTAATTTCTTTTCAAAATCTGAGGTAAATTATCCATTGTTGCTCTCATAGTGCAAGTGGCAATCAAAGTCTCACAAAATGATATTCAAGCTCAGAATCATTATGATTGATTTTGTCATCTTGTAGCTTTGTCACGTCAGGTTAGGACAAGGTAAGCTAAAAAAAAAAAAAAGAATTATAAAAGGGTCTTCTGACTTCTGATCTATCAGACATCGTTTGTCATGTGAAAAGGCAGCTAAGTTTGCGGTATTCTAGTCGTGGTGTAGTATAATACTGTGTATTAAGCCGCACTAACTTTAGACCTAGTATACAATTAGGATTATAATGGTTCAATATTACATTTGAATTTATTCATAGGGTTGTGGTTTTAAATTCATATTATGAGTAGGCTTATATTTGGGGCATATATGGTAAATTACAGTGTTGCACTTTTTTTTCTTTTATAGGGTCTTTGTTTAAAAGAATGTTCCCGGATAGTGACATTGCCAGCAGTTTTCAATGTGGAGAGACTAAATCATCTTATTTGACTGTTTTTGGCATAGCACCATATTGCAAGTCACTTCTGATGGACAGAATAAGGTCTCTTAAGGATGGATATGTTTTTCTTTTTGATGAAAGCTTGAATCGGAAGACCCAAACAAAGCAGATGGACATTCATTTAAGATTTTGGGACAATAATGCTGTAGTTACACGATACTTCACTTCTGAATTCATGGGCCATGCCACAGCAGAGGATATGGTGGAGGTCTTCCACAAGTCGACAGAGGGTTTGAATTACAAAGGTCTTGTACAGCTTTCAATGGATGGACCTAATGTCAATTTTAAATTCCAAGACCTTATACAAACTGAACTTGAACGAGATTTCAATACCGTGTTACTAAATGTGGGTAGCTGTGGCCTACATATTTTGCACGGGGAATTTAAAAAAGGTGCGGATGCCTCAAATTGGAATGTAGACCAGTTCTTAAGTAATGCTTATTGGCTACTGAAAGATTCCCCTGCCCGAAGAGAGGATTATGCTAAAGCTGTTGGACAAATATCCCCTCTTATGCCACTCAAATTCTGTAAAACAAGATGGGTAGAGAATGTCCCAGTTACAGAGAGAATGATCAACATATTGACAGACTTGAAGAAATATGTGAATGAGGTAGAGGCAGGCAAATTCCACTACCCTGGAACTAAATCATATACTACTGTCAAAGAAGGTTGCAGAGACCCACTGTTGCCTGCAAAGTTGGCCTTTCACTTGTCATTTTCAAAAGAGGTTGCACCTTTCTTGAATCTATATCAAACAGACAGACCTATGATTCCTTTTCTGGCTGCTGATCTTTCTAATGTTATCAGGTCAGTTATGGATCGTTTTATCAAGCATGATGTGATGGCTAATGCAAACACAGTATCAAAACTGATGTCAATAGTTGTCACAGACAAAACCAATCTCATTCATGCAAATAAAGTTGATGTGGGGTTCTCTGCAGACAAAATGCTGAAGGAACTGGTGCCTTCACAGAAGATTAGTGAGAAGAGAGAGTTGGAGTTCAGGATGGATTGCAGAAAGTGCTTAATGACTCTTGCAGGGAAATTACAAGAAAAATCTCCACTAAAGTACACTCTTGTGCGCAACATGGATTGCCTAGATCCAAGGAGGATGGCAAGCAATAAAGATTCATCATGCAGCAACAAGTTGAAAAGCATCCTTAAACTGCTCACTGAGACCAAACGAGTAGATGAAAATGATTGCGATGATATTCTCAAACAGTACAGGAAGTTCATCAATGAGACTGTGCCCAAGAGAATGTCAGATTTCACTGACTTCAATCCTGTCACAAGTGGGGTAGATACACTACTCTATGAAACAATGGCAGGAGAAAAAGTGTATGAAAAACTGTGGAATGTTGTGGCACTCCTCCTAATGCTCTCGCATGGAAATGCAACAGTGGAGCGAGGTTTTTCGGTCAATAGACAAATCGAGGTTGAAAACATGAAGGAAAGCACTTACAGTGCACAGCGTCTTGTGTGTGATCATTTGAGGTCAGTGGGGGGAATTGATAACTTTGTGGTAAATAAGGCCTTACTTCAGTCTGCGTCCTCAGCAAGACAGCGATACATCTTTCATCTTGAGGAACAGAAAAAACTTAAAGGAGCAGAAAAACTAATCATGAAAAGGAAAACTCTCTCTGATGAGATTGATGAGCTGAAGAAAAAGAGAGCACGCCTCCAGAAGGATGCCTCAGCCATGGAGCAATCTGCTGATGGCCTTGCATTAAAGGCAGAAAGTGAAGGCAATCTTAGATTCATTGCTCAGTCAAACAGTCTAAGACAGTCTGCAAAAACTAAATATGAAGAAATAAAAAGACTGAATGATGAACTCGATGACAAACAGAAAATCCTTCAGAGCATTTAACTTGAGAGTAGAAACCATAAATGTATTTCTGTAGAAATTGTACAGAAAAATATCAATGCATTTAACGTGTAAAAAAAAAAAAGTTATGTTTGTGTGTTTAACTTAGAATTATACTAAACACATCTGTGAGCAAGACAAGTAAATAAAGTTTGAAATTGGTTGGATTTAAAACACTGTCTGTGGCTGTTTTTTGTCTGCTCGATGCTCAGCGGCCTATTTTGCCGTTCATTATAGGTCATGGAAATTCATCTTTTTAGTCAGTGAAAGTCAGGGAAAAGTCAGGGAATTTGACATTTGGTTTAGAGTGGGAACCCTGTGTTTTCTCTCATTAATCCAGGTAACATGTTTAGTCTGCTATTAATTTATCTTAATAATTTTCATTTATCCAGTGCATACACTGAAAAAAAAGTCCGTTAAAATAGGGCACAATGTAGCCTACTGTATACAGACAGTGCACGATTCTAAGGGCCCACGCACATTTGGGACCTCCAGAGATCGATTTTATTAGTAGTAACAGTACCAGTAGTAGCCTAATGTAATATAATTTGTAAATGTATAATTGACCAGAGAAACAAAACAAAAGTATCGTATTTCTGCATTTCTGGCAAAATTTGAATTCCAGCGCTTTGTTACGATAAAAGTTAAAAGACAGAAACAATCAGTTTGCAAAACCTGAAAGCTCAGCTTTGAGAAGGGGAATATGCAGGTCAGGGAGGAAGGATAAGGTGGTGGAGATGGAGATGAGAAGCAGGTTTTGTGCTAATTAACTACGGGTCAAAACTTTGAGAACGGGAATATTTTTTAAATGTTTTTGTAAGAAGTATCTTCTGCTCACCAAGGCTTCATTTATTTGATCCAAAATACAGTAAAAACAATATTATTGTGAAATATCTTTAAAATGTAAAATTACTTTTTTCTATTTTTAATATATTTAAAATTATTTTATTCTTGTGATCAAAGCGGAAGAAATCATTCTCATATGAGGATTTGATGATCAACAAACATTTATGATTATTATCAGTGTTGAAAATAGTTTTTTTTAGTTTAATTTAATGAAAATAATGTTCAAAAGTACAGCATTTATCTGAAAAATAACTCTTTTGCCACATTATAAGTCATTATACTCTTTCTATTTATTCCTAATATGCTTTATTTTTAGGATGAACTGGACAGTGTTGTAAACATGTGGAATAACCATCGGATCCGGCGTAGCAACGGTTGTGACTTACAACATGGGAAACCCTTCCTCATGTACAACTTACCAGAACTTTATCAGTCAAAAGACTACTTGAATCCTGTAGATGCCGAAATACTGGATGTGATTATCCATGAAAATGTCTGCCTGTGGAAATCAGACATACCCTGTGATCGTGACTTCTATGAACTCTGCATTCTTGTTATGGAGGAGAACAATCTACAGCCAAGTGCAGCAGCCACAGAGGCATTGAGACTCTACAAAAACATTCGACCGCTGGTTAGAGAACTTTTAGGTTTATAGATGTCACATAAATATGCCATACTTGTAGAAGGCATTTTTGTATGTGAAAATATAAAATGTCATTTTTTTTCTGGGTTGCAGGTAATATTTGTATTCGTTTTAGTTTCATAACTAACTAGTTTCTAATTTACAGTTTTATTTTGTCACCTAATGGAAACAGAAGCAGAGTACATTAAATGAATAGAGTCAAATAACTTTGTTTTTAATACAAAAGCAATTGAAAGAGCCATACAACTGTATACAGAAATGAATGAATCAGTTGATGAAAATAAAACTATTCAAGTGCATTTGTGCAGCTTCAACAACAGATTATGTATATCAAATTTTGGATGTATAAATGGAAAAATGTGTAATCAAGAAACAAATGCTTGATTGGAAAACATAAAACTATCACACTGTAAAAAAAATTCACACCCAATATAAAATGGAAAACATAAAACTATCCCATTCAAATCACACTGTGATAGAAATAGAGTAAAATTGAAAAACCAGTATACAACCCTATTCTATTCACAGGAGTTTTTTTTTAATTACTCCCATTTTAACTTCACGAACTGGATAACTGTACTGTTTCAACACCTGATAGGACAACATAAAACTGTCCCATTCAAACTAGCTAAATTTCTATTAGAATTAGTGTTCCATTTGAAATATCACATTATTGCATTCACAATAGTTTTTAAAATAACTTCTTTCAATTTCATGAACAACATAACTTTTAAACATTTAACATTACTTTCAGTTTGTAATGACAATTTAAGCTAACTTACAGACATCTTTATCACTTGGTGCAGGCACTTCAACTTTAACCTTTATATGTCTATGACATATCCATTACCCACACTCCACTGTTTAGCACAGAGCAAAACTCTGCCCTAAATTCTGCATAGGTGCTGTAGTCGCTTGCAAGTTCCAGGTGCTGTGTACAAGTGTGGGCAATGGGCCTTCTTGAAAACTCACTCATGTCTTTAAATGTTACTTGAATTGTCTTGGAGAGAAATAAATCAGACCCTGTGCAGTATCTGAGAAAAAGACCAAGCTCCTTCTGGTCTCTCTCCCTAATGAAACGCAAGAGATGATTTGATACAATTGTTTCAGATGGGGACATTGATTGTGGGAAGCTAATGGATTTTGACACATGTCTTGCCTTTGGTTGGAGATTTTCAGTTATCTTGTCCAGACTTTCTGCAGTCATGGTTTCCCCAATAGATTGCAGAATGGGTTTCCAGCACTTAATTATGTAGGCTGGTTGTTGCACCATCTCTTTATGTGCAATTTCTTCCAGTATTTTCTGGAGATTGTTTTTATTAGGAAGCACTGTGCAGTTGTGACTGCTGAGGACACTGAGGACTTCATCCATTTCAGCACTTTGGAAGTCTTGGAGCGCTTCACTTAAAACATCCTTCTCTGTTGGACTAATGTAATTGAAAAATGCCTCCATTAGACTGGTTTCTGGTGAAGGAAGGGACAGTGCTTCTTTTAGAAAAGGAGGTGCCAGCTGAATTGGCAAGTAACCAAAGCGCAGCCACCCAATGGCAAAAATACATGCAACAGCTTCCCACTCGCTTTTTTGGTAAGTGTGATGCAGAGTAGGTATCTTGTAAGTTGTTCCACATGTTCTTGTTGCAAAGAATGTGTCCCAGAATTCAGTAATACAGTCCCGGAACACTCCATCACCGATTCCAGCTTCCTCCTCACCATTTTCAAGTACACGTTTAAATGTCACATTGGCATGCAAAATGTTTTTGTCTGAAAAAGCTTGAATCATATCATTTACACAGTGAACTTTGCGAATTATAACTGTTTCACTTTCAGTCACATGCCTTGGATTTTCAAAAAACAAGTCATTGTTTATTGGCTCCTGAGTGTCAGTTGCCTGAGGTGGATCGTCTGGCACAGTTTCTTCAGCATTTGTAAATTCACAAAATGTGCTACCTGGAATGAAGACTGAATCTGACTTGGATGGAACGGTTTCCAGTATTGTTTCAAAAAATGTTTCTGTTTCCACACAATCAACATGTAAAGGTGAGTAAACAAGTGTGTCAGAGACCATGTCAAAGGATGTGTTCAAACCATTACTCAGAAACACCACTTCATCATCAGAAGATTGTAGTACATCATCTTTCAAACTTACAGGCATAGAAGGTGGGGAGTGCAAAGTTTCACTTCTGTTCTGATTGTGACATTCTGAAGTACATGGACTTATGTCTGGAGTGGAATTATGCCTGGGTCTCTTTAGAGTCAGATTCCTTTCAGTTTCATCAATCTGATCAGAATCCTGACCTCTCAGTCTTGTGCACACATACAGTCTAAGGACTTTGTAATGTGTTGACTCGTACAAGTCACCAATTGTCTGAACTTCTTTGAGTGGTTCTTCAGAGCCAGTGACACAGAGCATAAAGTTGAAATCATCAGCATTGCCTTTAGTTGATTCACCACCCGGGAAAAAAAGTTTTCTCCCGATATCTAGAACCTTTGGCACGGTGTCTTCTTTTTTAACAACGACTTCTCGTGTTCCACCTCCTTTGAGTCTTCTAACTTGTTTGTAGCTGCCGTTATGGTAGTTCATCCAGCCAAGTTCAACTTTCCTTGTCTTGCTTTCAGCATTTTTATTTCCAAATCCATATTTTTTTTTCTGATTTTGAATAGCTGGTAGTTTCATTTTATCTCTCAATCGGTTAATCAATTTCTGTTTTCTGTCTTCATTCCCATGTTCCTCTGCATTTACCGACATCCAGTTCTTTGCAAAGACCCTGTCGCCATATCGAGGTATATACTTTGACAGTTCCTCTTCATTTAGAAGTCTGGCAACATCAGGATCAATCTGAAACACATCATCATAATGTTCTTTTAGTATGTGTTTACTTTTCAAAAATAAGTATATATATATTTGTGTGTGCGTATATATATATATATATATATATGTATGTGTGTGTGTGTCAAAAATGGCTACAAATAATCTAAATCAGTTAAACAAATCATCTAATATTGTTATTACAGGGTTAAAAACACTTCATTCACAGTTTTTTGGGCAATGTGTTATGCAGAGTGTGTTACATAATAATAAAATGAGCAAATAATTACACAAGTCAGTGATTTAAGTGTGTGCTTTAGGATGCTCAGAATATTACAGACAGGACCAGTTCTACCATTCTTTACAGGTGCAATTTGTAGGATTTTCCCATATCCAACAGGCAAACAACTATTTGCAATGTAAAGATTACAGTGTAGTTAAGGACATCCTTATCCTTAGCATGCTTAGTGTGGCCGATGCGACATCTAGCGGTCGAAAAATTGTATAGCTTTTTTAAAACGGCTGGTATATAATTTTTAAATTATATAATTTTGAATATAATTATTTTTGCACCTTTGAATCATGTTTTTTCTGTGTATTGATTTAAAGCTACTCTAAAACAACACGTAGGCCCATTCTATATAAAGCGTTAGGTTATATCAATAAATATCACCTAATCACTTAAAAGAAATTGATTTGCAAATTCGACATTACTGGATGCGTTGTGTGTTCGTCTGCTATAGGACTTATTTGCTTTCAGCATGATGAACAATAACCATAAAACAAGAACAATAAAATATTATGTTAATCTAGCAATTGACATACCTTATCTTCCTCCATTTTTGTCAGGTTCTCCTCTGGGACACCCCTCTCTCTCAATGCAGATATAAAATCCATCTCTACTGCTGCGAGCAATTGAAATGTATGAAAATTAAAAGACACATTCGCATACTACGTAGCCTAGCCTACGCCACGAGCAGCACCAGTAACAGAAGGCGCGGACTTTTCTCATTTTGTTATCGCGAGAACATTAAGTCGTGATCACGAGAAAACAACTCTTGTTATATAACAAAAGTGATAAGAGATAACAAAAGTTGTTATCTCGAGATCACGAGTTAATTATCTCGTGATCACGACATAACAATACAGAAAAATAAATATTATCCATGGCCGTTCAGGGCTTCCGTATAAAAGTGATGCTGAGGCTGATCAGAAGAAAGGCTCTTGTGGTGTGAGCACTTTGAAGAGGATATTCAGACAAAGGTGGGTGTTACATTAAACGACACATTACATTAAACATTACACCTGCAGTGCCCACTAACCTCTGAGACTTTTTACTCTTAAACACTGTCTTTACTCAGTCATACATCTCTTAAACATTACTGAAGCTAAAGTGCATGTGTTAGTTTTATATTTGTACATTTATCTGTAAATCATGACAACAGTCACAGGTAAATGTTTGTCAGGTTTTAAACATGACAGACATGACCTCTGACCCAGTACAGTTCACATTAACTTAAGTATTATATTTAGACAAATGTAAGTTCAAATCAAAGTCCACTATTTTCTGAAAAACAGTTCTTACACAGTAACACAGTGAGCTGGTGAATAAAAACTAAGATATGTTTTTTTTTCTGTGATTAACAGAACATCTCATGTTCAGAGGAGGGCCCAACACCAAGACTTGTTTTAGTCATACGCTTTTACTTTGTTCTGTTTCTGCAGAGCTCCTCTACAGTTACCTGTCTGCTTCTGTCGGCCCAGTCCAGTCAAGTCCAGTCCAGTCCAGTGTAGTCAGGTCCAGTACTGTCCAGTCCAGTCCAGTCTAGTGCAGTCAGGTCCAGTCCAGTCTAATCCAGTTTAGTCCAGTCCAGTCCAGTCTAGTCCAGTCCAGTCAGGTCCAGTCCAGGGCGGCAGTAGCTCAGTAGGTAGAGCGATTGTCCCTCAACCGGAAGGTAGGCGGTTAGTCTGCTGCTCTGTTCCGGGACAGTTGACATAGCCCAGCCTCGTCTTCCTCAGCTTCATCCTACATCACATCCTGGTCCATCTACAACTTCAGCTTCTTTAAAATAAACTTAAACAAAATAGAATCTCCGTTCGTTTATGTGTTTCTAGGTTTGAAAGCATATATAAACAGTTTAAGATACACTTTTAAGTGCACAGAGTTAACTTGTAAAAAGGCTTTTTATTTTTTAAAGAAACTTAAATAACATGAAAGTAGATGAAAGCAAACAGACAACTTTAAATAATTTATCACTATAGTGTTATTTTAGAATGCCATAAGCAATAGAAGTTATTGTGGAAAAGAATCAGAAATCATAAAACACATTGTTTTGTCTCTTTTTAAATAAAATGATAAAGTAGTGCTGCAAAGATGGAAGGGTTTCTTGAACTTTCAGGTTGCTCCTGAGGTCTTTGACCTGCAGCTGCTCAGGTGAGGACACTGAAAAACAACAATCAAAACTGTTTTTTTTCCTCTGAAGCTGGTCTCTTAAATGTCCAAAAAACACGGTTAAAAAGTATGGGTGATCGAGCTTTTTCCTCCTTGGCTCCTAAATTGTGGAATTCCCTGCCCTCTGAGATTAGGAATGCAGAATCTTTTAGTATTTTTAAATCTTTACTTAAAACGTACTATTTTAGGATAGCTTTTATGTGACTCTTTTTATTATTCTTGCTTGTTTTACTTTTGCTTTCTAATTGATTTTATTGTTTTGGGTATCTTTTAATTTTATATTTATGCAAGTGTATGTAAAGTGCTTTGAGATTCCTATTTAAAGGTGCTATATAAAATAAAGCTTATTATTATATTATTATTATTTAACACATATTTACTCCATCTTAAAAATACAGCATCTTTGTTTACAATTTCTAAATAACCAGTTTCTTAAAAAAGGTATGCAATGTGTCTATTTTAAGAAAACTATCATTAACCACAGATGCTAAGATATATATCAAACAGAAACTATAATTCTAAATTATCAACTTTATATATTTTTACAACATACAGTTTATAATTACGAGGCTATATCTAATGATAAACAGTTTAGTACTATTGCTAGCTGTAGATGTATTTTAGAACAAAGATAACAAACATGGTGCTTAGTAAAGCAGGAGAATATTTAAAAAACGTAGATGTTGGTGTAAAAGTGAAATCCATCTGAAGTAGAGCAGCAGCAGAGGGCTCAGAGAAGGAGCAGAGATGTTTTAGCTCAGGTCTCTGTCGTAGCCAATAACCGTAGAAGGGGTAAATAATAGTGACCTGAAAGGGATATTTAATCATTAAATTAGATAATACTTACCTAATAATACACTTTGTTTTACCCATATATTATTCTAGACATAATTTGGGTAAAAAAATAAATATAAGAAAGCCAATAAGTTTTAATAACTAATGCCATTAGTTATTAAAACGAGATTTAGCAATAAAAAAATATTTTTAATACCTTAAAAAAAAAACACTTTAAATACGAAATGTTGATTAAAATCAAGTCTATAGGTAGTTGTCAATATAGGTATTTATGAGTGAAATTAAAATTTGAATTACAAATAAATATAACATTTACCTCACGTTAGCCAGCAGTCAAAAATGCAGCAAAGACTGGATGAGCTTGGCTTTGCCCAGTGACTGTAGAAGTCAGCGCCTTCTACCGTCAATGGTTTTGCCGTTATCTGCAGGACTTTCAACAAGCCCAGTTCTGATTGGCTCGCTGGTAACCATGCTAACGCGCACTTAAACCTAGCTCATATGCCCAAATTAGGACTTCTGGCTCCATAAAATCAACATGGCGACCACCATAACGGTTAAAAATGGCGACTAAAAGGGCTTCACTTTCGAGGTTCGTAACGCTATGGGTGACCTTACACTCCTTATGTCCAGCCCTTCTACAGTCATTGGCTGAGAACTGGCTCCTCCCTGGAATTGTCATAAAAACTGATTCTTGTCCTTCTTTTCGTTTCATTTTTGGAATCTGATTATAACATTAATACTTGTCAATTTGAGACAGTTTTTTTTATTTGTTAAACTTGTTAATAATACTGTATAGGCCTAATTATGGTAGGCCTACAGTTGCTACTATACTTTAAAATAAACATTTATTATTTACAGCCCATACATAATGATGTCCGGCTCACGTCGCACCAAAATTGTTTTTGGATACCCCTCTAGCACTGGGTAGTTGCGCTCCTGGCCGTAGTCTTAACAATTACAACGTTACGTTTATTTTCTTCTAAACTGAACAGGTAAAGCTTACAAGGTGAAGAAAAAATAGATCTAAAAATAGAAAGTGGTTTAGACTAGACTGTGTAATTAAATTAAATGTACAACATATCCTGTAACTAACAAGTCTTTTCTTCAGTCAGTTTCACTGTGACTCCAACAACTCTGTTGTATTGTGGCCTAAACCTAATAAAAGTATGTTTTCACCTTCTCATTTCAGATCATGTCCAGTCTACTCTACAGTTACAGAGTACAGCTGAACTTTCTAGAGACCTTCAGCGTTACTTGCATCTCCCACAAACTGTACAAGTCTCAACCTGCTGCATTTGACAGATGCTCATTGTCAGGAAAGAAGAACACACTGTGACATTATGATGAATTCAACCTTTCCAGATGTTTGAACAGTCTCACAAGAGCCCCTCCTCTCTGAACTACCTTTGCCAAATATGAAAGTGCTTAACATTCACACAGAGCATAAATCAAATGAAGACACAATTGCAATATGTAAACCAATACTGTATCTTCAGAACCCTTTATGGACATTTTAAAACCAAGGACCGTTACGTTGCCCGGTATGGCGCAACCGGGGCCCCACCCTGGAGCCAGGCCCGGGGTTGGGGCTCGTATGCGAGCGCCTGGTGGCCGGGTCTTTCCCCACGGGGCCCGGCCGGGGACCGACCTCCCGTGGGCCCACCACCTGCAGGAGGAACCGTAAGGGGCCGGTGCAATGTTGATTGGGTGGCAGTCGAAGGCGGGAGCCTAGACGACCCCATCCCCGGACACAGAATCTGGCTCTAGGGACATGGAATGTCACCTCGCTGGCGGGTAAGGAGCCTGAGCTTGTGCGGGAGGTTGAGAGATACCGACTAGAGATAGTCGGGCTCACCTCCACGCACAGCTTGGGCTCTGGAACCCAAATCCTCGAGAAAGGCTGGACTCTCCACTACTCTGGAGTTGCCTGCGGTGAGAGGCGGCGGGCCGGTGTGGGTTTGCTCATTGCCCCCCGGCTCAGCCGCCATGTGTTGGAGTTCACCCCGGTGAATGAGAGGGTCGCTTCCCGGAGCCTTTGGGTCGGGGATAGGTCTCTCACTGTTGTTTGTGCTTACGGGCCAAATGGCAGTGCAGAGTACCCGGCCTTCTTGGAGTCTCTGGGAGGGGTGCTGGAAAGTGCTCCAACCGGGGACTCCATCGTTCTACTGGGGGACTTCAACGCTCACGTGGGTAGCGACAGTGACACCTGGAGGGGCGTGATTGGGAGGAATGGCCCCCCTGATCTGAACCCAAATGGTGTTCTGTTATTGGACTTCTGTGCTAGCAACAGTTTGTCCATAACGAACACCATGTTCAAGCATAAGGGTGTCCATCAGTGCACGTGGCACCAGGACACCCTAGGCCGGAGGTCGATGATCGACTTTGTAGTTGTTTCATCTGACCTCCGGCCGTATGTCTTGGACACTCGAGTGAAGAGAGGGGCGGAGCTGTCAACTGATCACCACCGGGTGGTGAGTTGGATCCGATGGCAGGAGAGAAAGCTGGACAGACTTGGCAGACCCAAACGTACTGTGAGGGTCTGTTGGGAACGTTTGGCCAAGTCCCCTGTGTTATAATAATTTTAATTTTAATGTTTATTGTTACTGGGGGCTTATAGTTCTCCTCAGGTCATGTCAAATTCATGTCATGTCCTTTGTGCTAATCCAAGCATGGAGTAGACATAACTAGACTGAGACATGGCTTGTCAGGGACTGGCACCTGGACCGACCATAGTGAACGCCTCTCACCAGGACGTCACTGTGTTGTATATAATGCCATGTTATGTTTACATTGGTAAGCAAACCTGTCGATGTAATATTCCGCCACTTTGCTTCTCCTTGCAAGGAATAAAACCTGGACATTGCTTGTTAAATTATAATCAGTCTCCGTGTCTCTCTGGTTAAATATATGGATATAAAATATTCCTATAACATTTGGGGGCTCGTCCGGGATATCAACAGCTGATGTTCTCATGTAGAGAGTGAAACTGACGTGCACGGGAGAAATGCACAAAGCATTTCTCTGTAAGTCCCAAACCATTGTTTTTAAATAGTACGGGCCAGACCTTCACTATCTGTGTGTGAGACTCAGTGACGATATCTGAAACAGAGAGGAAAAGAGAGGAGACTTTTAAGACGTCTGCGGAACAACTGGACCATTGGAGTTTTTCATTCAGGTAAACAGCTGTTTAATTTGTTTTTGTGTGAATGTGAATAAGCAAACCTTCCGGAAGTAGTGGTTTAGGTTGCTTCTACTTAAACTATTCGGTGATTACATGTTATTTATCTGAGAGTATTTCCATGTAGTTATCATTACTGTAGGAGATCGCTAAACGCTGACCGTCCATGAGGCAGGGGTACAAGTATGTGTTTGGGTCAAGAATCTTATAAGTGAGGCCTTAACGGGACAAGTTTGATGTTAATCGGTGTTAAAGATTGTAAGATTGGTAGATACCTTGTGTTGTGTAAGTTTTTCTGTAATCCTTGAAACTGAGTCTTACGGTGATCACGTTCCATTCTATGCGAGATAGGATTAATAATTATGAGAAGCAGTATAAGGTCTAGATGTAGCTGGTCTAGGGAGGACAAGATTTGAGACATTAATAGCATGGGTCCTAATACACCACATTCAAAAAGTCTTGCATAACTAGAAATGTTGGTTAAATGTAGTGCGTTGGACGCACAGGTAACTTAGCCTAACAACTTTTAAGTGAGATAATAGATCCGAAGCCTAAGTGACTTGGTAAAAGCAGGGCTGCAGAGAATTTTCACTGCCAGTGAAAGCGGTGATTTACAGAGAATTAGTGCGTCAGAGTGAGTGACGCAGTGAGATAAAAGTTTAAAAGCCCACAGAAGTAAGTGGCTTTAATGTAGTTCATCTAACCTGAAGGGTTAGAGAGTATTGAGTAAAAAGTCTGAGTAAAAAGTGTGTTTGGGAGTGTTTGGGATGCAACTGTGGAGTGAATGTATAGAATTGTTTTTATTGGAAGAAGTTGATTCAGTCTGAATAATGAGATCGAACATTATGAACAGCCTGAATGTGAAAAAGCCTTAACTTGTGATAAGTTAATGCATGAGAATCTGATCCATCTGCGAGATATGGATTTATGTAAATTACGAATACCTGCATGCGAGGAGTTAATTAGAAAAATAGTAACAAATAATCTAACATTGTGAAACATTTGTACGATTGATTTAACCTTAATTTGATCTGAATAAGTAGAACTAGAAGAACAGCCTTCACAGAGTGAACAGAGTGAGGGGCTTATATTGTTGAGACAATGTAATGTATAATGTTGACTTAAAGTTAAAAGATAGAAGTTGTGTATTAGAATTAATGTTGTATGAATGGGCGCCATTGTTGAATGTCTAATGTCTAATGCACCAGAACAAAGGTTTAATGGTTTTGTAGAAAAAGTTTGAGAACTTTTTGAATTTTGAGAAGGAGAAAAGCAGAGAAGAGTTTTTGAAAGAAGTGCACAAATCTGACAAAACGGACTTTGAAAACACTAATCATTTGTATTTTTTTGTTATATACGTCCTGTGAGATTTTTAGGTCTCGGCCTGTCCGCTCAACACCAGGGAACCCCAAAACTCCTCTGCCCCTCCCCCACACACCTCCTGCTCCTTTTGGCTGAAAGACGCTGCAGAAATACAGCAGCAAAACAAACGGTAAGAAACATATTCCAGACAAATGTTTATCTATTTTAACCTGTATCTATTGAGAGAGACCAAAAAGGAATTTGTAAATTAAATTTGGAAATCGTGCGAAACTTGACCTTAATATGAATGAAATGTATTTTTCCGAGAAAAAATGTTACCATGGAGACCAGAGGAAGGACGAGGGGGGAGTCGCAGAGGAGGGGGCACGGAGGCTGGACAGGTCGACACTTCAGGGCAACACTTCAGGCCGAGACTAGGTCCAGACGAGAGAAGGACCTTTGACTGACCCTTGAACAGGTCAGGTACATAAACAAACACACACATGTACACACACACACACACACACACACACGTACACACATGTACACACACACACACACACGTACACACACACACACACACACGTACACACACACACACACACACACACACACACGTACACACATGTACACACACACACACACACACGTACACACACACATAAACACACACACACACACCCCCACCACACACATAAAGACACACACACACACACATACACACACACATACACACACATACACACATACGTACACACACACACACACACGTACACACACACACACACACACGTACACACACACACACACACACACACACACACACACACACACACACACACACACACACACACACACACACACACACACACACACACACACACACACAGATAAAGACACAAAGACACAGACACGGAACCAACATGAAACAGACATCTACAGAAGGTGGATGTGTTTTTGAATTATGATAAAGTTTATAAATAGTCTGTTAAAGAACAGATATTGTATTGAGTTTGTGTGACACGGCAGAGATGAGATCCATCCATCCATCCATCCATTTTCTACCGCTTATCCGGGGCCGGGTCACGGGGGCAGCAGTCTAAGCAGAGACGCCCAGACTTCCCTCTCCCCAGACACTTCCTCCAGCTCTTCCGGGGGGATACCGAGGTGTTCCCAGGCCAGCCGAGAGACATAGTCCCTCCAGCGTGTCCTAGGTCTTCCCCGGGGTCTCCTCCCGGTGGGACATGCCCGAAACACCTCCCTAGGAAGGCGTCCAGGAGGCATCCGAAACAGATGCCCGAGCCACCTCAGCTGCTCCTCTCGATGTGGAGGAGCAGCGGGTCTACTTTGAGCTCCTCCCGAGTGACCGAGCTTCTCACCTTATCTCTAAGGGAGCGCCCCGCCACTCTGCGGAGAAAGCTCATTTCGGCCGCTTGTATCCGGGATCTTGTTCTTTCGGTCATGACCCAAAGCTCATGACCATAGGTGAGAGTAGGAACGTAGATCGACTGGTAAATCGAGAGCTTTGCCTTACAGCTCAGCTCCTTCTTCACCACGACAGACCGGTACATCGACCGCATCACTGCAGAAGCTGCACCGATCCGTCTGTCAATCTCACGTTCCCTCCTTCCCTCACTCGTGAACAAGACCCCGAGATACTTAAACTCCTCCACTTGAGGCAGGAGCTCTCCACCAACCTGAAGGGGACAATCCACCTTTTTCCGACTGAGAACCATGGTCTCAGACTTGGAGGTGCTGATTCTCATCCCAGCCGCTTCACACTCGGCTGCAAACCGTCCCAGTGCACACTGAAGGTCTTGGCTTGATGGAGCCAACAGGACAACATCATCCGCAAAAAGCAGAGACGAGATCCTGTGGTCCCCAAACCAGACTCCCTCCGGCCACTGGCTGCGCCTAGAAATCCTGTCCATAAAGATAATGAACAGGACCGGTGACAAAGGGCAGCCCTGCCGGAGTCCAACATGCACTGGGAACAGGTCTGACTTACTGCCGGCAATGAACCAAGCTCCTGCTCTGGTCGTACAGGGACCGGACAGCCCTTAGCAAAGGGCCCCGGACCCCATACTCCCAGAGCACCCCCCACAGGGCACCACGAGGGACACAGTCGAATGCCTTTTCCAGATCCACAAAACACATGTGGACTGGTTGGGCAAACTCCCATAAACCCTCCAGCACCCTGGAGAGGGTATAGAGCTGGTCCAGTGTTCCACGACCGGGACGAAAACCGCATTGTTCCTCCTGAATCTGAGATTCAACTATCGGCCGCATTCTCCTCTCCAGTACCCTGGCATAGACTTTCCCGGTGAGGCTGAGGAGTGTGATCCCTCTGTAGTTGGAACACACCCTCCGGTCCCCCTTCTTAAAAAGAGGGACCACCACCCCGGTCTGCCAGTCCAGAGGTACTGTCCCCAACCGCCACGCAATGTTGTAGAGGCGTGTCAACCAAGACAGCCCTACAACATCCAGAGACTTGAGGTACTCGGTGCGTATCTCATCCACCCCCGGTGCCTTACCACCGAGGAGCTTCCCAACTACCTCGGTGACTTCAGCCTGAGTGATGGACGAGTCCACCTCCAAGCCCTCGGCCTCTGCTTCCTCAGTGGAAGACGCGCCGGTGGGGTTGAGGAGATCCTCGAAGTATTCCTTCCACCGTCCAACAATATCCCCAGTTGATGTCAGCAGATACCCACCTCCACTGTAAACAGTGTTGGCAGGGCACTGCTTCCCCCTCCTGAGGCGCCGGACGGTTTGCCAGAATTTCTTCGAGGACGACCGATAGTCTTTTTCCATGGCCTCACCGAACTCCTCCCAGACCCGAGTTTTAGCCTCCACGACCACCCGGGCTGCAGTCCGCTTGGCCTGCCGGTACCTATCAGCTGCCTCAGGAGTCCCACAAGCCAACCAGGCTCGGAAGGTCTCCTTCTTCAGCTTGACGGCATCCCTTACTTCCGGTGTCCACCACCGGGTTCGGGGGTTGCCGCCATGACAGGCACCGGAGACTTTACGACAATGGAGGTCGAGAACATGGTCCATTCGGACTCAATGTCTCCAACCTCCCTCGGGATCTGGTCGAAGCTCTGCCGGAGGTGGGAGTTAAAGATCTTTCTGACAGGGGGTTCTGCCAAACGTTCCCAACAGACCCTCACAGTACGTTTGGGTCTGCCAAGTCTGTCCAGCTTTCTCTCCTGCCATCGGATCCAACTCACCACCCGGTGGTGATCAGTTGACAGCTCCGCCCCTCTCTTCACTCGAGTGTCCAAGACATACGGCCGGAGGTCAGATGAAACAACTACAAAGTCGATCATCGACCTCCGGCCTAGGGTGTCCTGGTGCCACGTGCACTGATGGACACCCTTATGCTTGAACATGGTGTTCGTTATGGACAGACTGTTGCTAGCACAGAAGTCCAATAACAGAACACCACTCGGGTTCAGATCAGGGGGGCCGTTCCTCCCAATCACGCCCCTCCAGGTGTCACTGTCGCTGCCCACGTGAGCGTTGAAGTCCCCCAGTAGAACAATGGAGTCCCCGGTTGGAGCACTTTCCAGCACCCCTCCCAGAGACTCCAAGAAGGCCGGGTACCCTGCACTGCCATTTGGCCCGTAAACACAAACAACAGTGAGAGACCTATCCCCGACCCGAAGGCGCAGGGAAGCGACCCTCTCGTTCACCGGGGTGAACTCCAACACATGGCGGCTGAGCTGGGGGGCTATGAGCAAGCCCACACCAGCCCGCCGCCGCTCACCGCAGGCAACTCCAGAGTAGTGGAGAGTCCAGCCTCTCTCGAGGATTTGGGTTCCAGAGCCCAAGCTGTGCGTGGAGGTGAGCCCGACTATCTCTAGTCGGTATCTCTCAACCTCCCGCACAAGCTCAGGCTCCTTCCCTGCCAGCGAGGTGACATTCCATGTCCCTAGCGCCAGATTCCGTGTCCGGGGATTGGGTCGTCGAGGCCTCCGCCTTCGACTGCCACCCAGTCCACTTTGCACCAGCCCCTTACGGTTCCTCCTGCAGGTGGTGGGCCCACAGAGATGAGATTAAAGATTTAAACAAGTTAAAAGTTCCAAACTTTAGATCTAAAATAGAAGTAGTGATTATTGGTATTTTTGCGAGACAAATGGTATGTATCTATCAGTACGAGAACTAATAGAGGTCCTTAATATCAGTGTGGTTCAAAAACATGATATAACGTTTATGAAAATGTTCACTTTGTAATCAGAAGAATTTAAAAATGTGTGTCTTAAAGTGAATTGCGCAGTAGGTATTTCTCTAACAGAGAGAGGTTTTTTTTCTCTCCCAAAACAAACCTTGTTTGGGAGCACAAAAGAATTTTTCACAGAACGGAGCGAGAAGTGTTTTGGTTTTTCCGTTTTTGTTTTGGTTTTGACGTTAGCTCCACAATCATTTTGTGTGGGAGCCTTTACATCCGATTCAAAGTCTAGGGGCCTGTTGCACAAAAGTAGAATTAAGACATCCGGGATAAATGACTCAGCTGAGCTCAATAAAGCCAAAACATGTGCGTCCAGGCTTAATTGGTTGCACAAAGACCAAGCCAGGATGAGCAGACACGGATTCATTAAGCCAAGTGAAACCAATCCTGGAAAGGTGCGCGCTCACGGCTCACTCAAATAGACCCCGCCACAGATCACAGATTAACTGATTTACCATGGCAACTAGAGCCGCGTACTTTTCCCCGTCGGAAGCACAAATCCTCATGGAGGCATACGAGGAGGTAAAAGATATAAGTAAGAAGAAAGGCAACACCGCCACAGTGATAAAGCAAAGAGAAAAGGCGTGGGAAAGTATTGCAGACCGCCTGAATGCGTAAGTAGTGCACAATTACACACTCACCGCTCCGCAGAAACATCACAATTACAAATCAGATATTTAATTCACATCTCCAAAAACGCAGTTGTACTGTAATTATGAAACGGTTACGTTTTTTTTATTGAAATGCACTGCATATGAGTGAAATTGTGTAACGTAACTCCATCACACTGTATAAAGCTATGATAAATTATTATTAACGCCTTACATTATTATTTTACGTTACTACGCTCAGTACGGTTTAATCTTAGCCGTTGTACTCTGCGTATTATGTTGTCCACCAGTTTTTTTTTGTGTTTCCCCTGCTTTTATTAATGTAAAGCAGCTTTGACAGAATGAAACAATTGGGAAAAGTGCTATATAAATAAAATTTTCTTGAATATATAGATGAGCTATAATAATAATAATCACTTTAATTTATATAGCGCCTTTCACAGCATTAATGTTCAGGTGAACATAACTTTTTGATATTGTCCATTGACGAACACTCTGCATTGCCAATGATGTGCATTGATTGGTGTAATATTCCTCATCTTATGATTTCAGATGGTCTGCAATGCTGACTGTGTGATCAGCAATGTTGTGGCAAAATGGCCTGGCTTGGTCCATGACTCCAGAATCTTTCGGGCCTATCTATCAGTGCCTATCACAAGGTAAGCCACACAACCCCTATTTATAACCATCATGGCTGTGTCAAGAATATCACTGTGTTTATGAGGTAGTAATGATGAGATTTTGTGTTGACAGGTGAATTCTCTGGTGTGTTGCTGGGAGACAGGGGGTATGGCTGCCAGCCTTTTCTCCTGACACCTTTCACAGACCCCCAGGAAGCACAGCAGGCCTACAACCATGCCCATGCCAGGACCAGGGCCAGAGTTGAAATGACCTTTGGCCTCCTGAAGGCACGCTTTCACTGCCTTCACAAATTAAGGGTCAACCCTGTTAGGGCATGTGATATTACTGTGGCTTGTGCTGTCCTCCACAATGTGGCCTGCCTGAGGAAGGAGAGGGCCCCCAGAGTGCCACCAGCCATGGACTGGGACAATCCGGCAATCTTCCCTGATGACGACAGTGGTCGGCTGCTGAGGGACCAATATGTGTTGAATTATTTTAGTTAGTATGTGTGCTTTCAATTTAGGTAAAAAATGTCCTCCTGTGGCAGAGGAAATAGGGTTTTTTTTGGATTGATTTTTTTTTTTTTTTTTGACGAATTTGGCCTCTTATGATGATTGTGCGGTATACTGTGTGTAATACAAGGCTGCAGGGAGGCTACTGCATCCATTCATTTGTCTGTTCAGTTGATGTGTATGGATTTGTCCTGCATTTATTTTAGTGTGCAGACATACAGGGTGTGTTATATACAGACCTTTGAATGTGTTTGTCTCATTTTGTATAATATGCTTTGATTCTGTGCTTTCCATCGACTTCAGTTTCGAAAGGAGCTGATAGTTTACCTGCTTTGTTTTGTCCTTATTCAATAAAGGAACATAATGTTACACATTGTGTTTTATATTCATATGGAATGTGTATTTGTTTATATGACAGAGTACTAGGGCCCCACTGAGGAAAAAGGATAAAGTCATAAATGTATGAGGCTGGTTCTTTCTGCAGAAAAGCAACATATTCTTTTTACAGTTTTGATAGTTATGACAATGTGATACTTCATATTCTGGCACATCAGCATGTCTTTGTTTATGAAACCATACTGAAGTACAAATTCACGAAATGCCCCACATCTGTCATTTTAACAACTGTCCTCCTTTAAAACAACTGGTTACAATATTATGGCTTGTCTTTTTTTCCCTCTGTGGCCCTAATATTCTATCATTTTATATATAGCCTTATAGTCTATGGGAAACTGTAAATTATCTAATGATAGCAACATCATCTATAAATTATTTATCCAAAATGATTGAAATTAATGATCACAAACGTTTAAATAATGACAGTGGGTCTAGTTATATGTGATAACAATGTATAGTGAGCAGTGAAAGAACTATTTGTTTCCATTTGTGGTGACTGCTGACTGACATTAGGGATGAGATTAAATAGATCCTGGAATTTAGCCTGGTCTGGAGCAGGCTAGCTCCACAGAATAAATCTCCATGGTAATTTATACCATAACATATCCTCCTGCCCCCTATCCAGCTTTAGTGCAACCGGATTAGGGATCAATTGAGCCAGGATCACCAAGATATCCTGGCTTAATCCCTTATCCTACTTTTGTGCAACAGGCCCCAGGAGACTTATTTAGAAAACAGTTTGACCTTCTGAAAGGTCTGTGGAAAAAAAATATAGTCAACCTTGGGATGTGATTAATTTTTTTTGGTACGACCATTTTGTTTTTTTTTTAGGTTAATAAGCTAAACGACAACTGAGCTTTAAATATTGTTTGAGAAAAATATTGTCTGAGTGATTAGAAAAACTGAAATGAAAACAGTTAATGCAGATGATATGTATAATGACCAATGGGTTTTTGAATCGGTACTTTCTAATAAAAGGTATAATAATATAATAGATGCTAAAAAGAGACATCTTTACAATAAAGGTTTAAACTGCAATGTAAAGGTGTAATCTGGGAATTGAAAACGTATCTATGTTAAAACATATGTTAAAACAATCTTTCAGGATTGGAGGTGGTTTATTTGAAAAGTTTAAGTTAAAGTGTTAAACTGTAAAAGTAGTTAAAGTTTAAGAGCATAAGCCAAGGTGCTCACTGGGTTTAATCACTGCTTAAAGTGATTTTTAAAAAGTTTTGATTTTTTTTATGATTTGAATGGTGGAACGTTATGGATTATTGATGAGTGTGAGAACAACAGACTAACACAAGAGTCGGTCCGTTTGAACAGGATTGAGTAATTTTGGTTGAACTTTAGAGGTGTTTATGGAGAACACTAAGTGAAATCTTTGGAAATTAAAGATAAAATTTACATTACTGACTATCACTGAGTTCAATGTTGGTAAATCTGAATAGATATTAAAGAGACGTTGATTTGATTTTACACTTAATGGGTTAAGTTTCTATTTTGGCATTGAGTGAAGGGAATTTTTATGTAGAGTCTGAGGCAAAATTAGTGGAAACGTAAAATTAGGAATGGATAAACGTTTCAAATATGCTGCGGTTATATGCCAATTTATTTTATTTATTGAACACCTGGTGGTAAAACTGAGATTTACAGAGACAGTATGGAACAAATCTAAACTGAACAAAACCTGATTTTATGAAAAGTTTTTCCTTTTAAACGACAGTCACATGGTGATGGAGTTTTGGAGGAAAGCGAGACGAGAGGTGTTTGAGCAGCTGAAGGAGGCTGTCCTGTTACAAGGTTAACCCCAGAGGGAGGGGTCTGACCCAAGAGTTTTTTTTTTTTTTTTTTTTTTTTTTTTTAAGGATTTTATTTCTGTAGGTATTAATTTGAAGTGATTGAACAATATTCTGAGGATTTTCTAATTAGATTGTGAATTTTAAGTCTTCGGCTGAAAGGTTTTGACGATAGATCATGAGAAACTAGTTCTGATCTATTTTAAAATTATTTATGTTTGCATAAACTGAATAAAATATTACTATGATTGAGGATTATAGCACTTACAGTTACAGGTAAAGACCTACAACTAATGGTAACTAAAACTAAGACTGAACTGAACAAAATTATGTTTATATGTTGTCTGTTGTATGTCTGTTATAATATAACAGAGACAACAGTGATGCTATTTGGAAAACATAAAGAAGACAAATGCATACAAATTACATTTTATGATTTTACGTTTATGTTTTAAATTTTTTTTTGGTTTATAGACTATAATTTTAAAATGATCAATGGCACTGGCCTTTCATTTTGATTTTATGTTTATTTATGTTTTTTTCTTTGTTTTTGTTTTTTGTTTATGAGCTGAAATTTTAATGATTAATGGCAGTGGCCTTTCATTTTTGATTTTGATTTTTGATTTTTTTTTTGTTTTTTGTTTTGAGACGTGGTTGACCAAGTCTCAAAAAAGAGAGGGAGAAGAAGATTTAAACTGTATTAAAGTGAAGAGGTGATGCGTGGTTAACCCAATATAACAACAGTGTTTAATACAGTAAAAGTTGAGTTTAAATAAAAAATAAAGAAAGAAAGAGGGTTGACGTGGCCGTTCTGGAGAAGCACTGTTTGATCTGATTGAACCTTTCAGATTAAAGTAGATTTCCAGCAGAACATATCTGTGGAAACAGGGTTTAACTGTGGTTTTATTTTTTATGGTTTGATCATTTTAAGAGTTTTTTGGTTTTGTTTGACGAAAGCCTGAAGGGCACTTTCTATGGGTCTAAAAATGTCAGAGAACGTTTGATTTGTTTGGTTTGTTTGGTTGTTCTTTATTTAAATCTTTACTTAAAACGTACTATTTTAGGATAGCTTTTATGTGACTCTTTTTATTATTCTTGCTTGTGTTACTTTGGCTTTCTATTGATTTTATTGTTTTGTGTATCTTTTAATTTTATATGTATGTGTGTGTGTGTATGTAAAGTGCTTTGAGATTATTATTATTTGGATGGAAGCCAACCACAACAAGTACCAGTTTAGAAAATAAGATCTGACAATTAAAATAGCCTCCAGTAAGAGCTAATATCAACATGGTTCTTTGAACTTATAGTCATCTTGGTTTACACCTGGAGTACACCTGTGAGCAGGACCAGTGACAGGACGTCCTGTAACATCACTCTGAACCTGACAAACTGACAGATCAGGGACAGGTGCAGTGCAAAGTCTGGAGGTTTTGTGAAAGTAAGACCATTAGACCATTGCCTGCTGACCGGAAACATGTGTCCTTAAAGGATCCTGGTTTATTTGTTCACATACAATGTGACGGAGAACATCGTGAGTAGAAACTCACACCTTAGGAACTAAACAGCAGTTCCTTCAGGTTTATTTGAGAGCCCCAGATACATCGACGACAGGGGGTGGGGTCCTTCAAGGTGTTCTTAATGAATATAAGGCTAAAATTCAATTAGCATTGAAATTAGAATTTTACCTTTGAGACAATTTATGCAAATGTGGATTAAATTAATTACATGTATAACTAACAAAGGTTTATGAATTGCACGAGAAATGCTGTAACTGTGAATTAAAACTGGAAATGTATTAAAACTGGTCCAAGGACTGGACAGAACAAATAGCACTGAGCTGCTTTGAGCTGAAAAGGTGAGATCTACAGGATTTCATCCAAAGTAACACAGGTCTAGTTAACAGCACAACTAAAGCTTTTAAAGAAAGAGCTTCACACTCTGCAGAAGAACTGGCAGAGGATTCTGGAATAGAGTAAGTGATTTTGACCTGGTTTTACAAAATAGTTAAATACTTGTAAAATTGACTGGTATTTTAAATCTGTGTTGAGATGTACTTTCATGTCTTCCATGTCTTATAACTTTTGTTTGTGTTGATTTCCATGTATCCGGAGCTTGTTGGTGAGATTGATGGATGTGGCCATTGCTGGGTCAACATTCCTGGACATGCACCTGCCCAACGACTGTGGTCCTTTGACCTCTGATGAACACTTTGATATCTGAGGGACATTAACGTTTGCATGTTCACCAACAGGACAACAGCTCCAGGACGGATCATACTACAGTCCTAAGGGCCGTATGGTTCATTGAAGTTATTGTGCTCAAAAGAATTGATTTTAATCATTAAGAATGTGCATAAGTCTCACTCCATGTGTTTTTCTTTTTTGTTACAGGGACAGTAATGGACAGGCAGGGACAGGCCAGAGATCTTGAGTCCGATGGGTCGACCAGCTTAAACTCTGGCATATTTTTCTACGTTATTTTGGAGTGACACTGTTTTGATTTATGGACTTTTACAAATTTGATTTTGAAGAATCAGTGCATGACTCTGTGGAGTCCCATTTGATTGTAAACATATCCCGTATAATCATTTTTGTCTTTGATTTGAAATGTGTTTGAGATTCAGTTAAAGTGATTACATAAAGTTAATGCTTGATGTTTGTGTGTTGACGCCGCCTTGGGGCAAGGGCTGGACAAAGACTTTTTCCCAGCGTTAGGTCAAATGGTCAAGTGTACTTAGGCTAGGTCAGATGCCCTGCTGGGTTTTCGCTTTTGTCAAAAGTAAACAACTCACACTCAAGCTAGTAGAATGTTTATGCTAATTATCATCAGCATAAAGAGGGGGGAATGTTATAAGAATTTTAATTTTAATGTTTATTGTTACTGGGGGCTTATAGTTCTCCTCAGGTCATGTCAAATTCACGTCATGTCCTTCGTGCTAATCCAAGCATGGAGTAGACATAACTAGACTGAGACATGGCTTGTCAGGGACTGGCACCTGGACCGACCATAGTGAACGCGTTTCACCAAGGCCGTCACTGCGTGTATATAATCTCATGTTATGTTTACATTGGTAAGCAAACCAGTCGATGCAATATTCCGCTACTTTGCTTCTCCTTGCAAGGAATAAAACCTGGCCATTGCTTGTTAAAATATAATCTGTCTCCGGGTCTCTCTGGTTAAATATATGGATATAAAATATTCCTATAACACCCTGTCAGAGAGATCTTCAACTCCCACCTCCGGCAGAGCTTCGACCAGATTCCGAGGGAGACTGGAGACATTGAGTCCGAGTGGACCATGTTCTCCACCTCCATTGTCGACGCAGCCACTCGAAGCTGTGGCCGCAAAGTCTCCGGTGCCTGTCGTGGCGGCAATCCCTGAACCCGGTGGTGGACACCGGAAGTAAGGGAGGCCGTCAAGCTGAAGAAGGAGACCTATCGAGCCTGGTTGGCTCGTGGGACTCCTGAGGCAGCTGATAGGTACTGGCAGGCCAAGCGGGCTGCAGCACGGGTGGTTGTGGAGGCAAAAACTCGGGTCTGGGAGGAGTTCGGTGAGGCCATGGAAAAAGACTATCGGTCGTTCTCGAAGAAATTCTGGCAAACCGTCCGGCGCCTCAGGAGGGGGAAGCAGTGCCCTGCCAACACTGTTTACAGTGGAGGTGGGAATCTGCTGACCTCAACTGGGGATATTGTTGGACGGTGGAAGGAATACTTCGAGGATCTCCTCAACCCCACTGTCACGTCTTCCACTGAGGAAGCAGAGGCCGAGGGCTCAGAGGTGGACTCGTCCGTCACTCGGGCTGAAGTCACTGAGGTAGTTGGGAAGCTCCTCGGTGGCAAGGCACCTGGGGTGGATGAGATACGCACCGAGTACCTCAAGTCTCTGGATGTTGTAGGGCTGTCTTGGCTGACACGCCTCTGCAACATCGCGTGGCGTTTGGGAACAGTACCTCTGGACTGGCAGACCGGGGTGGTGGTCCCCCTTTTTAAGAAGGGGGACCGGAGGGTGTGTTCCAACTACAGAGGATCACATTCCTCAGCCTCCCGGGAAAGTCTATGCCAGGGTACTGGAGAGGAGAATGCGGCCGATAGTCGAACCTCAGATCCAGGAGGAACAATGCGGTTTCGTCCCGGTCGTGGAACACTGGACCAGCTCTATACCCTCTCCAGGGTGCTGGAGGGATTATGGGAGTTTGCCCAACCAGTCCACATGTGCTTTGTGGATCTGGAGAAGGCATTCGACTGTGTCCTCGTGGTGCCCTGTGGGGGTGCTCTGGGAGTATGGGGTCCGGGGCCCTTTGCTAAGGGCTGTCCGGTCCTGTACGACGGAGCAGAGCTTGGTTCGCATTGCCGGCAGTAAGTCAGACCTGTTCCCGGTGAATGTTGGACTCCGGCAGGGCTGCCCTTTGTCACCGGTCCTGTTCATTATCTTTATGGACAGGATTTTTAGGCGCAGCCAGGGGCCGGAGGGAGTCTGGTTTGGGGACCACAGGATTTCGTCTCTGCTTTTTGCAGATGATGTTGTCCTGTTGGCTCCATCAGGCCAGGACCTTCAGTGTGCACTGGGACTGTTTGCAGCCGAGTGTGAAGCGGCTGGGATGAGGATCAGCACCTCCATGGTTCTCAGTCGGAAAAAGGTGGATTGTCCCCTTCAGGTTGGTGGAGAGCTCCTGCCTCAAGTGGAGGAGTTTAAGTATCTCGGGGTCTTGTTCACGAGTGAGGGAAGGAAGGAGCGTGAGATCGACAGACAGATCGGTGCAGCTTCTGCAGTGATGCGGTCGATGTACCGGTCTGTCGTGGTGAAGAAGGAGCTGAGCTGTAAGGCAAAGCTCTCGATTTACCGGTCGATCTACGTTCCTACTCTCACCTATGGTCATGAGCTTTGGGTCATGACCGAAAGAACAAGATCCCGGATACAGGCGGCCGAAATGAGCTTTCTCCGCAGAGTGGCGGGGCGCTCCCTTAGAGATAAGGTGAGGAGCTCGGTCACTCGGGAGGAGCTCAAAGTAGAGCCGCTGCTCCTCCACATCGAGAGGAACCAGCTGAGGTGGCTCGGGCATCTGTTTCGGATGCCTCCCGGACACCTCCCTAGGGAGGTGTTCCGGGCATGTCCCACCGGGAAGAGACCTCGGGGAAGACCTAGGACACGCTGGATGTTTCTCGGCTGACCTGGGAACGCCTCGGTATCCCCCCGGAAGAGCTGGAGGAAGTGTCTGGGGAGAGGGAAGTCAGGGTGACTCTGCTTAGACTGCTGCCCCCGCGACCCGGCCCCGGATAAGAGGCAGAAGATGGATGGATGGATGGATGGATACTTTATCTTAATAACATTCATTCATACTTTCATAAGTGTTCAGGTCTTCCTGTACTTTTTTTAAACATATTTTGGTGATTTCTTCTCTGACGTACAATAAAAAATAAAATATCAAACACAATGTCAATTTTAAAAAATCATTCATTCATTCATTTTCTACCGCTTTGTCCCGTTAGGGGTCGTGGGTGACTGGAGCCTATCCCAGCAGCTTTGGGCCTGAGGCGGGGTACACCCTGGACAGTGGCCAGTTACTCGCAGGGCTGAAAAATCTAAATGTTATTTAACAATAATCTTCTTTCAGCTGCTGTCAAACTAAGCACATTTAAACACTATTAAGTCATAAAAACTGTTCTGTAGAATGTTTAGAATAAAAGCTGGGTTAAGTAAAGCACTCCTAGCATTTATTTGCAAAACAATAGACAATGCACATATATGCTATAAAATAAAATTTTAAATGTCTGAAATATTAAGTAGTATTTATATTAAGTGGTATTTATATTGTGCTTTTTAGCACACTTTTCGGACACCCAAAGCACTTTACGTCATGTTTCTATTCACCCCTTCACTCCTGGGACAGAGAGGATAGGTCCCGTTCACTTGGATCCACCGACCTCTCGTCTCTCAGTCTTAGATTCTGTTTCTCTCGATGAGCTGACAAAGGTGGTTTCTTCATGTAAAGCAACTACGTGTCTCCTGGATATCCTGCAGCAAAACAGCTTAAAGAACTGTGGCCCTATGTGGGGCAAATTATATTAAACATTATAAACTTGTCCCTGTCTACTGGCACCGTTCCTTCCCTTTTCAAACAGGCTGTGGTCAAACCCCTCAAAAAACCTACTCTGGATCCTGGATGCCTAAATAATTTCCGTCCTGTCTCCAATTTACCTTTTCTATCTAAAGTCCTCGAAAAAGTTGTGCTAAAACAACTTACTCTATATCTATCGGAAAATGACCTCCTGGAGCCGTTTCAGTCTGAGTTTAGGGCCTCTTATTCCACTGAAACAGCTTTAGTTAAAGTAACAAATGATCTTCTCCTTCAGATGGACGAGGACACATCGGCTCTACTGTTATTGATGGATCTCAGCTGCATTTGATACGATTGATCCTGCAGTGCTAATCAACAGACTTAAAGATGTTTTTGGCATCTCTGGCTCTGCTCTTTCTTGGTTAGAATCCTATCTGTGTGATAGGTCTCATTTTGTCTCTTTTAATAAATCCTTCTCCTCCACGGCACCAGTGAAGTTCGGTGTGCCACAAGGGTCTGTGCTCGGTCCCATACTTTTTTCACTATATGTTACACCATTGGGACAAATCATCAGAAGTTATGGAGTGAACTTCCACTGTTATGCCGATGATACACAGCTGTATCTACCAATAAAAGCGAATAATACTGACATCATGCGTCTAGAGGCCTGCCTCGTTTCAATTAAAACATGATGTCTCAAAACTTCCTCCATTTGAACGCGGATAAAACGGAGCTCTTGTTAATTGGTCCTGCCAGTCATCGGCACAAGTTCAACAATCTTACTGTCTCAATCAACAACTGTGTGTTGGAGCAACACTGTGAGGAACCTCGGTGTTATTTTTGACTCCACACTATCTCTGCAGCAGCACATTAGTGAGGTCACTAAACTGGGCTTTTTTCATTTGAGGAATATCTCAAAAACTCCCTCCTGCCTCTCTTTAGCTGATGCTGAAATTCTCATTCATGCATTTGTCACATCCAGGCTGGACTACTGCAATGCGTTATTCTCTGGACTGCCGAGGAAAAGTACTCAGACTACAAATGGTCCAAAATACAGCCGCCAGACTTTTAACAAAGACCAGGAAGTTTGATCACATTACTCCGGTCCTGGCTTCATTACACTGGCTTCCTCATGTTAGAGCTGATTTCAAAGTTCTCTTGTTAACCTATAAAATCCTTTGGGGACGCGCGCCCTCTGACCTCTCTGACCTCTCTGACCTTATCACCTGGTATACTCCAGCTCGTACCCTTCGCTCTCAGGACGCTGGCCTCCTTCAACTTCCTCGAATAAAGAAGAAGTCTGCTACAGAGCCTTTTCTTATAGAGCCACATTTTTGTGGAATGGGCTCCCGGTGGAAGTGCGGCGATCTGACTCTGTTGAGATTTTCAAAAGCAAACTCAAAACATACTTATTTCACCAAACGTATGGAGACTGATGATCATAGGGTTAGGTTTACACTGGCTGTAGGTTCACACTGAACCGCTCATATTATTATTACATCTGCCTATTTTCAGTAGTATTTAGCACTTTCTTTTTCCCTTTCTACCTCCTCCAAGGTTAGACGTAAACCTCTGACCTGCTGGTGATGTGTACCCCCCCTACCGCGATGTTAGCTGAGGTCCCATCCACCCCACACACACACACACACACACACACACACAGTCAACATAAATGTTTTTTTTTTGTTAGTATGTTTGTGTATTTATATGTATTTTTTCTACTGTCCTGGACACATTCTTGCACGGCCTGTCCGTCCTGGGAGTGGATCCCTCCTTCTGTGGTTCTCCCTGAGGTTTCTCTTTTTTCCTGGCTGGTTTTTTTTTGGAGTTTTTCCTCCCCCTGATGGAGGGTCTAAGGACAGGGGATGTTGTCTAGTGCAGTCTGTTAAGCCCTTTGAGGAGGCTGTTGTTGTGATATTGGGCTTTACAAAAATAAATGTCTTGTCTCGTCTTTTGGTTGGATTAGTTTAGCAACTGTTCCAAAGAGAAACCTGGGGTTATGTCAGTTTTCTCTGATAAGAGATGAAAAATAGGTAGTCTTTGCAGTGCTGAGGGCGTGCTTATAGGTGTTTACACACAAACACCACTTTTGATAATTTAGATTTGTTTTTGACTTGTGCCATTTGCGTTCAAAACTCCTGCAGGCCTGTTTCAAAGCCCGCGTTTCCTCATTATACCAGGGCGTAGGTCGTCTGGTTGGTCTAGGCTTTGTCCTGAGGGGTGCCACTGAGTCGGTGATGGCTGAGAGGGTAGCATGGACCTCCTCTGTGTAGGCCTCTACTGAGTTTCCAGTTGGAGTTAAATTAGGAAGAACATCTGTCAGCCGTGTGGCAATCATTTCCATTGCAGCTGCGCTAAAATTCCGTGTAGACACTACGCATTTGTCTGAATTTGAGGGAAATGTGTAACTTATCTCAAACTCTACCAGTGAGTGATCTGAAACAGCAGATGAAAGAGAGGAGACAAAGAGATTGGAGACATCTATTCCCCGAGCCAAAACAAGATCAAGATAGTTTCCACTAATGTGTGTGGGCTCATGAACAAACTGGTTAAAGACAGGGTCGTAAACAGTGATTGAAATGCTCTGGCCAGAGGATCATACTCCTTATTTAGATGAATATTAAAGTCTCCAACTAGAAGGATGTTATCAGCGTGGGTTATTAAGTCCGAGAGGAAAACTCCAAACTCGTCCAAGAAAGAAGAGTAGGGACCCAGAGGGCGATAGATTACAGCTAAATAAAATCGCTTCCTTCTGTTTATTTGAGAAGAAATATGTTTAATGAGTAACACTTCGAAAGAGTTAAATTTCGGCTGTGATGATGGACCTGTAAAGCAAAATGCAGCTTTATAAATGGCTGCAACACCACCACCCAGTTTCGACGTGCGACCTACCTGTGCATACGCATAATCAGGGGGAGGGGCTTCATTTAGTGGCAGAAAAACATTTGGCCTAAGCCATGTTTCACAAAGACAAAGTAAATCCAAGCTATGAGAAGCAATAAGATCATTAATTAGGAGTGCTTTGGAGGATAGAGACCGCACATTCAGGAGACCGATCTTCAGTCTCGATGTAGAGCAGACATTTGAGGCTGGTCCAGTGGAGAGATAGTGACAGGAAAAAGTTTTCGAGCTCTAACAGTTCTTCTGGGTTTAAAAGATTGCCTCTGAGTTATAATAACATGAGGACAGGATGCTTTTGGGTCACTGACTCTGAGTTTTCAGATGTGTTTGAGGACTAAATAACAGATTTAGGCAGTAGACATCAGGATAACACGGCCTAACCAGACAACTAAAAGCTTCTACATTATCCAGTTCCACACACGCACTATCATGACTAGCAGGTTCTCTAATTCCTGCGACCTGCTGAGATTCCTTGTGTCAAATGCACCGAATGCACCTGTCTTTATTACTAGACAAAATGGCAGCACCATGTCCAGTAGGATGCAGGCCGTCTGCCCTCAGCAGGCCTGGGCGACCCCAGAAAGAAGACCAGTTATCCACGAAACCATAACCTTTCTGACTACAATGCCTGGGCCCTTTTACTTGACTGTTTTTTCACTCTCAGAGAAGAACAAGACTTATTCAAGAGCATTACTCAAATGCTTCTAACATACTTTACATCAGAAACATATTTACTCTATACTTTCACGTCACTGTTAACACCCTTTGCTACGATTGAGAGAGACAGTATGTCCTAAACCCCCCCACCCTTGAAACCAACCCACTAACTCCACCAGAGGAAGGTAAAGTCACAAGCGAGGTTGTGTTCATAAATGGTGAACTAGAAGTGCTTGTTGCTGTAGATATAGCTGTTTCTGTTCAGTCTCTAGATCTAAAAATAAAATATAAAACACAGATCCTGAGGTGGAGCTGCTCAGGAGTCAGGGTTCTGTTGAAAAAAGTGTATTATTGTGAAATTAAAATGAGACAAAGATGTCTTTTGGTGATTTATTTAAGTAAAAGGAAAAAAAGAGTTCAGAGTCATCTTTTGCAAAAGGAGGAGTGGACATACAAGTCTGTGTGTCCAGAGTTACATGAACAATCCCAATGATATGTACAGGCTTAGAATTTATACTGAAATCACAGCAGAAAAAATAAACACTGGTTCACAGAGAGTGAGTAGACTAACAGGAGTCAGCATTTTACTGGTTTTCCCAGAAAACAGAGTTGTCTCTGTTTGTGACAGTTGTGTCCAGTGGCAGTTCTACATTGAAATACGTCCTGGGCGAGACCTCTTTCGAGCACCCCCCCACACACACACACACACACCCCACCCCACCCACCCACCCACATTTTGAGCGCCACCCTCCTTTTACACTTATCCCACAACACACAGCTTCTGTACATGTGTAGTGCTTATTTGTTTAATTATGGGCTAAAGCATTTGACAATGGATAGCATTTGACCATACGTAGAAGAACGAGGTGGTTTTATGGAGCCTGAGAGAATGAATAACGAATGAAACAAATTGAATTGGCAATAACAAAATGTACTGAAGATGAAAGAATGAACAGAAAAATTAAATAAATACAATACAGTATATAGGGGAAGGGTGTGGTATCCAACTGTCCATTTGTTTCTTAGTTCAGAGTTTGATCCTTTTTAGCAGGTCTTCAGAGAAAATTCCTCGTGGTTTTTCCCAAAACAGTTCAGTTCAAATCCTCCAAAAAATAAAGAGAGCGGAAAACGTAGTCCTCATTTATTCCTTTGCAGAAAAGAATAGAAAAGGTAATCCTACCAGCTCGCCATCCAGTGTTCTGAGTTGAAATCCAAATTCCCACAAAAAACCTGACCTGAAAACAAAGTCAAGAATAAATCAATATTCAGGTTTTTAAAGTAAATCATTCTGTCTTATAGTTACCGGTAACATTAAATTTTAGTTCCATTACTTAACATTGCAGCAAGGGTAAAAAAATACAATAAAGTTTACTACATAGGTTCACAACTTTTCCCTTGCCTCCAAAAGCCCTAGTGATAACTACACTTTAGCTTTAGCCACACATTAAATTACCATTAAGCTAACGAGCCGTTAGCACAAACATTTCATCAAACCGTAGCAAAAAGAACAGAAATAGCAGCATTATATATCAGCCGAATTTAAGGTAAGATGCAGTACATTCATATACTGTAAACTAATACATCATTATTTAAATCAGAGCTTTACATTTCAAAAATATACTAAAAATTACCCGTTTTCGTAAAGCGGTTCCGTTCGAAAACGGTCATCAAATAAATCATAAATAAAATTATTTTAAATAAATAGATGCAGCGGTTGGCAAAAGGCCGTCAATAGAACATATTAATAAGACTTACCGCTGAATCTAAGTACTTCAAGAGTTCTAGAAAGATGAAGCCACATGAGAGTCTGAAACTTGCCGTGTTTATGTCACAGTGAGAGCAGCAGGAAGTTCCAGAATGTTTCTCTTCCCCGGGGTTCAGGTGTGTGCAAGCCTCAGGTGACCGGGTTACACATGTATGGGCTGAAATATGTGCCACCAGAAACTGAATTTGAACCATTTATATTTGAATTTGAATTGCTAAACTTGAATAATTGCATTGAAAAATCGAATTTGAATAACATAATTTGAAATTGTATTGTTTGATTTGAATCATTGCATTAAAAAACTGAATCTGAATTGTATAATTTAAACTTATTATTATTAAATTAAACTACTCTATATATCTTCACATTCACTTCTCACAATTCAGATTCAGATGTCAAATTCAATTTCAAGTTACGGAGACAGACATCCGGGTAGTTGGAGGATGAAGGAAGAGCAATCGTTCACAGATAGATAGATAGCGTTCATTGGCGCACAGGACTCCTCATGGGCCAATCAGCACCTACGTTTTGAAGCATTGTACCTTTCGCGCCATGAAACAAGGACGAAGTGCTTGCCTTGCCGACTAACTTGACCACCATGGATCCGGCTGGGACAAATACGGTAATGACCATTTATATTTTAGCGATCTAACGAACTTTTGTTTAACTGTTGTTATTGTGGTAGCTATTTTGTAGAAACGTTTCGTTTAGTCCGTGAGCATACACAAATCATTGTTCTACGTCTATGACTAGCACATTAGCATTGTTACAGCTATTATTTTAGTAACGCAGCAAGGTGCGCTGGAGTCAGTCCACAAATAGCAGTGCGAACAATAATGACCCATTTTTACTGCCAGTGAATAGCACTGAGTGAAATGATTTATTTATATCTAGTGACTGTGATCGAGGTTGTTAGCTCATATAAGTACTGGGAAACTTAGTCAGAAGATCTAGAAATATAAGGCAACGTGCTAGCTAACTTGCCTTGTCAGCCGGTGACTTAAAACAACCTAGCTAATCTTTTGGAGATTAATTTTTGACTTATTCTGTGATCTGCACAAAGTTTAGCAGGGTGACATTTAACGTTCTAGTGATTATGGGGACGTTTCATCCAGTTACAAATTAGTCTTTACAGTTACCATGGTAACATATCATAGGAAACATATCTGACAATATTGTAACATTCGTAACTAGTTGGCCTGTAGTCACATAACTTGACATTTACTACTTCTAGAATATTATGTTACCAGCTACCTCTCTGTAGCTCACATCCCCTATTTGGAATATTATTAGTACCGAAAACAATAATATTAATAGTAACGCTAATATTAATGTATGACATAATGTCAACTAATTCATAGTATGACAGTGATTCTCAGTGAAATCAGAAAAGAATAGCTCCAGCTGATGAAATGGGTTGAATTACTAGATGGTGTATGTTAAAAATTCATTACATTGCTTTTGCAGAACATCGTCATTCAGGAGTGCTTAGCCAGACTGAGGGAAAGACTGCAGTGTGCGCTCAACAACAACCCTCCTGATCTTGATTATTTGGAATACGTAGTGACCCAAGAGAGGGCCTTCATGAATGCCATGGAGAATGTAGCTCTTCCTAATGATATCTTTGAAGCCCTTCATCAACTGAGCAGTTTGTTAGACCTGCGGAATAAAACTCCCCCCTCAATATCTGTGGTGAGGACTATAGGTCCCTATGGACGTTTTAGACTACAGGTCACAGAGGACCACCTCCAAAGTCTTCTTCATCTAGGTCTACCTGCCACATGTGTAGCAGACATTCTTGGAGTCTCAAGAAGAACTATCTACAGGAGGATGCAGGAGTACAACATGTCAGTTCGGAGCCTGTATTCCACCATGACTGATGATGCGCTGGATAATAAAGTGAGAGCCATCAAATCTAGACTACCTCATGCTGGATACCAGATTGTCAAGGGGTGTCTTGAAGCAGAGGGCCACCATGTACAATGGACCAGACTCAAGGCATCTATGCATAGAGTTGATACAGAGGGCATCTTGTCAAGAATGACAAGTATGGGCTGTGTTGTCCGGCGAAAATACTGTGTTCAAGGCCCACATTTTCTGCAGCACATAGACACCAATCATAAACTCATTAGGTGTGTTTATTCAATTTTAATATAGCAAGAGTTAAATTAGTTTTCATTGGCATTATTTTTGTGGGTAATTATCCTCTGCCTCTTTATTCATAATTAAACCACATCCTTTTTTTCACCAGATATAACATGGTGATATTTGGTGGCATCGATGGTTACTCGAGGAAGGTAAGTTTCCTTCTGTAACAAAGTACATACTCATGAAAATATTACTGGTATAATCCATCTTTTTTTTCATAGGGTGTCCATGTTATGACAACCATCCCATAACAGTTATTAGTATTACTCATGTCCGTTTTCCACCCTTTAGATCATGTACCTCAATGCTGGGTCCAACAACACAGCAAGTACTGCACTTCAGTTTTTTCTGGATGGAGTGAGATTTGGATGGCCTTACAAGTGAGTAATGCTGTTCTCATATTGTTTAAGCAATATGAATGATGTGTGATGCGTTTATGAAACATTTATTCAATGCTGCATTTAGTTTTCATGAACCTGTGTGAGGAAATGATCCAGTATTTTTAGTAAAGTTTTGTTGATTCAGTTGGATGGATACTAATTTCAAAATGTGATGTGTGTTGCAGAGTAAGAGGTGACCAGGGTGTTGAAAATGTCAGCATTGCCCAGATGATGTTCACTGTGAGAGGCACAGGACATGGAAGCTTTATAAGTGGAAAAAGCGTGCACAACCAGAGGTGACCTATTCCTTTTGCAATAATTATCACATTACCTCAATATCCAAGTAGGTACATTACATGTCTTGTAGTTTGTGCGGCCTTCAGTGTGATATTTACTCTAATTGAATGGCTGTTTGGCTATTCTTTTGCATGTTTTGATTGACACATGGGATCTATGTTTGAATTGTAGAATAGAACGTCTGTGGAGGGACGTTTGGACAGGAGTTACACACGTTTACTATGACGTATTACACAGCCTTGAGGAAGAAGGATCCCTCGACATCTCGGATAATCTCCATCTCTTCTGTGCTCAGTACACCTTCCTCCCAAGACTCAAGGCTGATTTGGCCAGGTTTTCTGCTGGATGGAATAATCATCCCATCAGGACAGAGGGCTTCCTTACCCCAAACCAGTTGTGGGAGATTGGGATGCTGCGGCACCCCGTCCGGGAGCCAGAGACGTCTGAGGAAGATGTGGCAGTTGAGTAATAATGACATTGTTGTCCTGCCTCTAATTAAACTTTTCAATATACTGATACTATCTTCTATTGGATTTAAGGGAATCCAAATTGAGGATATTGATTGGGAGAGCGCAGGGCTCTCTCATAACTCTGCCAACACAGGTGTTACCGTGCCAGAAATGGAATGTCCATTGAAGACCGACGAAATTGAAACTCTGCGCCTTGCCATTGATCCCTTCTCATTCAAATAGTTTTGGAAGAGACATTTATTTGACCACACTTCCACATGCATTGTACCTACTTCACCATCATTGACAGTCATGTATGAGCCAAACGGAGGACTAGGCACCTTTTATAGTATACTAGACACTGTAGTAAAATGAATAAAATGCTACAAAAGTTTGTATCTTTCTTCCAAAGATTTTGTTTTTAATCAGACTTCTGTCAAGCTGATGCAACCACAGAGAAGCAGGAAAGAACACAGGGTAGGACATCTTCTCTGACAAACATTGTAATGGTACGATCTTGATATGTAACTGCTTTTTGAAGTAACATTACACCCATGAACAATAAATTGAATTAACAGGCACAAAAAAAAGACTACACAAATATTACTATTGAGTCTGAATGTATATGCATTGTACATGAATCAAAAACAACTCAGTCTAATTAGCACTGCATATTTGAAACTGCAACATTTTACTTAAACCTGAAGAAATGCCTGCCCTAGATGGAAGGCCTCCGTCATCACTTGTTTAAACTCAGTAGAAGTTTGCATATGCTTAACAGGCAGGTGGATTGTATTACTACATGCAGAGACTTTTGGATAGCAAACTGTATGTGAACCATACTGGATGTCACAAGTGTGATTAAACTGCACAAAGACTCTGAAGTTTCTCTTCTCTTCTGGTAAGACAGGAATGTGGCCCTGTCCTGTGAGCCACTGGAGAAACGTACTGGGGGACAGGTGACCTGGATAGTCTGTGTCACCCACTTCTGGATGTTCAGCTTTTTAGAAACAAAAAGCAAACAATCAAGTAAATTAAATGTTTGGTTTACCTGTACCAGCACAGAGGTAAAATTTAGAAATCTAATATCTTACAATGATAATGTAAACTACATGAAAACTTTATGAAATGTGAAAGAAACTATGTGAACAGAGTTTACAAGAAGAAAACTCAATGAGCAATTACATTCTTCCAACTCCTGCAAGAAGTCCTGTAGATGGTTCATAACGCTCACTTCCACCTGTTCTTTGTTGGAGCCCTTCTCGCTGAACTCAGGTTGGCAAGCCGCAAAGACAAAGTCAGCATCAGCCTGGTGTGAGAAACAATTTATTGTTATGAGTTGATCCAGAAGTAGGGAGAACAGTGGTGACCAGGTGAGCTAGAGCGTTAATGAATAGAGCAAGCGGTACTGGTGAGAACAAAATGAATGAGAAATAAAACTGTCAGTTAAAACAGAAACACTGACAGACAATAAGCAGCACTTTAACACACAATTATGTTACCTTGTTGCTATGCTATTAGTCCCAACCTCACACATGCTGGGTGTGGGCTAAACACCCACTGCCCAAAGGTTGACACAAATGTCCCAAACACAGCAAAATAATAAAAAATACAGAAAATACTGACAGAAGGCAGTATCTCTGTAGATAAATACACTAGGATTACTTTTGTATTACACTATACATTGTTTTTTAGGAAAATTCTGCATTGTGGACCTGTAAAATCTTCACTACTATTGTCTAATGACTCCACAAAGTCTATTTAAAAAAGTTAAAGTAAAGGGCATGATTGGTACTTTAAATAAGCAGAGTTTAGAACTTGGAATCACTGTTTTTTTAAAAGTGGTATCAGTACATACCCTACTAAAGCCTACATTTAGTAACTCACCTTCACCTCCATCCCGGGGACAAAGAGTGATTGGCAGATGTTTGGGTATTGTTTCATTAGATCAGCAAGTCCATAAAGTTTCAGACCTTCACGTAGTTGGGAGAGAAGGGGCAGCAGCCGAAGTATGGCATGAAGAACAACAGCACTAAAATATATAATCAAAAAATATCAATATGACGTAAAATGTTAAAAATAAAAACATTAATATTATCATCCATTACAATGATTAGCATAATGAAAAAAACAATTATACCGAAGAATTTCTTCCTTCTTTTCAACATTAACAGGTCCATTATAGCCACAGCTCAAAATGTCCTCAATCAATTCAGTCATTGTAGTCTCTGTGGCCAAGTCAATCTTAAAAAAGACACACACACGAGAAAAGAAAAAGAAAAAAAAAAAAAAAAACACTGAATATGTGTTGCCAAACATTTTACAGCACTAAAACCCTTAAGAGACTTACCTGGGAGAGAAGTGATATATACTCGGCATCAGAAACATCCTCTTTGGAAATTTGGTGAATCTGTATCTCCCCATCACACAAGTACTTGTAGCACCAAAGTTTGAGGCAGCAGGGTGGTGGTCCGCTTTGAGCTAGACTTGCAGCCCAGATTTCACCAGCAATTCTGAAATAAAACCATATAAATTAGTAAAAACATAGTAATTCCCTGAGGAGATACGTGCATTATGCCGTGTTAAGATCACAAGCCACAACAGAGGACCAGAAGGGCAACAGACTGAAACGGAAAGCTCTTGCATACAAAGTTTAATCAGAGAACAATGCTTGGTCACTGGGACCTTCATCAGGTTATTTTAGGGTGTGAACGGAGAAAGCAATTTAAATAGACTCAATGGACTATGTGAGCCAATCAGAGCCCATGTAGGCAACTACACGGTCAGTGCCTAAAATTATCAAATATTTTCAAAATCATCAAACACAATTCCTTTTTTTCCTTCTCATAAGTGGCCTGGCTCAAGCCTAAATCCAGGCATCATGCCTGAGTTCTTTCAGCCCTCTAAAATGTAGACAAAATATTGTTTATGGACTCAAGCTTATGGAGTCCACTGTATGCAAGCATGGCTTACCTGAAATTTGCTTGATCAAGATCCAACAGGGAATATTTGGGACATTTTCCAGTCTGGTCACCCTCAAACAGCTTCTGCTCAATCCCTGAAACCATCTCTTTGAACACAAAGAATCATACCATTCAATTAACTGTCACTTCTATTGCAATATATATATTTTTTTATTTATAATCATATTTATCTCTGCCTAGGAGTTTGTTTGTTAGCAAAATAACTCAAAGTTAATTAATAACTTAAAGTTAAGAATGGATTTCAACAAAACTTTTCAGGAAATTTTGATAATAGGAAAAGGAACAGATGATTAAATTTTGTTGGTGATCGGTTGAAGAAAGGTGGATAAAATAATACAATGCCGGGAAATCCAAGCTGCTTGGCGGAGGTCTCTGATTTCCAAGTGCTTTTCTTGTTCAAATATGTGTACCTGTGAGAAACTCCTTCCGTAGCGCCCCTGTATCAAGGCCTGCCTCCCCTATGAACTTGATTTTTAACCGACAGGTAGGCAATGCCTTCTTTTGTCGCTTCCATTGAGCAAGCCCCCGCTCCACCACATGGGATCTTGATACAGTGAGAGGAAATTCTGTGTTGTTGTTAACAGCAGCAGAGATGGCCTGCAGGACATCATCAAGACTGAAGAAGAAATAAATGTTAGGTAGTGCGATTCTGGAAAGCGTATATTGTCTGTTTAATTCCTTCAGGTTAGAGGTTGTCTATCTGTGGTGTATGTACGAGACTTATTCTTTTTCTATTGTGTGTTATTATTTGCATAATGGTGACATTTAATTTTTTTGTTGCTTTTGTAGGGTCATAGCTTACAGGTGTTCCCTGGATTCTTTGCCATGATATGAGTTACTTGGCCACAAAAGTATGAGAGCCTTAGATTATTCACTTTTGAAGGAGACTATAGAAGCGTACAAACCTTGAAATGCTCATCTTTTGTTTTGAAGTTGAAGGAATGAAGTCAGCTCCGCTGAATTGACTAAAACACAAGTATGAAGCTGAGAGTGAAACCGATATTCTCTGACCTTTAACGTAAAAATGTGTACAATAAACTCAGTAAAGATGTCACATATAAAAGTTAAAGTCAAAAGGTGGACTTTTTGAGAGAAAGTAATTTTGTTATGGTCAGGACTAACTGAAATCATACGGCAAAAGTGACAACACCAAAAAAACTTGTTTAACGTTGAAATTAAATGTATACACACACAGCTAACTAAAATGCTACAGCACTTTGATATATTTTTATATTGACTAAATTGTGCTGAGATTCTGTTACCTATCTCCACACTGGCTTGCATGTGCCTCCAGGTCATCGGGAGGAAAATGATGGCCACAGATTGGGCACACGGTCTGCAACTGGCATCACTTAAATGTTTAACATAAAAAAGAAAATACCTCAAAAATAAACATTCAACACATCATAACATACCTCTGTCTTTGAAGACACAAAACAAACATCTTCCTCCGTAGGCTGTCAGGAGAAATAACAAAATTGAAACATGATTGCATACATCTGTTGTTACTCATCATTCAACAAATTAGTTAAGACCAAATCCAACTATAATGGTGAGCCTCCAGACATTGTATTCAAGCTTAATGGTCATACATTATCCATCCATACAATGGGTCTGTACATACCTCCTGTGGATAAGTATCTGAAGGCTTACATGTTTCAACATGCAGCGCTAGGATTGGCAATGGATAGCTGGTGTGACAGGAGCGGCACATTTCCTTTGGCATACTGGAGAAGGACCTGGAGTCCGGAGGCAGTGGTTGAGTGTCTAGTTCCTCCTGTATCGCAGCAATATATAGGACACCCTTTCCACCTATACTTGCAGTCTTCAGCATTAGACCTGTATATCCACTGTCCCCAGGAGGCACCATATATAGTTTTCTAGAACCCCACCCTCCTAACAAGAAAAGTGATTTAATAGTTGAACTCTATTGAAATGTGAAGGTACTCATCACTCAATATATTGATTCAAATGATTTTATACCAAGATTAGATTTGCCATGTGTAAGTTCTATGTACCTGCTGCTTTGTAAATCAGCCAGCCCCCAGACACACTTTCCAGTTTTGGATAAAGATTTTTGAGGGTTAAACATACCTTCAAGAGTTGAGAATAGAGTAGAGAATATAAATCATTCCATCATATTGACAAAATAACATTGGTTTTGATAGTGGACTATATTAAAATATTACATGACAAAGAAAATGTTTCCTCACCTCATCATGGGTGTAGTTTTCGGTTATCAGCGTGGACCTGCGTCCCAAACCAGCTTGCAGATGGAAAACTTCTTCACTGCCTTTGGGAGTGCGCTCAACAATCTTAGGTAACAGATAAAATGTAACGTCTATGTCTTTGACTTGGGTTAAGTGGTTGGAAGGCCCTTGTACGCGCCGGCGCTTTCCCCTGGCTCCAAAAAGGGCAGGAAAAGACCTGTGATGATAATTGTTTTAATTTGACACATTACACAATACATGTACAGTACACTCACTAGCTATAGTTTATCAATTTAAACTGATGAATGTAAAAGGATAAGTCAGTCTGACAGAGGAACCAAACACAGTGAAGACCTTGTCATTTCTGTGTGGACACTGGGTCGGGCATCTCTCCCTCTTTCCTGACTCCTTCCCTGTCTGCTAGAATGACATGCGGTGTTTAGAAAATGCATCACATTATTTTATACATGTTATTCTCTGTGTGTGTGTGTTATCTGTTGGAAACCTTGGAGTTTCTAGACCAGTTTGATGTTGGGTACTGGGCCCAGGAGGACCAGGAGAAGGTATTGCATTTGTGATCAAATTTAGTAGGTGTCTTGCTGAATTGACTTTCTGAGTTGTCTCTCTGTCAAAACACAGCGACACATACATGTTTACTACTTTCTCTCTCCCTCTTAGTAAGCAATACCCTGAAAATGAAAATTACGAGTAGTAGTTATCGGAAATAATCACGTTAAAGAGATGACCAGTCTACTTGGCGGCAACATTTTCACCGGAGGAAGAAGAAAACGGTTAGAAATAATAAACACCAGGCAAAGATTTTACAGGAGCTAGTAGACTACCATAAAACGTGGGATAATAGCTACTGTGCTTGCAACGTCGGGAGAAAGGTTTAATTTTCCCCATTTCTACAAAATAGCTACCACAATAACAACAGTTAAACAAAAGTTCGTTAGATCGCTAAAATATAAATGGTCATTACCGTATTTGTCCCAGCCGGATCCATGGTGGTCAAGTTAGTCGGCAGGGCAAGCACTTCGTCCTTGTTTCATGGCGCGAAAGGTACAATGCTTCAAAACGTAGGTGCTGATTGGCCCATGAGGAGTCCTGTGCGCCAATGAACGCTATCTATCTATCTGTGAACGATTGCTCTTCCTTCATCCTCCAACTACCCGGATGTCTGTCTCCGTAACTTGAAATTGAATTTGACATCTGAATCTGAATTGTGAGAAGTGAATGTGAAGATATATAGAGTAGTTTAATTTAATAATAATAAGTTTAAATTATACAATTCAGATTCAGTTTTTTAATGCAATGATTCAAATCAAACAATACAATTTCAAATTATGTTATTCAAATTCGATTTTTCAATGCAATTATTCAAGTTTAGCAATTCAAATTCAAATATAAATGGTTCAAATTCAGTTTCTGGTGGCACATATTTCAGCCCATACACATGGCACATTTTCAGCAAGTAGGGGCGCTGGCAGCTGCAGGGAGCGCCAATTTCCCAATTCCACAAACAGTGACATGATGTAAATGATGAAGAACCGCTTCGCGACGCAGAGGATTTTTTTATTTTTATTTATTTTTTTTTAATTAATCTGCTCGTGCTGCCGCCCCCTGAAAACTGTGTCAGTTTCCAAAAATCCAAAGAGAAAGGAGGAAACAAAAACCAGTGAAACCAGTGAGAGCCAATCAGAATCCAGAGGCTGATGACTCATCTGTTGCTATGGGCAGAGCTTTGAGAAGAGCAGCTGCAGAGAAACTGGAGCCACACGCCTCACGGTGGCCACAGCTGGAACTGCAGCTGCTGCTGGGACAGGTTTAAGGACACACCTCCTGCCCCGGCCCCGCCCCTTTGGCCTGATGCCCTTTTGACAAAGGCTCGTTTGTATAAAACAAGTGTAACCTACACAGATCTATATTTTGTTAGTATCTGCTTCAACATGACAAATATTGCACGGGGGTTAGAAGCCTAATGTAAGTCGCTTTGGATAAAAGTGTCAGCTAAATGAATAAATGTAAACTGTAAATTATCCTCATCCACAGGTCAGAGGTCCTGGACACAGCTCCCTCTGGTGGACACAGGTCAATAAAGTATAGTTACTGCAGTTATTCTCTGCTGTGTGAACATGAACTAGACCTGGACTAGAACTAGACTAGATCTGGACTAGAAGTGGACTAGTCCAGACCCAGTCTAGACCTAAGGCTGTGTACTTAATGAAGACTCACGAAAAAACAAATGGTTTTGTTCACAAAACTTTATTTAAAGTGAAGTCATGAATATCATCAACAGAAAAATAAGTTTATTATAATAGTTAATTTGCATAATTATCATTTGCATATTTCTCATTTGCATATCCCTATAAAAGAGTTTATTTGTTTAAATCCAGTTCAGAAACAATTTTAAACAAAAAATACAACAGTGACACTTTATTTAATGCAAGACTTGATACTTTGTAATTACTGTGTAGTTACATGTTATTACATTTTGTTACATTGTAATAACAAAATACAATGTACCAAGTGTTGTTAAATAAACTGTGAATAAAACACTAAAAAAAACAGAAACAGAATCAGATTAAAACAGAATCATTATTAATATCATTTATTAAAAACAAAGCACAATCTGACTCAGAACCAGGTCTGAGCCAGACTCTGAAGGACTAGAGAGGACTCAGGGAAGAACAGGACCAGACCACGACCAGGACTAGACTCAGTGGTTTGGGACCAGGATCCGACCTGAAGAAAACCAGAGAAACCATCAGTTTATTGTTTTTTTGCTCGTCTCTTCAGGAGAAAACTAGACCAGGTTTAGATCAGGTTTAGACCAGATTTAAGGCCCGTACACACCGGGACAAATATCGGCGCGCGTTATTGGCCAGCGTTTTTTAACATGTTTTTTGTGTTCACACCCAAACGATTTTCGCTGACGATGAGCCGAGTGAACATGCAAATTCATTCTCTGACATTAGAGGGCGCTTAATGTAAAACAGAAATACCCCGGTACACAAGGTGGCGCTGCGCAACTTTACGCTTCTGACACTCGCTTTTCACTCAGAAGAAGAGAGCAAGTCATTTTTGTAATCGATGTCGCGTTTGTCATAAGTTCTTTGTGTTCCGACACCAACGAGACCAGCAGCTCGATATTCATCTTGCCTTGCATCTTCTTCGTCTTATTTCTTCCCGGCAGTGTAGACGCTACTTGGCGTATATCTTCTTCGCCGTTACGTATGTGTGCTCGGCAAGACCGTTTTGTGTTTGAGCGCCCCCAAGTTGTGTTTTACTGTAACTTCAGAAGCTCGTGAGCAAAAGCGCTAATCTCATTGGTCGTATAGTTTTTGACACGACGCGTCAAATCAAAAAAACAAACCCGAGGCAATTTTTAAAAACTGACGCTTTTACGCGTGGCGTTTTTCGCGTCGGTGTGAACACTCACATTGGCGCCCTTTGTTTAGTCACGAGGCGTTAAACGTCGGCAAATATTGCGCATGAAATTCGTCCCGGTGTGAACAGGCCTTTAGTCTGACCTTGGGACTTCCGTTTGTAGAAGATAAATCCAGCCAAAGACAAGACCAGACCCAGGACCAGACCTGAGGCTCCGATGGCGATCTTGTTCCGGTCTCCTTCAGACATCGACCCATCTGCACAAAACAGGATTTAGACCAGAACAGGACTTGGACCAGAACAGGATTTAGATCAGAACAGGACTTGGACCAGAACAGGACTTAGATCAGAACAAGATTTAGACCAGAACAGGACTTGGACCAGAACAGGATTTAGACCAGAACAGGACTTGGACCAGAACAGAACTTAGATCAGAACAAGATTTAGACCAGAACAGGACTTGGACCAGAACAGGATTTAGACCAGAACAGGACTTGGACCAGAACAGGATTTGGACCAAAACAGGACTTGGATCAGAACAGGACTTAGACTAGAACAGGATTTACACCAGAACAGGACTTGGATCAGAACAGGACTTGGTCCAGAACAGGACTTGGATCAGAACAGGATTTACACCAGAACAGGACTTGGATCAGAACAGGACTTAAACCAGAACAGGACTTGGACCAGAAACAGGAGATAAACGGTCCAAAGAGACTTGGTCTTACCCCAGTCCAGGACCAGAGGGCTGCTCAGACTGGCGTGTTCGATCAAACAGGAAATGTGGTCTCCAGACCTGTCACACAAAAACACACTTTAACTCCCGCCAAAATAAAAGCTCAGACTGGACTCACCTCAGGACCTGCTCTGGACCTGGTCTTACCTAGTCTTACCTGGGGGAGTCCTCCAGGTGTGAGTGACTCTTACCTGGGGGAGTGCTCCAGGTGTGAGCGGGTCTTACCTGGGGGAGTGCTCCAGGTGTGAGCGGGTCTTACCTGGGGGAGTACTCCAGGTGTGAGTGGACTCTTACATGGGGGAGTACTCCAGGTGTGAGCGGGTCTTACCTGGGGGAGTGCTCCAGGTGTGAGCAGGTCTTACCTGGGGGAGTGCTCCAGGTGTGAGCGGGTCTTACCTGGGGGAGTACTCCAGGTGTGAGTAGACTCTTACCTGGGGGAGTACTCCAGGTGTGAGCGGGTCTTACCTGGGGGAGTACTCCAGGTGTGAGTAGACTCTTACATGGGGGAGTACTCCAGGTGTGAGCGGGTCTTACCTGGGGGAGTACTCCAGGTGTGAGTAGACTCTTACATGGGGGAGTACTCCAGGTGTGAGAGGGTCTTACCTGGGGGAGTACTCCAGGTGTGAGCGGGTCTTACCTGGGGGAGTGCTTCAGGTGTGAGTAAACTCTTACCTGGGGGAGTGCTCCAGGTGTGAGAGGGTCTTACCTGGGGGAGTACTCCAGGTGTGACTAGACTCTTACCTGGGGGAGTACTCCAGGTGTGAGTAAACTCTTACCTGGGGGAGTGCTTCAGGTGTGAGTAAACTCTTACCTGGGGGAGTGCTCCAGGTGTGAGAGGGTCTTACCTGGGGGAGTACTCCAGGTGTGACTAGACTCTTACCTGGGGGAGTACTCCAGGTGTGAGTAAACTCTTACCTGGGGGAGTGCTCCAGGTGTGAGAGGGTCTTACCTGGGGGAGTACTCCAGGTGTGACTAGACTCTTACCTGGGGGAGTACTCCAGGTGTGAGTAGACTCTTACCTGGGGGAGTGCTCCAGGTGTGAGCGGGTCTTACCTGGGGGAGTACTCCAGGTGTGACTGGGTCTTACCTGGGGGAGTACTCCAGGTGTGAGTGGACCTGGTAGTACCAGTCGGAGTCTGGCAGCAGGTCTGTGGAGGACACTCCGGTCTTGATGGGCTGCTGGTTGTTGGTCCAGGACACTCTGATGTCTTTGGGGTAAAAGCCATAGACGCTGCAGACCAGCACCTGCTCACTGCCTCCAGAGGGCGCTGAGGAGCTCAGGACTGCATACGGCTTTGCTGGAACACACAGGTGAGAACACACAGGTGAAGAACACACACACAGGTGAGAACACACACAGGTGAAGAACACACACACAGGTGAGAACACACACACAGGTGAGAACACACACAGGTGAGAACACACACACAGGTGAGGACACACACAGGTGAAGAACACACACAGGTGAGGAGACACACAAGTGAGAACACACACAGGTGAGAACACACACAGGTGAGAACACACACAGGTGAAGAACACACACAGGTGAGGAGACACACAAGTGAGAACACACACAGGTGAGAACACACACAGGTGAGAACACACACAGGTAAAACACACACAGGTGAGAACACACACAGGTGAGAACACACACAGGTAAAACACACACAGGTGAGGAGACACACAAGTGAGAACACACACAGGTGAGAACACACACAGGTGAGAACACACACAGGTAAAACACACACAGGTGAGAACACACACACGTGAGAACACACACACAGGTAAAGAACACACACAGGTGAAAACACACACAGGTGAAGAACACACACAGGTAAAACACACACAGGTGAAGAACACACACAGGTGAAGAACACACACAGGTAAAACACACACAGGTGAAGAACACACACAGGTGAAGAACACACACAAGTAAAACACACACAGATGAGAACACACACAGGTGAAGAACACAGACAGCTGAGAACACACACAGGTGAGAACACACACAGCTGAGAACACACACAGGTGAGAACACACACAGCTGAGAACACACACAGGTGAGAACACACACAGATGTGAACACACACAGGTGTGAACACACACAGATGTGAACACACACAGATGTGAACACAAACAGGTAAGAACACACACAGGTGAGAACACACACAGGTGTGAACACACACAGGTGAGAACACACAGGTGAAGACAACACAGGTGAAGAACACACACAGGTGAGAACACACAGGTGAAGACCACACAGGTGAGAACACACACAGGTGAGAACACACACAGGTGAGGACACACACAGGTAAAGAACACACAGGTGAAGAACACACACAGGTGAGAACACACAGGTGAAGACCACACAGGTGAAGAACACACACAGGTGAGAACACACAGGTGAAGACCACACAGGTGAGAACACACACAGGTAAAGAACACACAGGTGAGAACACACACAGGTGAAGAACACACACAAATGTGAACACAAACAGGTAAGAACACACACAGGTGAGAACACACACAGGTGTGAACACACACAGGTGTGAACACACACAGGTGAAGAACACACACAGGTGAGAACACACAGGTGAAGACCACACAGGTGAGAACACACACAGGTAAAGAAAACACAGGTGAAGAACACACACAGGTGAGAACACACACAGGTGAGAACACACACAGGTGAAGAACACACACAGGTGAAGAACACACACAGGTGAAGAACACACACAGGTGAGAACACACACAGGTGAAGAACACACAGGTGAAGAACACACACAGGTGAAGAACACACACAGGTGAGAACACACACAGGTGAAGAACACACAGGTGAGAACACACACAGGTGAAGAACACACACTCACACTGGCTGTAGCTGCTGGTGATGTGTAAACCCCCCCCACACACACACACATACAGACTCAGCTCTTGTGTGAGGACCCCCAGCTCATCTTTCATCTACCTCGATGTTGGCAGAGGTCCATCCACCTTACACACACACACACACACACACACACACACACACACACACACACACACACACACACACACACACACACACACGACGCTGTCAACACAAATGTTTTTGGTGAATATGTTTTGTATTTATATGTATTTTTTCAACTGTCCTGGACACATTCTTGCACGGCCTGTCCGTCCTGGGAGTGGATCCCTCCTTCTGTGGTTCTCCCTGAGGTTTCTCTTTTTTCCTGGCTGGTTTTTTTTTGGAGTTTTTCCTCACCCTGATGGAGGGTCTAAGGACAGGGGATGTTGTCTAGTGCAGTCTGTTAAGCCCTTTGAGGCGGCTCTTGTTGTGATATTGGGCTATACAAAAATAAATGCCTTGTCTACTGAACATGGTTTTCAAAATGGTGTTTTATAATCAAGATATAATACGTTTTAAACTGCAGAGTAAATTTGTAATCTGGGAATTGAAAACATATCTTTGTTAAAACTGTTGAAACTGTCAAAACAATCTTGTAGGACTGGAGATGGTTTATTTTAATGTTTTTTTTTTGATGGATCTGATTTAAATGTTGGAACGTTTAGATTATTGCTGATTGTGAGAATTAGAGACTAACACAAGAGTCTGACCTTTTGGACAGAATTGAATCTTTTTTTTTTTTGGTTAAACTTTAGAGGTGTTTATGAAAAACACTAAATAAAGTCTTTGGAAACTAAAGGTAAAAAATTTACAAGGTTAACCCCAGAGGGAGGGGTCTGACCCAAGAGTTTTTTAAAAGGAATAAATTTGAAGTGATTTAATTAATATTCTGAGGATTTTTTAAATAGATTGTGAATTTTAAGTTTTTGGCTGAAAGTTTTTAGACGATAGATCATGAGAAACTAGTTCTGATCTATTTTAAATTATTTATGTTTGCATCAACTGAATAAAATATTACTATGATTGCGGATAATAGCACTTAAAGTTAGACCTACAACCTACAACTAATGGTGACTGAGATTAAAACTGAACAAAATGAAGTTTTAAATAAAACAGAGACAACAGTGATGCTATTTGGAAAACATAAAGAAGACGAATAATTAGAAATAATAATTGATGGACTAACATTTTAAAAATGATCAATGGCACTGGCCTTTCATTTTATGATTTTATGTTTATTTTTTATTTTAAGTATGTTTTGAGCCATGGGTTTCCCAAGGCTCAAAAAAGAGTGGGAGAAGAAGATTTAAACTGTATTAAAGTGAAGAGGTGATGCGTGGTTAACCTAATATAACAACAGTGTTTAATACAGTAAAAGATAAGTTTAAATCAAAAATAAAGAAAGAAAGAAAGAAAGTTGACAGGACCGTTCTGGAAAAACAGTTTATTCTGACTGAACCTTTCAGATTAAAGTAGATTTCCAGCAGAACATATCTGTGGAAACAGGGTTTAACTGTGTTTCATTTTTATGGTTTGATCATTTTAAGAGCTTGTATGGTTTCGTTTGACGAAAGCCTGAAGGGCACTTTCTATGGGTCTAAAAATAATCAGCTTTGAGCTGAAAAGGTGAGATCTACAGGATTTCATCCGAAGTAACTCAGGTCTAGTTTACAGCACAACTAAAGCTTTTAAGAAAGAGCTTCACACTCTGCAGAGGAACTGGCAGAGGATTCTGGAATAGAGTAATTGATTTTGACCTGGTTCTAAAAATAGTTATAAAATTCTTGTAAAATTGACTGGGATTTTAAATCTGTGTTGAGATGTACTTGTGTGGCACTTCCATGTCTTATAACTTTTGTTTGTGTTGATTTCCATGTATCCGGAGCTTGTTGGTGAGATTGATGGATGTGGCCATTGCTGGGTCAACATTCCTGGACATGCACCTGCCCAACGACTGTGGTCCTTTGACCTCAGATGAACGCTTTGATATCTGAGGGACGTTAACATTTGCATGAACACCAACAGGACAACAGCTCCAGGACGGATCATACTACAGTCCTAAGGGCCGTATGGTTTATTGAAGTTATTATGCTTAAGAATTGGTTTTAATCATTAAGAATGTGCATAAGTCTCACTCCATGTGTTTTTATTTCTGTGACAGGGACAGTAATGGACAGGCAGGGACAGGCCGGAGATCTTGAGTCCGATGGGGCGACCAGCTTAAACTCTGGCATATTTTTCTACTTTATTTTGGAGGGACACTGTGTTTTGATTTATGGACTTTTACAAATTTAATTTTGAAGAATCAGTGCATGACTCTGTGGAGTCACATTTATTTGTGAACATATCCCGTATAATCATTTTTGTCTTTGATTTAAATGTGTTTGAGATTCAGTTGAAGTGATTACATAAAGTGATGCTTGAGGTTTGTGTGTCATAATTTAATCAGTTATTTTACCCGTATTTTATAGTTTAGGCCTTGTTTGTGAAAAGCCGCCTTTGCAGAGGGGTGTCAGAGGGTCTTTTTCCCGGCCATAGGTCATTTACCAAAGGGTCAAATGTACTTAGGCTAGGTCAGCTGCTGCTGGGTTTAGGCTCCTGACAAAGTACAATTCATATCAAGGTGGGTTATTTTGGGTTATGACATTTTTGGCATAAAAAGGGGGGGATGTTATGGGAATTGTAGGTTTTAATTTCTAATATTATTATTTCATTATTATTCCTGTTCATGCCCTGTCCTTCATCATAGATCTAGACACCTCCACCTCCACGTGGCCTCTGGGTCATGGGTCTGTGGAGGCGGTAACCATCGTCTCCTGAAACTCTGTGTGTGCTGCTGGATATAAAATCCCATGTTTTGTTTACTTCCTGAAGCAAAACTCACTTTGTTCCCTTGATACATGTTCATGTGCTTCTGCTTCTTCTGGTAAGAATAAACACCTGCGTGAAGTTGGCCCCCCACCCAACGCAAAATGAAAGCAAAATAGTCTCGTTCGTTTGTGCTGCGTTTGTGCTGGTTTGTGCTGCAAAAATTTTCATTTGTGCTGTTTTAGTTTTTTAGATATTAAAAGAATAATTTATAAGTAGGTCAGGTTCCGATTACGTAATCAGCCCCCACACATGCTCCAAATTCAACAAAAATGGTCTCGTTCGTTTGTGCTGCGTTTGTGCTGGTTTGTGCCGGTGAAAGTTTCTTTTGTGCTGTTTTGGTTTTTAAAATATTAACCATTGAATTATTGGCCGATTACGTCATCAGCTCCCCCACATGCTCCAAATTCGCCCAAAAGGTGTCGTTCGTTTGTGCTGCGTTTGTGCTGTCTGGCACCTCCGTGCTGCTAAAAGTCTTGTTTGTGCTGTAAGGTAAGAGTTTTTACTTGGTACTCCATGTTCTTATGTGAATAAAAGTAGTAATAATACCACTGTAATAAATACACGCATCAATAAGCATATAAACATATACAGTGCCAGTCAGAACTTTGAAAACATTAAGATGAGCTCAATCATAGAGCCTCTATGTATTTACACCAAAAATATAGTAAAAACCGAAATGTTGTGAAATCTGTTCTCTGAATATATAGTAAAGTGTCATTTATTCCTGTGATTACAGCTGAATTTATTAGATGATACAGTAAAAACATGTGTAATATATCAGTGTAAAACAGCTGTTTTCTATGTGAATAGATAGTAAAGTGTCTTTTATGAATTTTCAGCATCATTACTCCAGTCTTCAGTGACCTATAATCCTTCATAAATCATTCTGATATGATGCTCAAATATCAATTATAATTTTTGCTCAATTTAGACTTTTTATGTGTATTCTTTGAATAGAAAGGTGGATATGAAATATAAAGGTGAATAGAAAGGAACAGCATTTGAAATTGAAATGTTTTTAACAACAGATGTCTTTACACTTTTAAATTAATTTAATCCATTTAATGCATCCTTCTCGAATAGAGGTGTGTGTATGTAGAAACTTATGACTCTTTGAATTAAACCAAAATTATTTTACTTTTGAAATTGAATAAAAAAAAATCCAGCAACACAAAATAATGGACCTTTTAAAAACTTAAGTTTAAAAACGCTTAATACTGACAAGGCAGTATTCTTCAAGCCAAAAATACCACACAGACTTTAGTAAAAACAACATCAAAACCAACAATAATGCAGATACTTCTCCAAACAGGAATAGGAAAACAATGGTGTGTGGCACTCCAAACAAAAAATACTTTATAACTTTACAGAATGGTTCATAAAAAATAAATTGAATTTCAATGATACAATCGGTCTTTTGTATAGAAAACAGCATGTGGGCGTATTTTGTTGTTTTCTGATGCTCCTGTCACTCCGCTTCTCAGGTCGTCATACATCTCCCAGATACTTGGAGACCTCCTGCAATAGGCCACATAATGTCCAAGAGCATCCTGGGTCAAACCTGCTCTGAAAGCAATGACTGCCCTTAAAGTAAATCTCTGTCCTTGGAGCATCATATTGGAGGGAAATTCACACAAAGGAAATTCTGTGGCGTTGCTTCCCAGGTCAGTGTCAATCCACAGAAGCTCTCCCAGTCTGTAACTGTGAGAAACTTTCCCTGCACAGAGCACTTTTCCCGAGGTATCTGTCTTTAATTCAGAGGGACACTGTGATGGACTTTGGATTGGCCTGAGACAGGGGGACTCTGGGATGTTAAGGCCTTCTTCCACTGCGATCTGAAGATGACCCATGCCAGAAGTCTGCAGTACAGCAACAGAAGTACAAACAAATGGTATTTCCCTTGTGACTTGTGTGCTGAGGCCACAGTACTGTGAGGAGCACTGTTTTGTGAGGGAAACACATGCAGGTTTTGTCATTGACTTTTCAATGATAGTGGAGATGTGGCACTGTGCACTGATTTGGAGAGCACCAGACTTCAATTGGACAGCTTTGAAAATTCCACTCAGCAGCTCTGCCCTCTTTACGTAGGCCTGTGCATTCAGACCCTTTGTGGTGATGGACTTCACAAACTGGAAGAGGTTGCTGGAATCCTCACTGCAAACAATATTTTCAACAGTGACACTGTCGCAGAAAGCACAACATAAGCATTGACAAAAAGCATCAAATGCACATGTGTTCAACACAGAGATTCTTGATTTCCTGAGTTTAACAGGCTGTTGATTATTTCCATTCTTCAACAGTTCCACTTTCAGTTTTTTCCCCCTCACAGATGGATCTGCATGGAGCCATTCAGGACAAGGAGAGAGGTAAGAATTCAACTTCCTCTTTTTGGGTGGAACCGCTAGGCCTCTCCAGTTTTCAACAGTGTCTTCGTTTGTTGGACTTGTGACAGTATCAGACTTCACAGAACAGGAAGCTTCCATTTCTGGCTTTCCATCTACACTGGAAGTTGTGGTGGGTAGTGGATTGGTTCCTGTGATGATCACTGTTCCAAAAGCTGTATCCTCTTCACCCTTTTCTTCACCTTTTTGTTTTGCAGAACAAATCCGCATGTTGCCTTCAATGAAGGACAGATGTCGTGCAATAAATCGATCCACCCGAATAGGCAAGTTTTCATGCTTGAAAAGGCCGCATTTGATGTTTTTGAACATTGCTTCAACATTGGCAGAACTTGCTGTGAGGTTGGTACTTCGGAAGTGAGGGATCATCACACCTGTCCAGAGTGGCAAGTAATTTGCCAGCCAGATTATATTTGGAATGATCTCAGGGAGGAAGTGCATATTGTCATGATCACCATTATCTACGGCAAGTAACCTACTCTCCTCACATATGTCTGTCACCCACTGTCGTATGTCGGTCTGTGTTTGCTCACATGGATCCACTTTTTCCAGGTCCTCACCCTCTATATCTGGAACGATGACACACTCTTCTGCAATTCGAGCTTTCAGCTTTTTCTTGCATCTTTCTGCTATGTTGGGGGCTCCAGAGCTGTCATTTCCCTCTGTTTCACTGAGAGCCACAATAGTAATATTGCGTAGTATCTCTCTCGCATCCTCCATGGACTGTGACACGAGAAGCTGTGCCATTGACCTCACAAAGAAATCTTTAATGCGATGTGTTTTTTTCTTCAAGCAGTCCCACTGGCAGATCATCTTGATGCAATGTGCAACATCAACTCGTACAAAACAAGGTGGCACTTTTGCTGACTGTTTACCCAGTAAGACAGCATAACACTCATTGATGTAGCTCTTTAGATCAGGATGAGGAGTAAAAGCCTTGACCAGAGCTCCGAGCAAAGCCAGCGAAAAGTCACTCACAACCTCTTTTGGAGTTGGTGCACCTGCGCGTATCCATTCTGTCAGCCAATTTGTTATTGCGCTAACATCATGTCTTTCTGACAGCATTTGCACCACTGGGACACTTGAGTGCTCAACCCCTGCCAGAACACCCTGATACAAAAATATATGGCCAGATTTGCCAACTGGTCTTTGTAGTTTCCTCACTACTGAGCCAGTTGCATCAAAACTCACAACTGGGTTAGTAGACATCTTTGATAAGGTTTTGTATATGTACATTTGTGTTTGACTCCAATAGTGACAGAAAAATTTGTTCAGTCCAATATCTTTAATGCTGCCACTGTGGGGTTCACTGTATTTTAACATTTGCAGAGACAAAATAGGATCCTTGTTGCCTAACTCCAAGTCATTTCTCTCTTGTTTTGCTTTGCGCAGGGTGGCCAAATTAGGCAGATGACTTGGCTCAGGATCTCCAAAATCCATCAGCTTGGATGCCTCCGATGCCCTCCATACATGGGGTTCCATTCTACCCTCACACAGCTGTTTGGAAACCTGCACACGCAAGTTGCCGGACAGTGCACGCTTGGAACGGCCAGTGTGAAGGGAACTATTGTTGTTTTTAATTAAACACTTGAGCACCACTGGGCAGTTGATCTCAGGCTCTCTGTCACATTTTATTTGGATCTGGCCATGACACTCCTTACAGTTGCCTCTTATTTCAATGTATTTCTCAGTGGCTGATGGATAGACCTTGGCTCTTTTAAAGGCAAATGTGCAGGAGCATTTCACTTCTTGCCAAATTTGATGGTGTATCACATGTGTCCAAATGCCAGGCTTCAAAACTGTGTATTCTCTTTTTTCTGTTTTAGACAACTTGGCTTTGTATTTTACCGTTTCAGGCATGAATTCAATCCATTTCTGAAATGGAACTTCAAGCTCAAAAGTCCAGGAATCTTTTGGTCTGGGGGAAAGGGACCCTGGCTCAAAATCAGCATCATCACTACTGCCACTTGTTTCTTGATCACTTTTATGAGTAAACCCTAAAGCAGACCAGATGTTGTGTCTGTTTAATTTAACAAAGGTGTATAGAGCCTTTGCAGTGATCTTATTTTCCAGCTGCTTACTAAGCTCTGTCCAGATGCTCTGATTAGGTGTAGCTATATTGCCATTTTGGACTATGACATCTTTTGCTGAACACAACACAGTGAAAATGGAATCCCTGTCAACTGTTGGTTTCTTGGGCATCTGGGAGAAGCAAAACATAATTACCCACTAAATAATCCTGACTCAAAGACTCAAAAATGTCATGTACAGTTTAAACTTATTTTCATGCATAACAATATTGGTGTGATTACATTTTAATAATACATGAGGATAATATTATATCTTATATTAGGACAAATATGGTAATGTTGACCCCCTAGATCTACAGTACAATGTATTACAAAAATCTAGCATGGGTCAGATGTGCAATTGCAATTAGCATTAGCAGTATTATATTAGCAATGCGTTTTCTGTTCAGTAATCATTGATAATCTTAGATCTCTTGTATGGTGCACTATTTTTGCTAACTAATAATGTTATAATTGACAGTGTTAAAACTTTGTACTTACATTGGCCAGAAATTTGATTTAGTAATGACTTCTGTAGTTTGATTTGTATCAATATTTTTCCAAAGAACTCTACACTGATTTTAACAAGAGCATCTTACAGAAGTGTCACTTGTGCCTAGTGGTAAAGTGTTGCAGATAATCCTTGTAAACAAAAAAAGTCAGGAGAGACCAGGTAAGTAAAGAATTGTTTATTGAATTGTTTAATAGTTTTCGTTCTAATAAAAACATTTTTACTAACATGAAATATGCTGGTAAGAGATTGAACAAATGACAAACCAGAAATAAAATAGTCACTGCTCGTGAATTATAAATTTGTGACAGGGGCTGATGACGTAATCGGCCAATAATTCAATGGTTAATATTTTAAAAACCAAAACAGCACAAAAGAAACTTTCACCGGCACAAACCAGCACAAACGCAGCACAAACGAACGACACTATTTTGCTTTCATTTTGCGTTGTGTGGGGGGCCAACTTCACGCTTTAAGACCACCTGAAACTAGCCGGATGTTAGCATCAGCTGACCGGATGTTAGCATCAGCTGGCCGGGAGCTATGCCGTTAATACGGAAAATAATTATTAATAATATCTTTAAAAATATAACGGCACAAACGAAAATATTTTCAGCACAAACCAGCACAAACGCAGCACAAACGAACGAGACCATTTTTGTTGAATTTGGAGCATGTGTGGGGGCTGATTACGTAATCGGAACCTGACCTACTTATAAATTATTCTTTTAATATCTAAAAAACTAAAACAGCACAAACGAAAATTTTTGCAGCACAAACCAGCACAAACGAACGAGACTATTTTGCTTTCATTTTGCGTTGGGTGGGGGGCCAACTTCACGCAGGTAGAATAAACCTGTCCATTGCTTTTAAATATACTCTGTCTACGTGTCTCTCTGGATAAATATAAGGACTTAAAGAATTCTTATAACACTGAACCGGCCCGGCTTTCCAAACACGTACGTGAAGGTCCAGCTGTTTCTTTTTGGATTTTTGCGATTCAGACTTTTGTCAAACATCAGCACAAACAGTCCTGTCCCTTTTAATATTGGGTCTCTCGTCTGCCTGTCCAATGTATACAGTTTTATCTTTCCCGAACCTGAATGTTTTAGCGATATCAGAGTCTGAAAACATAAAGTCTGAAAAGTAAAATCTGTTTTTTACATCACTCGTGCAAATCGAGAAACATTTACACCAATAACAGAAAGCTGATTGTCTGTTGCATGTTGGTCTTTGTAGTCGTAATAGAGCTTATTATATTTGGGTTAGCAAAAGGAAGAACTACAACTACTACTACAGCTAGAACTACAAAAAAAAAACATTCCAAAGTGCTGCAGGAGCAACATGGCCTTCAAAATGAATACCTGTTTAAATGATTTAAGACTAGAACAGTGAGTTTAATACTTTTTAAGACTTTTAAAGACCCCATGAAAACCCTGTAAGTACACAGAACTCCATTGTGTAAGTAATATGTGTGTTATTACAGTTACACAAGAGGGAGATTCATTCAAGAGTCAAAGTGTAACATTTTAGTTCTTTTTGTCCAAAATGTCAACTTAAATATAAGTTAAATAAGTAAATAAATACATACAAAGAAAATAACCAAATGAATAATACTAAAGCAAATCAAACCTCTGAGGGATTGATAAAAGTAAATAATAAAAAAAGGATTCATAAATATGTGGAACAACTATAGTTTAGAAAAAGCAGAACCTCCTTAACATTTACTTCCTGTGAATATAAACACAGTTTTTCAGATGTTTCCAGAAATATTTAGCTCTAATATTTAAATCATAGTTAAACGTTAGTTTCTCCAAAAGAAAAAGATGTCGAGGAGACCTTTATAAAATCATTTACTTACAAAGTATTACCAAAGATATTGTCAGAGTTCAACAGAAAAGTGTTGGAGAAATAATAAATCTTTTCCAGAATCTTTAAATACGTTTCCAGAAAATATGAAGAAACTTTTGTAACAGAGGCTGGAGTTAATGGAAACATTTCTGGAGCCAAACTAAATAATAAATACAGTAAATAAATGCAGAATAGTTTTCCTCTTGTTAACGACTCATGAACAACAGGTTAAAAAATAAATCTGAGAATCTATTTTAATTTCATTTTTGTCATTGCTTCTGAAAGACAAGAGACAAATAATCAGATCTTTTTAAAGTCTAAGTAAAAAGAAAAGTCTCTCGCTCTGTTTGTGATCCTGACCGGCAAGTCAAGAAAATTATACTCACTTAAAAGATTTTACCACCTGAAAACACATCACTTCCATCAACACCTGACTCACAAACACTGAACTCTACTTCCTTTATATCGATTTCTTTTCTTCTTCATCAAAAAAAATTGCTTCCATCGTTTTTCTTCCTTCTAAGTCTCTTTGGATAAAAGCGTTTGCTAAATGACGAAATGTAAATATAAAACAACATAGTTAAACGTATTGACGCAGGTTAAATGCATATTTAATAACACACCTGGAACTGTACTGTGAGAGAGCTGAGCTTATATCTCGAGATCATTAGAGATAAAGCTCTCTTACAGTAGATCTCAGAATTAATAAAGTCTCTTGGAATTAGAGACAAACGTCTTCACCTTGAAAACTGAGTCCAGATGCTTTTACTTTAACCTTTTTTCATGTTTGTGCTTTGCTTCATTCTTGTAAGACTCAAACCTGATCATTCCTTTATAAATTATACTCTGTTACATTATACATGTCTCTCTGGATAATACTGTTAGGTCTATTGTCTCTCTCATTAATCTGAACTAAATATATTGTAACATTCACTAAATCTGTTGAACTCCACTGAGAATATCTTTAATAAAGCCGCTTGGTCTATGTTAATGATTTTATGTTTTTGTTGTTTTTTGTTTGCAACAAATATTTTCTCTTAAAATGGTTTCCACAGATTTTTCTCTTTCTTTCACAGATGTGTATAAAAGATCTTAGATGGTCCTCACTTCATTTCAAAGTTAAATTATTTTTTTTAAGTTTAAAAGTCTTAATTCTTAAAAAAAATAATTGAACATTAGTATTTCTCATTATATTTGTAAAAATAAAGATGCTCTTCAAACTGAAACCAGCAGCTCTGTTTCTGGTCTGGACTCAGGACTAAGTGGGTCTTAAAGAGACGTGGACTGATCTGGGATCAGTGTTTCTTTCATTAACACCTGAAACTGTTGAAGGCATTAACAGAAATATCATGTGCAGGTGTTTCTAAAATTAATTGAGACCAGATCAGATCAGAACTTAAACTGACTTCTCCAACTGTTTTCATCTCAAACCTTGCAATCAAATTAAAAAAGATTTACTATAAAGCTTCTATTGACACTAAACCCACCTTGCCTTCACTGGTGTCAACTGTAACACTGGTAAAGCGCATTGAGTGCCTACCAGGTGGAAAAGCACTATATAAATATAAAAATATTATTAAATAGATCTTTAATCATATTAAACTCTATGATAATTGTTGAAGAGTTAAAGCCCCTCAGTTTTGAGTCTGAGGCTAACACTGGCTCTGATCGACAGATACACAGGACAAACACAATAAATATAATTATAATAATGCATTAGTTTAAAATGATTTGTGTTGAAATGATTGACCTGTTTTCACAGAGAGTCCAGAGAACTAAGATTATTCAAGTTTAAAGAATCAGAAAATACAGTTACATCTACATTTATTCCCTGAACTCCAGTGAGACCAAATGTTCTTTATTTTAATGTTTGCAGATGAAGTGTCTAACATAAAGGTTTCTCTGAAAATGTCCTCATCTTTTCTACTTCCTGCTTCACAAAACTCAGCTCTTCTACTGTAACTGTCCACAGGGGGGCGCCACACTCCAGAGTAAAGCCTGTCAGAGTTAAAGTGACTCAGGGAACAGCAGCTCTCACCTGTTTTGGTCAGAAAGTTTGGATACCAGACCCCGATGTTGTGAGAACAGTAGCTGAACTTCAGAGCTCTCTCCTGGTTGAGGATTGAAGAATCGTTGTTCCATCTCTCAGCGTTTTTCACTCCAACGTCTGTGTAGCCCACATACTTCCCCAAACGGCTGCTGAACCTGATGACCTCCAGTTTGTTGTAGATTCGAGACTCAATGTACTCGATGTCATCAGGATTAGTCGAGTTAAACACACAAGTGACCTGAATATAATTCAGGAATCCATCTGAAAACACAGGTTTGAGAATAAACATTAAATAAGTATGATCTGTAGTGTCTCTGGAATAAATAATCAATACTGCTGAGATATGGTTAATATCCTGAATTATTAGATCTATTACTTGTTACTTAAAATTATATTATTTTATAAATTAAAATTTTAATTATAATATAATTTTTATAGTTATTTTTAAATAATCTTGTTTTATAAATTATTAATAAGACAAAAACTTAACATAAGGGTTTATCCTGTGAAACCGTGATAATAGCTTATAAACAATAATGATAATATTTAGTTTTTTACACAAACTGTTTAAAAATATTATAATTATCACTGAGTGAGTTTTGACCTGCAGCGATAGTGTGTGTAAACAGAGAAGTGTAATAACAGTTGTAATAAGAGTAGTTTTAAATTAATCAGACATTACAACCCCCACCAGGTCGCTCTGCTGTACCTGCACGCTCTGGTCTTCTCACATATATCCTACTGTAACCAGTCTAAACCAGGGCTAAAAAAGGTCTAAACCAGGTCTAAACCAGGTCTAAACCAGGTCGCTCTGCTGTACCTGCACGCTCTAGTCTTATAGGTTATATCTGATTTTAAATTGTTTACCTTTAGACTTAAATCTTGGCTAAAAACTAAACAAAACTGTGCCCATTTTTAAATATTGTGTTTTGGTGAAGATGGGTGAGGAAATGGTGTGGATGAGTTTATGAATGTTATGTACTTTGTTCATTGATTGGTGTTTTTAAATGCTATTTATAGTTGTGTACTTGTGTATAATGCTTTTATAGTGTATAGCCATTGTTTTTCTAATATTAGTGTAAAGTAGAAAAGAGTTGAGAATTAGCATTTGCTGCTAACTTTATATGTTTATATATATTAAACATATAACACTCACCTGCAGCGTTAGTGTGTGTATGTGTGTGTAGAGAGAGAAGTGTAATAACAGCTGTAATAAGAGCAGTAATAACCCTCACCTGCAGTCTGGAGCCCCAGCAGCAGCAGACAGAGCTGAACCCAGGTCACACACATGGTTCTGAGCTTTACTTAAACTGACTGAGCCTGCCTCCAGCAGCTGAATAAAAGCACTCAGGTCATGTGACCTCAGCGTCACCTGTCGCCGGGCAGACTCTGTCAGACTTTGTCAGACTCTGTCAGACTGGAGCTGAAGAAACCAGAGTGTTATAAACACAACATACACTAAAGTGAGCTGATGATGGACTTCATGTTGAATTTACATCAATCACATTTCAATAATGTTCAGCAGAAGTCTACAGTAAAGTTTATATTGTTTATTAGGCCCGAGCCGGTGATAGCCGGGAGGGCCTATTGTTTTTGCTCGGATTATTTTTATTTTATTTTTTTTTCTGCAAAATGATCCTTAATTTGACCCAGTGAACATGCACGAAAAGTCATTTTTATTGGGCCCAAAGTTCAAGGTCGGCGAAAAATTTATGTTTTTGAAGTCCCCGAAAAAAAAATATGAAAAATATATAAATATGTTTGTCGTAGGCAAATGAAACTTGGTACACACCTCCAGCATGGGCTAATGAACATAAAAGCCAATGGGGACCACACCCTAACACACACAAGAAGGCGGCCATTTTGAATTGAAAATGTGAACCGGGTTAGAATACACCTCACTTTTAAAAATTGACAGAAAATAGCTGCTTCATTCCACAAACACCAAACTTAGGCAAAATGAGCAAAGCACTTGTGTGGTAAATAGACAATGCCTTTTCTTGTTGTTTTTGCTCAATTTATATTTTTATAAAATTTTTATTTTTCTGCAATTTTTTCTGCAAAATCATCCTCAATTCTGACCCAGTAAATGTGCGCAAAAAGTAAATTTTATTGGCCACTAAACTTAAGCCTGGCGACATATTGAGGTATCTTAAGTATTTGAAAAAATAATAAAAAGAAACGACTCAATGGCGACCCCTGGAAAATGAAAATACATTGGGATTATGGAAAGTGAAAGTAATTTTTTCCAACGTAGGAAAATGAAACTTGGTACATCCATAGAACACCTCAGGCCAAACAGAAAAGTCTATGACAGCCACAGCCTAAACTCAACAGGAAGTCCGCCATGTGGGGTGGAACACGCGACCAACTAAATCGCACCCCTCGGGTCAAAAGATTAAACCCAATGTGTTTTCTTCTAAAAGGCCCCAAATTTGGTGAGTATTATCTAAACACGAGTGCCAATAAAAGTTTTTTTTTTGATACATTTGTGGCTGTGATCATAATGAGCCTGTGAAGAGGCAGCCATTTCTTGGTGAAATAAATGCCATTTCCCAAATGCCAGGATGCTTCTTTTGGAGGAGGCTCCTCAAGGGCCAAGACTAGAGTCTTGGAAATCTCCTCAGAATCTTTTGGAACTGGTAAACTTGTTATTTTAAACAACTAATATTTACATTTTTACTTTTTAAGAGGCAGGTGCAGCACTTTCTGAGTCATTGCAAATCTCCAGTCAGTACTTTGTTTTTCTCGCCTCAGCCCAAGCATAAACTCTTATTTTCAAAAGTTCAGACAGATCCCAGTAAACCAGGGAATGTGGAGACCTTTAACTCTAAATACAAGGTGGTGTAGCAGGCCCCAGCAGTAGCACAGGCCCAAGATGATGAAGCAGGCTCCAGCCAGAAGAAGATTAAAGCAGTAGCACAAGTCCGGTTATTTGACATTACCGTGAAGTTTACGCTTTAAAACACAAAATGCATTCCTCCGAATACATGTGTCCCCGTGGTCGCAAGGGAGGCGAGGGCCTTTATCGCCGCTTGCGGCTTTAATTATATTTATATTTATGTCAATCTATTACCTTAAGTATTTTGGCTTTTATATTAATGTATTGTGTTATTATTTCTTCTATCTCTGTAAATTCTAGGACTGTTCTATGTGCTTCTGTGGGTGCTTCTCTTTCCTTTAAATATATATATATATATATATATATATATATATATATATATATATCTGTCTCCATCTTTAGTGCTGTCCCAAAACTCTTAACACCGCTCCGAGGAGAGAGGAGACAGGAGATAGAAGGGGAGGAGGTTTCTGTAGGAAGCATAAGGAGGATACACCAGAGGAAAACCCCGCCCACTCGGCTCCACCTGTTGGAGAAGCTCAAGTGTCTGATGTTTGTTTCTGAACTGGAGCAGTTCATCTGAGAGTTTTAATAAATCTTGATGTTTGTGTAAATAAATATTATGTATAAATATAAGTTTATTTCAAATGTGATAGACATTATTGTAAACATTTATTTCAGACTAAAGTATAATTCTAGTTAGTGTGAGGTGCTGCTGCAGCTGAGGCTCCTCAGGTTTGTGTAAACACTCATATATTATTTCTAAACCAGGTGAGTGCACCTGTCGTAGTGAGTCATTATGAGTCCTTAAGTGGCGCAGTGGTAGAGCAGTTGTAGGGAGTGCGATTCCTGCTCTACCCACAGTTCATACTGTCGTTGTGTCCTTGGGCAAGACACTTAAGCCACCTTGCCTCCAGTGGGGTTCCAGCTGTAACACTGGTGAATGAAACCTTAATGTAAGTCACTTTGAATGAAAGCATTCCAACTAACTGAGTAAATATATTTATTGATAGTAAAAGATCTGTAATATTTTCAAAATAAAACTCTTTTGTTCAGAAACAGGTTTTATTGAAGAACAGAGTTTACACTTGATTCAGAAACAGTTGAATATTTATCTCAGACTTTTACAGATTTAAAAAAATGAGCCAATGACATCATCAGCAGGCGTCCAATCAGCGGCACTCGTTCCCTTTGACCAGGAAGAAGGTCCCGACGGCCACGCCCACCAGCCCCAGAGTCAGGCCCACAGCACAGAAGACCGAGGGCCCCAGAGAGGGCCCCTGCAGGTCCACCGCTGAAACAACAAGACTGTTAGAGACAGAAGACCGAGGGCCCCGGAGAGGGCCCCTGCAACAAGACTGTTAGAGACAGAAGACCGAGGGCCCCCGAGAGGGTCCAGGACTTACTCCAGACCAGGTTCAGGACTTACTGCAGACCTGGTCCAGGACTTACTCCAGACCAGGTTCAGGACTTACTCCAGACCTGGACCAGGACTTTCTCCAGACCTGGTCCAGGACTTACTGCAGACCAGGTCCAGGACTGACTCCAGACCTGGTTCAGGACTTACTGCAGACCAGGTTCAGGACTTACTCCAGAAGCGGGTCTTGCTGGTCCCGGGGGCCAGTGCTGGGTGGTGTACGCTGCAGCTGTAGACCTGGCCCTGCTCCGGGACCAGGTCTAGTCTGGAGAACTGGATAAAGGTCCCGTCGGACTGAGGGAAGGCCTGAGAGTCCTGGGTCTGGCTCAGGTTCTGCTGGTCTTTGGTCCAGCTGAACCGGACCGGGGCCGGGTAAAACCCAGAGGCCTGACAGACCAGAGTGTTGGGTTCTCCCTGGACCAGGTTGTCCCTGAAGTAGACCAGCGGGACCGCCGGGGGGTCTGCAACAGAGACAAAGACTGGACTTAGACTTAGTCTGGACTTAGACCGGACTTAGACTGGACTGGTCTTGTTATAAAACTGGTTTAAACCTGAACAGTTCTCACCGAGTCTCAGAGGCAGGTCCTTCAGTGCTTTACTCATCACCTGCCTATCACTCTGACAGAGGCCTTGCATTTGCACAGCATATTCATAAACTCCTGGGTAGACATTATGGTCCACGAAGTCCGGCTGAGGATAAACAGCTTCTTTTTTGTCAAAGTCGATGTGACAGTCGTCTTCTCCGTCCAGAGCGTACATGTGCTCTTTATCAGAGTCTGAGTCTGAACAGCCGATGATGGCGAGGTCCTGATGAAAAACTGAAGAGACACAACAGAACTGTCATGAAGCCACCAATCAGAGCAGAGCCTGTATTAATCTAGTTTAATTAAACTCTGTTTCATCAGAGCTTCCCCTGCTCAGGTACGACTCAGGTAAAGTCTGAAATAACTGTATATTTGAGTAAATAACAGTATAATAACAGTATATTTCAGTAAATAACAGTATATTTAAGTAAATAACAGTATAATTCAGTAAATAACAGTATAATTCAGTAAATAACAGTATATTTCAGTAAATAACAGTATATATGTATAAAAAAACAGTATATTTGAGTAAATAACAGTATATTTGTATAAATAACAGTAATATTTATTTAAATAACTGTAATACTTCAGTAAATAACTGTAATACTTCAGTAAATAACAGTATATTTGTATAAATAACAGTAATATTTATTTAAATAACTGTAATACTTCAGTAAATAACTGTAATACTTCAGTAAATAACAGTATATTTGTATAAATAACAGTATATTTCAGTAAATAACAGTATTATTGTATAAATAACAGTATATTTAAGTAAATAACAGTATATTAAGAGTAAATAACAGTATTATTTCAGTATTATTTCAGTAAATAACAGTATATTTGAGTAAATAACAGTATATTTCAGTATTATTTGAGTAAATAACAGTAATATTTCAGTATATTTGAGTAAATAAATGTATATTAAGAGTGTTTACCGTCGGCAGAGGCGTGCAGCAGTAAACTCAGCAGCACAAACAGCTCCATGTTGAAGTGAGACTCTGTCTGTGAGCTGTGTCTCTGTGAGCTGTGTCTAATACAGGGCTGGACCAATCAGAGCGCGCCACATCAGCAGTATCCAGGTAAACCCTGAGACAAACAGAGGCTCTCACTGACTTCAACAACAACTGATCTGGGTCTGGTCTCAGTCTGGTCTGGGTCTGGACTGCTCTGGTCCTGGTCTGGGTCTGGACTAGGTCTGGACTAGGTCTGGGTCTGGTCCGAATCCGGGTCCTAGCTCTGGTTCTGGTCCTGGCTCTCGTCCTGGTCTGGTCCTGGTCTGGGTCTGGACTGGGTCTGGACCTGGTCTGGGTCTGGACTGGTCTGGTCTGGACCTGGTCTGAGTCTGGACCTGGTCTGGGTCTGGACTGGTCTGGTTCTGGACCTGGTCTGGGTCTGGTCTGGGTCTGGACTGGTCTGGTCTGGACCTGGTCTGAGTCTGGACCTGGTCTGGGTCTGGACTGGTCTGGTTCTGGACCTGGTCTGGGTCTGGACTGGGTCTAACCCTGATTAAACCTTGTCAAGTCTTTTAAGAGTTTAAAATATTAAAAATAAAGGTCAGGACATCATGACCTCTGTCTTTTTCAGGACCTGCTTTTACTTCGACATTAAAAACCCTGTAGGTTCTTAAATCCAAACTGGAACATCTCAAAGATGTTACGTTCACCTGGAAATTACTTTAACTGAGAGTAGATTTCTTTTCTTTTAGGAACAAGAGGTCATAGGTCAGGTGTTTTTCAATTGAATTGAACTTTATTTGTTTTTACATTTATTCATTTAACACGCTTTTATCCAAAGCGACTTAAATTGAGCTTCTATTCACCAGAGTTACAGCTGGAGCAGCACTGGAGGCAAAGAGGGTTAAGTGTCTTGCCCAAGGACACAACGACAATATGAACTGTGGGGAGAGCGAGAATCGAACTGCCAACCTTCATAGGACAACCACTCTACCACTGAGCCACTGTGCCCATCTTTTGATGCTGTACCTCAGAAACTCTAATGTGTTCTGTCTTTATCACAGAATTCTGACGCTCACGTTTCACTTTGTTGTGGAGTCCTGTTTATTTGACCTTTGACCTTTAAGGTCCTGCTGACCAGGATCCACTCAGACAAACTCAAGCAGTGTCTGAGAGCAGCCCTCGTCTGAAGGATGTGCTGTTCTCAGAGTTCTCCATCAGCTCTGCTCTGAGCTTAAAGAGGCTTTATCCAGACCAGCCCAGAAATATTTTCATTTTCTTTTAAATATAATACTGTCCAAAATTTAAAACAGCAGCAGAGCCTTTCAAAGACCTCAAAGGGTCAGTGTCAGGGTCAAAGATCAGGGTCAGGACGGAGCTGATGAAGAGGAGATAATGAGTTATAGAGCCTCATTTATGAAACTGAGCCGTGCGTCTGAGAAAGAACCGGATTTACCTGGATCTGACAAAGCTCCTGACTAAAGAGGAAAGTCCCAGAGTCTAACTGCTGTCGACCAATCAGAGGCAAGCGCTGACAAAAATCAACTGTTACCGGGTAGAACAGGATCAGAAGTAAACCTAGTCTAGACCAGGACTAAACCAGGTCTAAACCAGGTCTAAACCAGGACTAAACCAGGTCTAAACCAGGTCTAAACCAGGACTAAACCAGGTCTAAACCAGGTCTAAACCAGGACTAAACCAGGTCTAAACCAGGTCTAAACCAGGTCTAAACCAGCACAAAACCAAGTCTAAATCAAGACTGTAAATAAATAGATGCATCTTTATTTGATGAGTTTCTTAAACAAGTTTAAATAAACTTAAGTACGTTTTTACACACACTGTTCATTAACCTGCAGAGTTCCTTTAAACACATAAACTGTATTTTTCATGAATATTCTGAGCTGTTCTTTCTGTTTTTTCTGACACGTCTGTGGTTTTACTGGAGCTGGACTGAAGCTGTGTAAAATATAAACTCAGTTATTATTGAGAGGATTTAGATGATGTAGATGATGAGGATTTAGATGTGATGTTGATGTAAAAGATTTAAAAACAGTTAAGTCTGGAATAATTTGACTTTGATGTATTCTGAGGTAAATGTGTTAAACGTTTGTCTTTTACTGTGAAGATCTTCCAAATGAAACTCTGCAGGAGTCTGTTTTTTAAAGTCTCAGGACCAGCTGGACTCAGACTTAACGTGACCATGTTTTCAAAACTGGGACAGCTTTATTTTTGGACATGTCAGTAATCTCATGTTTAAGCACAATAATGGACCGATCAGTGTTGAGTTACAGACAGAACACTGCTGATCTGGTAACCATGGCAACACTGTGATTGACACTCGGACAGTGTAATACTGAGTTACCAGCAAAGTGCACTGACTTGTGTTTAAGGCATTGACGGAGGAGGGTAAACTGGGACATTTGAGTGTTTTTTATTTTCTATATTTAATTTAATCTTTATTTAACCAGGAATGTCCCACTGAGATTACAAATCTCCTACTACTACTGTACATGTCTTTGGTGGTGGGGGAAACTGGAGTACCTGGAAGAAACCTACGCAGACACAGGGAGAACATTCAAACTCCACACAGAGAGGCCCTACACTGGAAGGGAATGCAGCCTGCCTTTTAGAAACAATATGTCAGACTTTCACAAACTCCTCCCTCTGAGCGTTACCACTATCCTGGTTAAATAAAGGTTAAATAAAATAAAATAAAATACCATGGAGACCCCGACCAGCCTTTACCAATATAATCTTTATCAGCTGAGCTTTGATAATGAGCTGCTGTAGTTTTATTAATTCAAATGAACACAAACACTGGTATCATCACAAACTATAAAATAATCACAGAATATTCATTTAGACCTAGATTATACAGGTCCACAGTTCAGCTTAATAAGCAGGAAAATAAAAGTGCTAAAATATTTACTGTCTTTTCGTTCATGCAGTAATTGTTGCATGACAGATTGGCTACGAGCCCTCTCCTCTTCGATCCTCAAATCCCTCGCGACATCTGATACTGAGTCTCCCCTCTCTCTATCATTCTGTGGCGTACATCCTCGGTATGGTTGGGTAGCCTTCCCTTTTGTGGACTCTGTGGATTCTGGATCTGATATGGTTCTGGCTAACGTAGTTTAAACCGTTAACCTGTTGTTGCAGGTTGCGTTGCACATTTCCGGTCATGTTGACACCTATCAATTTGGAGGTTTTGTTTTCTGGCCTTCTTTGGTTCGTGCTGGCACTGAATGACATTTATCAAATTAGTTTCCCTGAGATGGCTTTACAATTCTCTGCAGCTCATCTCAGAACATTTAATGGGTCGTTTCGATCGGCTCCGGACACATATAAATGGTGTGAACAACGCCGACCGCGCTACATACATCGCTCACGGAAGAAACTTCTCACTTATCACCACTCGTACTCCGATAATATTCCGGTCGTCTCCACCAACATCCGTGCGTCGGGCGCAACAAAGCTGGAAAACCGATCTACTAACTTTGTAAATCTAAGATCATTGCGTTTTGATCCTGACCTCCGACATGGCACAGGTTCATCTTCAGCCCTGCGATGTGCGCTGCTGAACACTCGCTCTCTGACTACTAAAGCTTCTGTGTTGCACGACATAATCACTGACACAAACTTGGACATGCTACTTCTGCCTGAAACCTGGCAGATGCCTAATGACCTTCTCAACCTGAATCTCTTAACTCCCCCTGGATACATCTACTTCGCTCAGCCACGTCTTCATCGTCGAGGTGGTGGGCTGGCTGTAGTTTGCCGTGAGACTATTAAGATTTCAAAGTTAGAGTTGTATGACGTTACAGCATTTGTATATCCCGCGCTGAAAATGTCTGGAAAATCGTCACTAACTGTAATCTTGATTTACCGACCTCCAAAATGTCATGCTGATTTGTTGTCTGATTTCTTCTCTGAGATCAGTGCATTACTAACTCTTGTCTGTGGTACTTATTCATCTGTTATTCTGCTTGGTGATTTTAATATACATGAAAACACTGCTCAATGCAATGAACTGACGTCTGTCCTGCTTCAACCTAATCCAACATGTAACGTTTGCTACTCACTCCAAGGGCCATATACTGGATCTCATATGTACATCTGGCTTAAATAATATTCTTGTTAGTTGGTTCTGATTTTGCTTTTTCAGATCATAAAATCATAAACTTCAGTTGTAGTTTTCCAATATCTATACCGCCTCTGAAGAAAATGTTGACTTATCGTAAAATCAATTCTGTTAATCCATCTTCTTTCTCTGATTCAATAAGGACTTCTACCTTGTCCAAATGCCTACTATCCAACTGTCCTTCAGAAATCTGCCGTATATACAATGATGCTTTGTCTCAAATACTTGAGATGCATGCTCCTGTTAAAACTAGACTGGTCCCATCTACTCGTGCTGCACCCTGGTTCACTCCTGAACTACGAACGATAAAAACTGAGGGACGCCGCCTAGAAAGGCTATACTGGAAAACGGGGCTTATTGTACACTCCTTGGCGTTCAAAGAACACTGGCACAAGTACCGTACTGCCCTTAACCATGCAAAATCCTCTTATTTTACCTCTACCATTAGGAATTCCAAGTGCAGGCCTAAGTCACTCTTTGCTATGGTTAGCAAACTCACAAATCCACCACAACCTGTTATGTCGGGTTCTGTGGGGCTTGTAAATAGTTTTTCAAAATTCTTCTCTGACAAATTACAGTCAGTCACTGTTCATTTAATGTTTGCTGATTCAGCTCATTCTTCAAACTCTCTCTCTGCTTTCACTCTAACTACTCAAAGTGCCATAAGTGATTTAATTACAAAGTTAAATTCCACATCCTGCCAACTTGATCCCATACCTTCCGTTTTGCTTAAGCTGTGTGTCCCTGAGGTTGCACCTTTCATAACACACATGATCAACTGTAGTTTGTCGTCCGGCGTTGTTCCAGCAGATCTAAAAATGGCTGTGGTTACGCTGATTCTTAAGAAAACAGGCCTAGACCACCTAAACATGGACAATTACAGACCAATATCCAACTTACCATTCATAAGCAAAGTCCTTGAAAGGGTTGATGCTTCGCAATTGCGGTCATATTTGGACACAAATGGCCTTTTTGAACCTTTTCAGTCTGGTTTCCGTCCAGCACACAGCACTTAAACTGCTCTCCTCCGGGTGTTAATGACATTCTTATGTCCATGGACGCAGGGCTGATAAACATATTGCTGCTTCTTGATTTAAGCGCTGCTTTTGACACAGTCTGCCATAATTAATGATCTCTAGGCTCTTTGACATTGGCATCACTGGCTCTGCACTTTCTTGGCTCATTTCCTACATTAGTGACAGAAAGTATTATATCACTATACAAGGGTTTAGATCTGCTACTGCTCCACTCACACAGGTGTCCCTCAAGGTTCGGTTCTTGGCCCACTACTATTTATCATCTACATATATCCACTCGGTGACATCATACACAAGCATGGACTTCAGTTTCACTGCTATGCAGACGATATTCAAATCTACCTCACCACCAGCTCCAAAGCTCCATCTCTGCCTGACTCACTAACAGCTTGTATCAGGGACATTAAGTATTGGATGTCCCGGAATTTCCTTAAATTAAATGATTAAAAAAACTGAGATATTATTGATTGGTTCTACTGCCACAGTCAAAACAATGAACCAGTCTTTTGATGTTCATGGAACTCACATTAAGCCTTCGTCATTGATCCGTAACCTTGGTGTTTATTCGATTCAAATCTATCTTTTGGCCCTCACATTTCTTCTCTTGTTAAAAACTCTTTTTTTCATCTCCGTAATATTGCTCGTCTCCGATCTTCTTTTACCATTGCTGATACTGAAACCTTAATTCACGCATTAATCACTTCACGTCTGGACTATTGCAATGCCTTATTTCTTGGTCTTCCTAAAAAACTTATTGCTAGATTACAGTATGTTCAAAACTCAGCAGCAAGAGTTCTCACTTCCACTAGGAGCTCTGCTTCATGACCTTCACTGGCTCCCTGTAGCATCACGTATACACTTTAAAGTATTGCTACTAACGTTCAAAGCATTAAATGGTCTTGCTCCCCAATATCTGTCTGACCTAGTCTCCCCTTACCGCCCGTCCGGTCCCTTAGATCAGCCGAACTTGGTCTGTTGTCCATCCCACATTTCCGTCTGTCTACTGTTGGTGGAAGGTCATTTAGTACAAATGCTCCTCAATTATGGAATGCGCTGCCTCTTACTCTACGAAACATCTCATCTGTGGGTGCATTTAAGTCCCAGTTAAAAACACTATTCAACAAGCATTTTGGGTAATTGCAACTATATGTCTTAGGTGATATATGTGTATATATAGATGTATATGTAAGTGTTTGTATGTACTGTATTTGTGAAATGTAAAGCGACCTTGAGCTACGGAAAGGCGCTATATAAATAAAACTTCTTCTTCTTCTTTTTCTTCTAAATGGTAACACTGCGATTTACTGATCCTTAGATGGATTTGAATAAAGCCTCTGTGTTGGTTGGAGAGTGCTATGTTTTCCTGAAACAGTGAAGGCCGCTCAGAGGAAAGACCCAGATTCCAACAGCTGTCGACCAATCAGAAACAAGCACCTGCAAAAATCAGCTGTCACCGGGTAGAACAGGATAAAAAGACTAAAGCAGGTCCAAACCAGAACTAAACCAGGTCTAAACCAGGTCCAAACCAGAACTAAACCAGGTCTAAACCAGGTCCAAACAGAACTAAACCAGGTCTAAACCAGGTCTAAACCAGGTCTAAACCGGGTCTAAACCAGGTCTAAACCAGGTCTAAACCGGGTCAAAACCAGGTCTAAACCAGGTCTAAACTGGGTTTTCTCAGAATGACTAAATGGTTTGAAAGTGTAACTTATATAAAAGCTCCAGGTTTAAATTGATGTGGAGCATTATATAAAATTGTAGCATCCAATCAATATTAGAAGGCCAGAACTGAAGGTTAAGTGATTTTTTATTTCCGTCCGTGTCATTAACCAACGTAAGAGCTGAGTAAAAAACAAATAAACCATGCATTACCATCACATTTCGAACGTTACAGCTCATTACATTCATTTCAATCCGTTAGCTTTGCCAAGTATGTCACGGTGGATCAGGACTCGGCACAGTTGGCCGCGGCCTCCGTACCCGGCTCCCCCGCCCCTACTGATTCACAGAGAGGAAACAGGTGTGCGAGAGCGCCGGCGGAGCAAGCACAGCTGATCCAAGTCGAGAATCAAGAGGGAATAAGAAGCACCGCAGCCTGCTCCTCGACGCCAGATCGTAACACTTACTACCGTTAGTATACGTCTCGCGTTCAAAGTCTTGTTGTATGTATATACTTACCTGTCTTTTCTGTCCAACTCAGATCCTTCCCGTCCTGCCGCCAGTCCGGTTCCCGCTCCACCTCGGTCATCTCAGAACCCAGCTAGTCCTTCAGTCAGTCACACTCCAGCTCAACCCGGTCCTGATCCTGCTACCCCTCGCTATCCTCGAAGAACTCGCCATTCTTAAGTTTGCTTTGTTAAATAAATCTGTTTGTTCGTGAACTTTCTGTGGGTGTCTGCATTTGGGTTATCTGCCAGAACATAACAGTACGATCTGGCCAGAATGAACCCAGCAGAGCCTCACACTCTTCCGCAGACGGTCGCGGCTCAGACCGCGCTTCTGGAGCAGCATGACGCTACTCTCCAGTCTCTCATGGGCCACATGAAGGAGTTTTCCCGCAACCTATCTGTGCTGAGCGGCAAGATGGCGTCCCTGAATACGCCATCATCTACCAGCGCTTCCACCCTCTCCGTGCCGACTACGGAGGCCCCGCCACCATATAGTGGAGATCTCGGTTGTTGCAGGGCGTTTTTAACACAGTGCTCCTTAGTTTTTGAACAACAGTCACGGACTTATCAGAGTGAACGTTCAAAGATTGCCTTTTTAATTGGGTGTCTAAGGGGTCAGGCATTACACTGGGCCTCAGCTGTTTGGGAAAAGCAGGACTCTGTTTCTCCTACTCTGCATTCATCACGGAGATGAAAATGATTTTTGATCATCCGGTTCGAGGAGGAGAGGCTACGAAGAGACTGTTTTCCATTCGACAGGGGAATCGCAGTGTGGCTGAATTCGCCATCGAGTTTCGTTCACTCGCCGTGGAGAGCGGGTGGAACGAGGACGCTCTTCGTGGAGCATTTTTTAATGCCATTTCCGAGGAACTTAAGGACGAGATGGCGACACGGGAACCCCCAAATAGCCTTAATGAACTCATAACGGGGGCCATCAGGATTGATAACCGCCTACGGGAGCGGAAGCGGGAGAAGGCTGGCCTGCAGGCATCGCTGAGATCCGCTACAAGATCACGGCCGGGAGTCACCGCACATCAGGGGGGTTTTTTCCAGCCCCAACAAGAGAGGACCGGGGGAGGGTGGACGCAGACTGAGGGAGGCCAAACCAGTTTTTATACAGACCCTCCGAGTAGCCCACTGCAACCAGCCGCACGCGAACCCATGCAAGTGGGCCGAACCCATTTGACAGAGGAAGAGAGAGGGGGGGCTCGACAGTAATGGGAGAAGTACTGCTGAGCCAAGTCCATTGTTCATCTCCCAAGCCTGTGAGAATGGAAGGAACTATTATATTAGCAGATCAGACTCGGACTTTGGATGTTCTGATCGATTCAGGAGCGGATGAGAGCCTTTTGGACCGTGGGGTGGCTAATAGGTTGGGTATCCGGACTGTGCAGTTGGAGGTGCCGTTGGAAGTTAAGGCTTTGAACGGAGAGGTGCTGACCCAGATCAGGGAACAGACAATTCCCGTAACCTTCCTTCTGTCGGGTAATCATAAAGAGACTATTAGTTTTTACATTTTTGAGTGTGTGCACACTCCCATTGTATTGTGTTTACCTTGGTTGAGGATACATAACCCTCACATAGACTGGGCAGCATACCAAGTGTTGTCATGGAGTAACTTTTGCCATTTATTTTGCCTGCAGTCTGCTTTGCCTCCTGTTTCTCCTAGGTCCAACCCGGTACCGGAACCTCCGGATCTGTCTTCGGTTCCGTCTATCTACCACGACTTGTCGGCGGTGTTCTGTAAGCATCAGGCCTTGTCGCTTCCACCTCACAGACCCTATGACTGCGCCATCGACCTCCTCCCCGGTGCTCCTCTTCCCCACAGCCGTCTCTATACCATCTCGAGGCCAGAGAGCGAGGCAATGGAGAAATACATCCAGGAGTCCTTGGCAGCCGGGATAATACAACCCTCGTCCTCTCCGGTAGGTGCGGGGTTTTTCTTTGTTGACAAGAAGGACAAATCCTTGAGACCATGCATCGATTATCGGGGGCTGAACAAAATTACTATAAAGAACAAATACCCACTCCCGTTGATCAGCTCTGTTTTCACTCCCCTCGGGGGATCCAGGGTTTTCACTAAACTCGACCTCCGTAACGCATACCATTTGGTGCGTATTAGGGAGGGGGATGAGTGGAAGACTGTCTTTAACACTCCTTTAGGCCATTTTGAATATCGAGTGATGCCGTTTGGACTCACGAATGCCCCTGCAGTATTCCAGAACTTAGTTAATGATGTCTTACGAGACATGATTGGACGTTTTGTTTTTGTGTATTTGGATGATATCTTGATTTTTTTCTAAAGACTTGGAGGAACACCAGAGACATGTCAGGGGAGTGCTACAGAGACTATTGGAGAATAAGCTGTTTGTGAAGGCCGAGAAGTGCGAGTTCCATGCACCGTCAGTTACCTTCCTCGGCTACATCATCGCTCAGGGACAGATCCAAATGGACCCGGAGAAGGTTACGGCGGTACGGGAATGGCCGGTTCCGTCCAGCCGCAAGGAGGTTCAGCGATTTTTGGGTTTTGCTAATTTCTACAGGAGATTTATCCGGAACTTCAGTAGACTGGCAACTCCTTTGACGGCTCTCACTTCCACGACGCGACCTTTTGTCTGGACTCCGGAGGCAGAAGGAGCATTTAAGGAACTTAAGCATCGGTTTACGTCGGTCCCTGTGCTCATACAGCCGGATCCAGAACTGCAGTTTGTGGTGGAGGTCGACGCTTCGGAGACGGGAGTAGGAGCGGTTCTTTCCCAGCGCTCTTCCACTGACCAGAAGCTCCACCCCTGCGCCTACTACTCGCGTAAGCTCTCTCCAGCAGAGCGGAACTATGATGTGGGGAACAGAGAGCTCCTGGCGGTAAAGCTGGCTTTAGAGGAATGGCGTCATTGGCTGGAGGGTGCCATTCAGCCGTTTGTGGTCTGGTCCAACCATAAGAACCTGACCTACATCCACACGGCGAAGAGACTGAACTCTCGACAGGCAAGGTGGGCATTATTTTTTTGACCGTTTTAATTTTGTGCTTACTTATCGCCCAGGGTCTAAGAATAAGAAGCCAGACGCACTATCCAGAGTTTTTTCCACGGAGCAGACATCTCCAGAGGAGGAGCATATCCTGCCCCAGTCGCGCATCCTGGCGACTCTCACCTGGGAAATAGAAGATCGGGTCCGGATTGCTCAACGTCTGCACCCCGATCCTGGGACGGGGCCGGCTAACGCTATGTTTGTTCCAGATCCGGTCAGGTCGGAGGTGTTGCACTGGGCCCATGGGACTCGACTCACGTGCCATCCAGGGATGGGTCGCACTCTGGCTGTCCTACGCAGCAAATTTTGGTGGCCCACCATGGACAGAGACACTAAGGACTACATTTCAGCTTGTCACGTGTGTTCCCGGAGTAAGGCCCTCCATCGACCCCCAGCAGGACTGTTACAGCCACTACCCATCCCTAGCCGGCCGTGGTCTCATGTGGCATTGGACTTCGTCACGGGACTTCCGCCATCTAACGGACATACGGTGGTGCTGACGATTGTCGATATTTTCTCCAAAGCAGCTCACTTCGTGCCATTGACCAAGCTGCCGTCCGCTAGGGAGACCGCGGATCTCCTGGTGAAGCATCTGTTCCGGTTACACGGGATTCCTCGGGACATTGTGTCAGACAGAGGTCCACAGTTCACCTCCCAGGTCTGGAGGGCGTTTTGTACGGCGTTGGATATCAAGGTTAGTCTCTCCTCTGGGTATCATCCACAGACCAACGGACAGACGGAAAGGGCTAACCAACAGATGGAGGTGGCACTGAGGTGCACATCATCTGCCAATCCTGCTAGTTGGAGCGCTCAGCTGCCATGGGTAGAATATGCCCACAACACGTTGGTGAACACCTCCCTGGGTATGTCTCCCTTCCAATGTTGTTATGGTTATAAACCACCTTTATTTTCTGACCAGGAACAAGAGCTGGCAGTTCCTTCCATTCAGGAGCACTTGAAACGGTGCCATCAGGTCTGGAGAAGGGCCCGATCAGCTCTGGTGCGCGCCTCGGCCCAAGCACAAGTCCAGGCCAACCGCCACCGCACTCCTGCCCCTAGATACTCTCCGGGTCAGAAGGTTTGGCTGTCATCCAGGGACCTGCCGTTGCGGGTTGAGGCTACGAAATTGGCACCACGGTTCTTCGGCCCGTTTGAAGTAGAGAAGGTCATCAACCCTGCGGCAGTTAGACTGCAGCTCCCTCGGTCTCTTAGGATTCACCCTACCTTCCATGTTTCCAGGATCAAGCCGGTCAGGTTCATTGAGTCCTCCCTGTCCTCCCCCGCCGCCGCCCAGGATGATTGACGATCATCCAGCATACACGGTACGGCGGATTATGGATGTACGGCGCCGGGGTCGGGGCCTTCAGTTTTTAGTGGATTGGGAGGATTATGGGCCGGAGGAACGCTGTTGGGTGCCACGGAAAAACATTCTGGATCCGTCCCTGATTCGGGAATTTTTTCTTCGCCATCCGGAGAAACGGGATAGGCCGCCAGGTGGCGTCCATAGAGGGGGGGGTACTGTCACGGTAGATCAGGACTTGGCACAGTTGGCCGCGGCCTCCGTACCCGGCTCCCCCGCCCCTACTGATTCACAGAGAGGAAACAGGTGTGCGGGAGCGCCGGCGGAGCAAGCACAGCTGATCCAAGTCGAGAATCAAGAGGGAATAAGAAGCACCGCAGCCTGCTCCTCGACGCCAGATCGTAACACTTACTACCGTTAGTATACGTCTCGCGTTCAAAGTCTTGTTGTATGTATATACTTACCTGTCTTTTCTGTCCAACTCAGATCCTTCCCGTCCTGCCGCCAGTCCGGTTCCCGCTCCACCTCGGTCATCTCAGAACCCAGCTAGTCCTTCAGTCAGTCACACTCCAGCTCAACCCGGTCCTGATCCTGCTACCCCTCGCTATCCTCGAAGAACTCGCCATTCTTAAGTTTGCTTTGTTAAATAAATCTGTTTGTTCGTGAACTTTCTGTGGGTGTCTGCATTTGGGTTATCTGCCAGAACATAACAAAGTAATACAATTTACAGAAAACATTTCAAGTAGTTCAAATATATTTCTATACAAACCTTGTTCCTCAATTGACTGAAGCTAAACCTTGTATTTTTAACCATGACTCTTTTCAGACTTTTTTTATTTTTTTCAAAATAAAAGCCCAATACCGTAACAATAAAATATTATAGCGTAGCTATAATCCAAATAGTGCTTAACCACTCTGTTTACACCTTTACAAAAATTATAATCCTGACTTTAGACCTGTTAGAACTAAACTTCTGTTTTACTAATCTGACTCCTATACTGTCACATACAACTAATCAAGCTTTAGTCTAACAATTGGAGCATGTTCAGAATCGAGAGAAATGAGCCAGGCAACAAGGAATGATCCACCAAGCGATTTATTCTAACACACAATCTAATACAGAATTCTGGGTCTCAGGTCCTTAACATATAATCTGTGTTGTCCTCTTGACCATCGGAGAGACAACGGGTCATCTGAGTCGCCCAGTTTATGTGAAAGCACAATATGAATATGCATGAATCTATTCTAACAGTCCATTGGACAGGTGTTGTTTTAATTCCTCCCAGCGATGGTCCAAGGCCACATCAGTGCCTCAGTACTCAGTGTTTTTCCACTGTTGTTCAACTGTGCTGTTATCTGTAAAAGAACATTCTGTGGAACAGAGCGGTAAAGCATCTCTATCCCGTTATGTTTCTAATAAAGTATTTTATTGAACTAGTAAATAAACTTTGTATTATCTTTATTATTCTTCAGACCAATGACTGTAGAAGGGCTGGAGTGTGACGTCACCCATAGCATTACCAACCACGATAGTGAAGACCTTTCAGTCGCCATTTTTAGCCTTTAAGGGGGTCGCCATGTTGATTTTATGGAGCCAGAAGTCCTAATTTGGGCATATGAGTTAGGTTTGAGTGAGCGTTAGCATGGTTACCAGCGAGCCAATCAGAACCGGGCTTGTTGAAAGTTGAAAGTCCTGCAGATAGCGGAGAAACCATTGACGGTACAAGGCGCTGACTTCTACAGTCACTGGGCGAAGCTCATCCTCTGTCGTTGCTGCATTTTTGACTGCTGGCTAACGTGAGGTAAATGTTATATTTATTTGTAATTCAAATTTTTAATTTCACTCATAAATACCTAATATTGACAACTACCTATAGACTTGATTTTAATCAACATTTAGTATTTAAAGTATTTTTTTAAGGTATTAAAAATATTTTTTTTATTGCTAAATCTCGTTTTAATAACTAATGGCATTAGTTATTAAAACTAATTGGCTTTCTTATATTTAGTTTTTACCCAAATTATGTATAGAATAATATATTGGTAAAACAAAATGTATTATTAGGTAAGTATTATCTAATTTAATGATTATATCTCCCTTTCAGGTCACTATTTATGACCCTTCTTCCGTTATTGGCTCCGACAGAGACCTGAGCTAAAACATCTCTGCTCCTTCACTGAGCCCTCTGCTGCTGCTCATCTTCAGCTGAAGTTCACTTTTACATTCTCCTGCTTTACTAAGCACCATGTTTGTCATCTTTGTTCTAAAATACATCTACAGCCAGCAATAGTACTAAACTGTTTATTAGATAACCTCGTAATTATAAACTGTATGTTGTAAAAATATATAAAGTAGATCATTTAGAATTATAGTTTCTGTATGATATATATCTTAGCATCTGTTGTTAATGATAGTTTTCTTTAATTTAAAATAGACACATTGCAATTGTAAACAAAGATGCTGTATTTTTGAGATGGAGTAAATATGAGTTAAACCAGTTTTGATTTTTGTTTTTCAGTTTCTTTACCTGTGCAGCTGCAGGTCAAAGACCTCAGGAGCAACCTGAAAGTTCAAGAAACCCTTCCATCTTTGCAGCACTACTTTATCATTACAATTTAATAATACACAAAACAATGTTTTATGATTTCTGATTCTTTTCCAAAATAACTTCTATTGCTTATGACATTCTAAAATAACACTATAGTGATAAATGATTTAAAGTTTTATCTGTTTGCTTTCATCTACTTTCATGTTATTTAAGTTTCTTTAAAAAAGCCTTTTACAAGTTATTAACTCTGTGCACTTAAAAACAAATGTATAAATTATGTCAGATTCAAGATCTTGAAAAACAGTTCATATATGATTTCAAATCTAGAAGCACATAAATGAACGAAGATTCTATTTTAGTTTTATTTAAAAAACGCTGAAGTTGTAGATGGACCAGGATGTGGTGTAGGATGAAGCTGAGGAAGCCGAGGCTGGGCTATGTCAGCTGTCCCGGAGCGCGCACACACACACACACACACACACACACACACACACACACACACACACACACACACACACACACAGTCCAAGAACAGAGCAGCAGACCGATAGTACTGGACCTGACTGGACTGGGCCGACAGAAAACCAGCAGACAGGTAACTGTAGAGGAGCTCTGCAAAAACAGAACAAAGTAAAAGCGTATGACTAAAACAAGTCTTGGTGTTGGGCCCTCCTCTGAACATTAGGTACTGTTAATCACAGAAAAAAAACACTTACTGTGTGTTTTTCAGAAAATAGTGGACTTTGATTTGAACTTACATTTGTCTAAATATAATACTTTAGTTAATGTGAACTGTACTGGGTCAGAGGTCATGTCTGTCATATTTAAAACCTGGCTTAAACATTTACCTGTGACTGTTGTCATGATTTACAGATAAATGTACAAATATAAAACTAACACATGCACTTTAGCTTCAGTAATGTTCAAGAGATGTATGACGCAGAGTAAGGATAGAGTTTTCTAGAGTAAAAAGTCTCAGAGGTTGGTGGGCACTGCAGGTGTAATGTTTAATGTAATGTGTCGTTTAATGTAACACCCACCTTTGTCTGAATATCCTCTTCAAAGTGCTCTCACCACAACAAGCCTCAGGTGACAGCATCACCTTTAGCCTCAGTCTGACAGCATCACCTTTAGGAAATCTGTGAGAGAACAATATCTATTTTCATAAAACAGGCATATGTCAAATGTATTTATCAAAATGACACAACCCAGATCTTTGCAAACTACACAGTAATTATTCAGTCAGAGACATTTAGCCTTAGCTTAAAAAAAACTATAAGAGCATTATGCTTCATTCCTTCCAAATTGAAGGTTAGATATGACCGTATATCATATTATTACCAAGTTTGGTCCAGTGTTTCATATTAGGCAATCGTTAAAACGGTGGAGAGCCACCTTCGGGTCAGCTAAAAAACGTATAACAAATGTATATATTCTGAGCAGTATTTTAAGACATGCAAAAATGTACTCACCTAGAAACTGGGAACGTGATTCATTTAGTGCAGTTGTACGATGAAAAAGTGATTTAAATCAGCTGAGTTAAATCAAACACAGCTAGCGTTAGCTTTTAGCTAACAGCAAGCGATCTCCAGTCATGAACAGCAACTAACAAACTAATTAACAAAAAACGAAGACATACTGGCTAAAAAGCTTCGGAAAACAAAGACTAACCAAAAACAATCCTTGGGTGTAGCAAAAAACTTAAACGTCACTGATTTTAAAATAGTTAGTGTGCTGACAAACTGCCTGGGAGTTCCTCAGTGGGAAAACTCCTCCTCCTTCAATCAGTGGTGGGCCAGGTGGAACAAATCTTCCAGGTGATCTGAGCATGCCAGTTATTAATCTTAATATCATGAGTTATGTGACAAATATCAATATAGCGATTACGGGAATAATAAGAATGTGTTCAAAGAAAGGCAACAGCGTTAGAATGATGACTGTGACAAAAATAGTCACTTCGTAATTGCCGCCAATTTTTCAATGAATGTCAATGGGGGTCATGCTTGATGGAGCCAACCCCTACTTCCTTTTAGGCTCAGACCCGGAAGCGGGCTTGCTATGTCCAGCTCTTATACCGTCAATGGTTTAGACTTGGACTAAAGCCTCAGACAGAGGCTTTACCTAAAACCACAGGAAGTGACAAGAACCACTTCCTGTTTCAGGTCAGAACAATATAAGTTTATTAAATCTACGCTTTTATTATTTAATAAACTTATATATAACTTATATGTTTATTAACCTCTGTCCCAGGACACAACCAGGACCAGATCAGGACCAAACCAGGATCTGTCCCGGGACCTGTCCCAGGACCAGACCAAGACTAGCTGGACTCGGGTTCAGATCCAGGAAAGTCCCTTGAGGCTTGAGCCTGAGGAGGTGCAGAGCGGCTCCTGGTGGTGGACCCTGGAATGACACAGTTGGTGTTTCTGGTTTTGTTAAAGGATGAAAAGTTAATGTGTGTGAAATTCTGTAGAAATATAATGTAACAGATGTTTTTTTCTAAAAGAGCAGATGTAAAAATTTAAAAAGCAGAACAAAAGGGTTTTTCCAAAAATCCAAAGAGAAAGGGGGAAACAAAAACCAGGGAAGCCAGTGAGAGCCAATCAGAATCCAGAGGCTGATGACTCATCTGTTGCTATGGGCAGAGCTTTGAGATGAGAAGAGCAGCTGCAGAGAAACTGGAGCCACACGCCTCACGGTGGCCACAGCTGGAACTGCAGCTGCTGTTTCTCTTTATTTGAGTTTGTCAAAAGTCTGTTCCTTTTATGGAAATCATGTTTTATTTGATTAAATTGATTAAAAACAGTAAAGTAAAAAAGAAACATCTAAAAAAACACAGTTGTAAGATCTCGGAATTATGTTTACAATAATATTCTGAGATATTGTACTCCGGGTCAATTGGATGTGTCAACATTAAAAACAATGGAACATAATATGCTCCATTGTTATCCATATTTAGAACTGGGTTTAAAAAATACTTAACTGCAGTGATGGCCAGTGGACATGGGGTCACTTTGAGTGAAAGACAGTGAAAAGAGGCACTCGAGGCGTATGGTGTTAAAATAAAGTAAAAATTTGAGAGTCACACAAAATACGACTACAAGCAGTTAATTTTAATTCCCACATGTAAATATTAACACACATTAAAAGCAATGTGTGAATAAATAACGTGATATTGTGAAAGACCTCTGCTCGCTCATGAGTTTGCACGTGCGCTCTCTCGCTGCTCTGCTGTGCACTCGATGGGAAATTCTGTGTTATCAAGCAGAAAGTCCAAACATTTAGCCAGGCTGTTGGATCTGGTTCATATCAGGTTTTATTCAGATCTCTGAGCTCAGCCACTCTTCAGAGACTGACTAACCCAGAGTAAAAGAAGCACACTCCTTTAAATACCTCCTTACTATTTAAGGAGTCCTTACATCAACTGTCATCCTATATGGTGAAACACAGAAGTGGTCTTTGTTCATGTGACCTCTGACCTACCCTTATGGTCATAAGACCTGTTTCTACAAGATAAAGGAACAGAGAGGGAAGGGGTCCAGAGTTACTTACCTGGGGGTCACCTTCCGTGACTTATGTTGTTTTCATCTGTTCGAACAGCAGTTAGTTTTCCTGGAGACACATTATTTTCTCTCAGTCAGAATAAAGACTACTGATGTAAACTTTTCTTACCATCAATCCTCTCTTTTTTATTTCGCCTGAGCTTCCCTTCTTTTCTTTTATACAATTTTAGTATCTAAAATTTAATTAAAATATACAAGATTGTCTATAT
>JALDNG010000450.1:0-15000 GCA_024349245.1 Neodontobutis hainanensis | reverse complement strand
TACACTTCACAGCAAGGCCTACCCCCGTAGGGACAGGCAGAAACTTTAGTTAACAAGGCTTTCTGCTTCTGTATTTATTTGCGGCCGCCAGGCTGTGAAAGAAAAAGTTGTCCGTCGTGCAGAGAACACTTAAAGAATAAAAATTTTACCTTTCCAACACCGCAACCGGGCGGAAACACCAAATTGTTACTCCAAAAAACAGTTTCTCCCGGCTCTTTGGTATGAGTGTTGGAACTAATATTACTTCAATAAAACTATAACCAATATAAAGTTTGTCCATTTAATTCAACTCAGAAAAAAGCCAGCGCTGGGACACAGCTCATGAGTTCACATGGTCAGCTCACGTGTTGTGTTGGTGAGTTCACATTCAGGGTCCTAACCTTTGGCCACACCTCTCACAGGAGGGGCACTTCCTGCTTTGAATCAGTAGTTTTCCAATGTGTCCAGCCAGAATGTCCAACTGGTTCTGACTGGTTTAAACAGGTATGTAGTGTCCTAATCTAGGGTGCAGTGTATCATGCAGAGAGTGCAAATAACATACTAAACATTTGAAAAAAGTGTGTCTTATTATAAAATCCTAACAACTCTATGGCATTGAAATGGTGGTGCGTTCATGACTTATTCTATCCGATTGTGCCAAAGACTGAGAGGTCAGTGTTTGGACACTACAAGCACACAATATGATTCTGACAAAAATAAACTAAACTTAATTCCATCGCTGTTGTTGTTGTCCCCTGAAAAGTTTGTTAATTGTCTAAGCTTTTCTACAGATGAACATTTTTCAACCTTCCTACCTCAGCCAGGTAAACTCCTGTTTCCACTGAACACTCCCTCTTCTTCCTTCTGCTGATTGTCCCGTAACAGCTGTCGATGACTGCTCAGTGTTCTCTGTTTGTCCTCCTTCATCCTCCTCTTCATCATGTCCTCTTTTTTCACTTTTATTAACAAATCAGAACTATTTGGCGGTTTGAAAAAACTACTGCCGTGACCTTTTTGCAACTGAATGCAGCGACAAAGACGACACGATTCAAGAGAATTACAATAGATCACCCTCAGAATAATCTGTATAAATGACGGATGGCATTCAGTTTTTACCGTCCCTGCTAAAATAAAACGACGGAAAATATTTGGTTAATGCAACCTCTGTTTCACACAGACCTTCTTTTCTCTGGACAAGGATTAACTCGTCAACATTGGTTGACTTTCTTCTGTCATTAAAACTGAAGCCTAACACACTCCAGACCCTAATTCTTAAACATTTAACATTTCTCACTCCTCAGTCGATGCTTTTATCTTAGCCACTTACTTTAAACTGTAATAGTTTTATAATCCTGTGCTGTAAAAGTATTACCTGTTTTCAGTTTTATAATGTCTCTCAAAACAGAATACATCTACAAATAACACTAACTCTGCTTGAGTTGGTTAATGTACATCTGTTCTCACTGTTTTAGAAATGATCTGTTGATTCTAATCAGACACATGGATGTTCTTTTATATTTTTACAGCTGGGTTAATTGGTTACATCTTTGTTTTATTAAATTCAGAACTGAAAGTATTACTTCATATTTTCTCCTAGTCTTTGTTTAGACACATTTAGGACTTTAGATCAGAAATAACTGGTTCTGTGGTAAACAATATCAAACCCCTTTTATCACTGAACCTTTTTAAACTCATTATCTGTAACATAGTGTTAAAAACATTTTGAGCTGCATTAAACTATTGTTTTTTATTCTACTGCAGTATCTTTCTCATCACTGCTGATGAATAACCATCTCTCTCTCATTTTTTTTATCAGGACTTCCTAATACTACATTATTTGCATTTTTTCTTTTAACGCAGAGAATGCTCTGTCTGACTCTTTATTCATTTTAATTAAGCCTATTATCACTGTTGGTCTGCAGTTTTTATCAGAACTCTTAATGGAGATATTAATACAGCAATAATACAATCCACAACTATAACCTGTTATTTATAATAATGTCAACATTTGTCCAACAGCTTGTGTCTTCAGAGCTTTTATTACGACCTCGAAGTGAGACGGAGCAATCTTCCTACTTTTCTCACTAAACTTTTAGACTAAATATTCTCTCAGTTTGACGATTTCTTTCTTTACTAGTTTTATGTTTCCCCGATAATAAATGTGTAACACTGTGATGGAGTCTAACTGCTTGGTCAGACTTTAGCTCATCTACACTAGAGCTCTGTTCTCACTATGTTCAGGTTTACTTTAGATGAAGATAACTTTAGGTCTTTCAGGAGTCGACTGTTTGTGTAATTCTATGTATTTTTCAACTGTCCTGGACACATTCTTGCACGGCCTGTCCGTCCTGGGAGTGGATCTCTCCTTCTGTTTTTGGAGTTTTTCCTCACCCTGATGGAGGGTCAAAGGTCAGGGGGTGTTGTCTAGTGCAGTCTGTTAAGCCCTTTGAGGCGGCTGTTGTTGTGATATTGGGCTATACAAAAATAAATGTCTTGACTCATAACATCATAAAACCATCTGTGACACTGATACAAAGCCTGATACATGTGTCACTGTAAGACAATGAGGGGTGAGAGCCATGAGGGGGAGGAGCTTCTTCTTCTCTTTTCTGAGTCATGATGGATCCACTCTTAGTGTCACGACTGATGTTATCAGACAACTCAGTGTTGAAGATTCTTTTCTTTTAAATAAACTACAAAGCAGTCTACTCATTTAGGTAAAGTTCCAGGTACGACAGGCCAATGTGAACTGGATCAAATGCTTCCTAGTTTTGTTTCTTTCAGCCGACTCATCAACTTTTCATTCTTATTCTTATTTTCTAAGTTAATAGAAACCATTTCAAATGTTGTCTTTTAACGGTGAATGTTGTGAGAAGCTTTTATATTGTACCTTATGCAATCATGATCCCGTTGTTTATGTGAGTGGACTCTCAATGACGTACTGCATTATGTTTGTTTTTATGACTTTAGAACGTTTGAAAACAGAATTCAATCGTAACATGAATATCCTGAAGATTAGAGTGCCTTATATAGATAATCTTGTATATCTTAATAAAATCTTAGATACTTGTAGAAAAATTATATAAAAGAAAAGAAAGGAAGCTCAGGCGAAATAAAAAAAGAGAGGATAGATAGAATAGTAAGATAGTAAGTTTATTCAGACATTAGGGATTCAGAATCCCTAATGTTTTCTGGAGACCCTTTTAAATGTGCACCTTTTACTGTCCTTGTGCATAAGGCTCTAAAAACATTGGACCACAGAAAACCCCCTGGACCAGACCTGATGGAGCCACTTTCAATCTTTTTTAATCTTTCAATCAAAACCAAAGACATTCCATCAGTTTGTAAATCAGCTTTTGTTCTACCTTTTTTTTGAAAGGATGCAGCAGTTATGTCTAATTATAGACCAATATCACATTTATGTGTTTTATCAAAAATTCTGGAATGTCAGCTGAATGCATTCCTGTATTCAGCTGACATCCTTCATCCAGACAGAGAAGAACTTGTGAAGAAATTAAAACTTAAACTGGGGTTCTTCTTCCGTAATAAACTGTTTCTTTTGAAGTAACTTTTTTTTTATCTGTGTTGGACTATGGAGATATTTTTATATGAATGCTTCTTCTTCATGTCTTCAGATGGTGGACACAGTTTATCGTGCTTCTTTGAGCTTCATTACTCACTGTAGAGCCATGATGCATCTCTGTGAATTGTGTTCACGAGTGGGACGGCCCTCTCTGGCCACTAAGAGGCAGGGACAGGTACACTTTTATTTTCAAAGCCTTTGTCCACTCGGCTCCTTGTGTTTGGAACATGCTGCAGAAGGACTGGAAACTGACTGAGCTCTTGTCCTTAAACACTTTTAACACTAAGCTGAAAGCAATAATGTGCAATTGTTTTTGATAAACTGTGTTTTTTAATGTTTCTTTGTGTGTTTATAATTGTATAATTGTATAAATGTTGTTGCCTCTTGGCCAGGACTCCCTTGAAAAAGAGGTTTTTAATCTCAATGGGACTTTCCTGGTTAAATAAAGGTTAAATAAAAATAAAAAAAACACATGGAGTGAGACTTATGCACATTTATAATGATTAAAATCAATTCTCTCAAGCATATTAACTTCAATGAACCATATACATATATATAAAATATCAATATAAAAATGGAAATGCATACTGTAAGAACAATCCCTAAAGAATATAAGAATTATGGAAAGTTTGAGAAAAGGGTGTCATTTAGACATTTATTTGTAAATGTTTATGTTGATATATGTTTTATAACTGATTTTATAATGCATGTCTTTAAACAATTGTTTTGTGTGTAACTCCTGGTATAAATGCTTCTTTATGTTTCAATGTTTTATTTGTTTTATATACCAAATATACCAAATATACAGTGGCATGAAAAAGTACCTGAAGTCTTTGGGATTTCTCACATTTTTGCCTAAAATCACCATCGAATGTGATCTGATCTGACAAAATAACACACATGAAAAAACAGCTCGATTTTTTTATTAGTTTGGAGGGCGGCCATTTACAATATTTAGAGAATAATTTTATAAAGTTAACCTTTGAACAACAGCTTAAATAAATCAAAACTTGAGCTGCGTTTGGAGAAGAAAAAGTGTTGTCAGACATTTAATCCTGAGAACTCTGCTGCACTGACGCCTGTGTTAAACTTCAGCTGTTTGACTGTGTTTTTGGGCCGTGACACTGACGTGTTTTTGTTGTGTGGCCATAACATAGAACACGTTGTTTGAGACTTAAGCCTAATTATTCTATTATTTATACTGTGCTGGCTTTAATCAGAATCAGAATTACTTTTATTCATCCCCAAGCGGAAATTCTTTTTGTTACAAACATGCAACCAACCAGTGCAGGAAATAGAAATTTCCAAAGTGGAATGGTTTCATAAAAATACAAGGCTCCAGTAAATTTCAGTTTATTGACAAAAGGAAAGAAAGAGAGGAAGGAGTTATAAAGGCTGATTAGCTCTAAAGGACCCCTGCTACAAGAAAGAGAGAAAACCAGACCAGAACCCAACCAAGTACAGAGCAGGACCAGTCCGAGTACAAACCAGGACCAGACCGAGTCCAGGTTAAGTTCTGGTTCGTTTCTAAGGAAATGTCTCAGTCACACTGGATCCAAATAAAACCTGTTTAGATCCTTTTATTTTTATTATAAACACCAGTCTCTTCTATAATTATATTTTTTTCATACTTTGGTCACTGAATTTGGATATAATTACTCTTATTCTGTATGTTTACCAGACTTCAGTGATAATAAACCACAGATGTAGTTCAGGAGATGATAGTCATGGTTTATTTTGATGAAAGTGAATCTGAACGCTTCCATTTTAACTTTCACTCCCTCCTCGACTCTGATTGGCTCTCAGTTCTGTCATACTGTCTCAGGAACCAATCACTGAAGCGCATCCTTTAATCCCCGCCCCGGAGTAAAAACTCATTCCCGCCCTGTATCCCTCCAGCCAATCACAGCAGAGAGCGCCCGGAAGCCCTGCCCCTGGCCCCGCCCCTTGAATGGAACCAGCTGAACGGGGGCGGTTCCACAGTGACGGCCCCAGACTCCGCTCCAGCCGCAAACAACAACAAGACCCCGCTACCGAGCCCCAAAACCCGGCACTAACCCCGACCGAGCCCCGCTCCAGCCGCAGCCGGCTCTTCCCAACGCGTGAGTACCCCTTCTTCAGCGCTCTTTCCCCGCGTGTGTCCTTCCGCGCCGCTGTGCCCCGAGCTGCGGTCTGCGGCGTCCCACACAAAGCCCCCCCGGAGAAAGCAGGCCTAAAACGGGGTAAAATGGCCGCTTCAGAGGCGAACGGAGCGGGGTTGTTCTTAGCCCGGACCCCGCTCTTTCACAGCCGCCCTCCGCGTGTGTTCAGCGGCTGTTGTAAAAAAAGAAACACCGATCTGTCGCGTCCCTCCGCCTGACCTCTCCAGCGCGAACACGGAGCCCTGCCGCTGGAAATGCATAGCGGCGGCTGTGACAGAGTTTGTCCGTATCTGTGCCCGGCTCTGAGCCCCAAACCCTGGCTCTGACCGCGGTCATTCCCTCTGTGTTTCCCGGTACCGCTCCGCACACAGCCGTGATGTTTGGCGCGGTTCTAACGCAGTGTAAAGTGTTTATATAGGCTTCAGCGGCGCGAGGGAGGGGAGGGGCGCGGGCAAACGGCGGGAAAATGGTGGTCCATTGTTCTGCTGCGCTAGCTTTAGCATCAGGGCTAACCGCAGAAGAGCTGCGGGAAGCGGCAGAGTGTGAGGACTGAGGCCGGGGATGAGGCTCTGCGAGGCGAGCAGAGGGCGGTGTAGGCCCAGGGACAGGAGCACCGGGATGTGGAGGATGTAACCGGGGGGAGAACAGAGGGTGCACCGGGAAAAGGGCCGCGGAGGTGGAGCTCCAGGCCTCAGCTCCCTTTGTCCTCTCAGCTTCAGTCCTCCATCTGCTCGGCCTCCAAAACATGGACTAAAGATGAACAAATGTGAACAAAAGCAGGTTCAGAACAAACTGCTCAGAATACAGGGTTTATTACAGATTATTTTATTCAAAGACACCATTTATTAACATGTCATCATGAGTACAAACATTTAATTATGCAATAAATAAAAACACAAGCACAACTGTAATAAATAAGTTTATGTTCTTATGCCTTTGACTCATTTATAAATCAATAAAATGAACTTACATTTAGTCCTTTAGAAGAAGCGACTTACAAGTGAGGATAACAATGGAACACAAGGTAGCAAAAAGTATACGTGCACAAAAAACTAGTCAGTTAAAACCCAGCACAGTTTACAAAACTAAGGATAAGAAAAAATTTTTCAAAAAGTTGAATTAATGAGAAAAAGCTGTAGTTGAAGACCCAGTGGAAATGAGAGTAATGACCATTAAGTGGAGTTTAAAAATAAAATGTTTATTTGTTTTAATTGGTTTGTGTTGATGTCAGAGTCATGAAAGTAACAAAAAAGGTCACAAAAGAATCAAAATATAAAGACTTTAGTTTAATTAGTCTTTATTAACGTGGGGTCAAAGTAAAGAGTAATCTGACCCTGAGTATATCTGACCTACGTAAACCTCAGCCTGTGTAAACCTGACCCGAGTAAACCAAGCCTCTCATGGAACCTCTTAAATGGTCCCCGAGTAAGGGCGCCGCCATACATCAATATAGAGCAGTATACCTCTGTCCACCAGAGGGCAGGCTCCAAAAGCAGAAATATAAGGAGAAACCCAATGGAGACTTTACAAGTGTAAAAATCATGTTTACAGCCTAGTACAAAAGATGTCTTCGGTCTCTAGAGCTAAGTTTTTACTACGTGACAACTCTGGAGTGAATTTCTGTTTATGTTCTCTGAAAACTATGGTTTTACTCTGCAGTAAAAGCCAAAAAGCCCAGATGTAACCACCATTTTATTGCCCTGTCGTAATGACATTATCGGTGAATAGGGGACCAGTGGGTGGATTACATCCATTTTATTTACAATCTATGGAGTAAACCTGAGGGTAAAACAGAGGCATAAAACCATCTCCTGTCAGCATCGGCTCCATCAATAAAACTAGGTCTGCAACTAACGATTATTTTCATAATCGATTAATCGGATACAGTTTTTTTTTTATTCAGTTTGATTTTTTTGTTTATTATAACTAAATAAAACCCTAAATCAGGGTATTTATGTTTAAAAGTGTACTTTAAAAAGTGCAAAAGCCACACATTGAGTTTTACTAATATAATCTTTAATTTTTACATTTTAAAACTTAAAACACAAAAGTTTGTCCAGTTTTTAAACAATAAAACTTCTTTAAATATCCAAAATATAAATAAACAAAACAAAATATTGAGTTGTGCTGCTCATATAAACTTCACATTATGAAATTAGGACACAATGATGTTTGTAATAATATATTAAGCAGCATATTTTGTTGAAATATCAAAATTATAAATAATAAACAAACGTTACTGTTTGATACAGAGGTAGAATGCAGAAGAAGAGGAAAACTGTCACTGTTCAGTGTTGTTCATAAGAACATGTTTCTTATTCACTCTTCCAAAACTTTGAATTGGAATGCAAAAATGTCAGCATGTCCACATGCTCCGGGCTGAGGCTGGCTCTCTTTTTGGAAGCTATGTTACCTGCAGCGGAAAACAGACCACCAGCGCACCCAGCACCAACCGCCGGTCCTCCGGCGGGTAAGGCTGGTCGGCGTTGGTGCGGGGTGTGTGCGCGCTCGCCGCGGCTGGGGCAGTCGCAGGCTAAGTGCAGACGCCTTCCGCCCAGAGCACCTCGCAACCCCCCAACGCTAAAAACCACAGACTACAGTGACTAAAAAAACAATCTTTTACTACTGCTGTTATTAACTGCCTTTATATTTAATTTGCCTTTAACCATTTAATTTAACCTATTTCTGCGGTAGCGCTATTATAATGCATCAGTTATGTTGCGAGCGAACTGATTGCGCAACCTGATGCTCGAGACAAAATAGATCTAGTGTGACTGTCCCGAAGTTGGTAAACAAAGCTGTTTACACAGTAGCATTGAATTAAACCAGAGTACTATTTTCCCATCTTCATATAATGAGAATATAGGCTACAGTTTTTGCTTACCGTGCTGATGTTTCACCTTCATCAGTGAAAACGTGTTTCCTCTTCATGTGTTCGAGCATCATTGTGGTACTTCCGTGCCACACAAGCTCAGCTTTGCATAACTTGCAGATTACGGTCTTATTTGCTGCATTTAATGGAAAATGCTCCCATGCCTTAGATGACTTGGGGCGCACATTTTTTTCTGCCACCGATTGATCTGTCATTTCTCTCCGGTTAACATTACTCTCTGCCATTTCGCGTGTGACTGTTTCATGAAAGTGACGTCATCAGTAACGCTCCCCGTGACGTGAGCAGACCAACTAATCGACAATGACATTCGTTGACAACGATTTTCATAATCGATTATTATCGATTTTATCGATTAGTTGTTGCAGATCTAAATAAAACTTTTCTATTTTCTCAGTCATTTGTTTTTACTAATTTATCCAGATCTGGTTTTGGTTGGACCGGATCTGGTTTTGGTTGGACTTTGGGTGTTCGACTATATGGTAACAACGCGGAGCAAAACGATAAGAATTCAAACCACAAATGTCTTTAAGCAGATTCGATTTTAGCAGAAAGGACAGTTGCTGTGATTAAACTGAGCAAAACAAGATTATTGGAAAAATTATCACATTTAAATGAAAACAGGGTTTTTTGTTTATTTTGACTGAAGTTTAAGTTTCTGTTTAATAAATGTTTGTGAAAAAAAGGTTTGAGTAAAAAGCATCTGGACTTCGTTTTCAAGGTGAAGACGTTTCGTGTCTATTCCAAGTTCAACTGGTAGAAGAACTGAGCTTATATCTTTAGATGGAGGAGTTTCCCCTGAAACCAAATCTGATGGGCCAGGTTTTTTGTGTATTGTCTGAAAATGATTTGTTTAAGTCTGTCAGGATTAGTCCCAACTTTTATTTGTTTTCTTTAGGTTCAAGTGTGACTCGTCTCCTGTCTCCTCGTGTCCTACGCCGTCAGGATGATGCGTAAAGATGTGAACAAGCCGAAGGGGAAGACGTCGGCGTATGCTTTCTTTGTTCAGACGTGTCGCGAGGAACATCGCAAAAAGAACCCAGAGCAGTCGGTTAACTTTGCTGAGTTCTCCAAGAAGTGCTCTGAGCGGTGGAAGGTATGGCTTTACACTGTCAGAAACACACTAGAAACGGGTCAGAAATACGCTAGAAACATGCTAGAAACAGGTCAGGAACACGTCAGAAACACATCAGAAACACGTTAGAAACATGCTAGAAACAGGTCAGGAACAGGTCAGAAACACGTTAGAAACACGTCAGAAACAGGTCAGAAACACGCTAGAAACATGCTAGAAACAAGTCAGAAACACGTTAGAAACACGTCAGAAACAGGTCAGAAACACGCTAGAAACATGTCAGAAACACACTAGAAACATGCTAGAAACAGGTCAGGAACAGGTCAGAAACACGTTAGAAACATGCTAAAAACACGTCAGAAACAGGTCAGAAACACGCTAGAAACATGCTAGAAACAAGTCAGAAACACGTTAGAAACACGTCAGAAACAGGTCAGAAACACGCTAGAAACATGTTAGAAACATGTCAGAAACACACTAGAAACATGCTAGAAACAGGTCAGGAACAGGTCAGAAACACGTTAGAAACATGTTAGAAACATGTCAGAAACACACTAGAAACAGGTCAGAAACACGCTAGAAACATGCTAGAAACAGGTCAGGAACACGTTAGAAACACATCAGAAACACACTAGAAACATGCTAGAAACAGGTCAGAAACAGGTCAGAAACACGTTAGAAACATGTTAGAAACATGTCAGAAACACACTAGAAACATGCTAGAAACAAGTCAGAAACACGTTAGAAACACGTCAGAAACAGGTCAGAAACACGCTAGAAACATGTCAGAAACACACTAGAAACATGCTAGAAACAGGTCAGGAACAGGTCAGAAACACGTTAGAAACATGCTAAAAACACGTCAGAAACAGGTCAGAAACACGCTAGAAACATGCTAGAAACAAGTCAGAAACACGTTAGAAACACGTCAGAAACAGGTCAGAAACACGCTAGAAACACGTTAGAAACATGTCAGAAACACACTAGAAACATGCTAGAAACAGGTCAGGAACACGTCAGAAACAGGTCAGAAACACGTTAGAAACACGTTAGAAACATGCTAGAAACAAGTCAGAAACAGGTCAGAAACACGCTAGAAACAGGTCAGAAACACGCTAGAAACAGGTCAGAAACACGCTAGAAACATGTCAGAAACATGTTAGAAACACGCTAGAAACACGTCAGAAACACGCTAGAAACAGGTCAGAAACACGCTAGAAACACGCTAGAAACAGGTCAGAAACACGTCAGAAACACGCTAGAAACAGGTCAGAAACACGTCAGAAACACGCTAGAAACAGGTCAGAAACACGTCAGAAACACGTCAGAAACAGGTCAGAAACACGCTAGAAACACGTTAAAAACAGGTCAGAAACAGGTCAGAAACATGTTAGAAACACGTCAGAAACACGCTAGAAACAGGTTAGAAACACGCTAGAAACACGCCAGAAACACGCCAGAAACAGGTCAGACACACGTCAGAAACAGGTCAGAAACACGCTAGAAACAGGTCAGAAACACGCTAAAAACAGGTCAGAAACACGTCAGAAACACGTTAGAAACAGGTCAGAAACACGTCAGAAACACGCATGAAACATGTCAGAAACATGTTAGAAACACGCTAGAAACAAGTCAGAAACACGCTAGAAACAGGTCAGAAACACGTCAGAAACACGTTAGAAACACGCTAGAAACAAGTCAGAAACACGTCAGAAACAGGTCAGAAACACGCTAGAAACAGGTCAGAAACACGTTAGAAACAGGTCAGAAACACGTCAGAAACAGGTCAGAAACACGCTAGAAACAGGTCAGAAACACGTCAAAAACAGGTCAGAAACACGCTAGAAACAGGTCAGAAACACGTCAAACACGTCAGAAACACATTAGAAACACGCTAGAAACACGTTAAAAACAGGTCAGAAACAGGTCAGAAACACGTCAGAAACATGTTAGAAACACGCTTGAAACAAGTCAGAAACACGCTAGAAACAGGTCAGAAACACGTCAGAAACACATTAGAAACAGGTCAGAAACAGGTCAGAAACACGTCAGAAACACGTTAGAAACACGCTAGAAACAAGTCAGAAACACGTCAGAAACAGGTCAGAAACACGCTAGAAACAGGTCAGAAACACGTCAAAAACAGGTCAGAAACACGCTAGAAACAGGTCAGAAACACGTCAAACACGTCAGAAACACGTTAGAAACACGTTAGAAACAGGTCAGAAACACGTCAGAAACAGGTCAGAAACACGTCAGAAACATGTTAGAAACACGCTTGAAACAAGTCAGAAACACGCTAGAAACAGGTCAGAAACACGTCAGAAACACATTAGAAACAGGTCAGAAACACGTTAGAAACACGTCAGAAACACGCTAGAAACAGGTCAGAAACACATTAGAAACAGGTCAGAAACACGTCAGAAACAGGTCAGAAACACGCTTGAAACAAGTCAGAAACACGCTAGAAACACGTCAGAAACATGCTAGAAACACGTCAGAAACATGTTAGAAACACGTCAGAAACACGTTAGAAACACGTCAGAAACACGTTAGAAACAGGTCAGAAACAGGTCAGAAACACGTCAGAAACAGGTTAGAAACACGCTTGAAACAAGTCAGAAACACGCTAGAAACACGTCAGAAACATGCTAGAAACACGTCAGAAACAGGTCAGAAACACGTCAGAAACATGTTAGAAACACGTCAGAAACACGTTAGAAACACGTCAGAAACACGTTAGAAACAGGTCAGAAACACGTCAGAAACATGTTAGAAACACGTTAGAAACACGTTAGAAACACGTTAGAAACACGTTAGAAACAGGTCAGAAACAGGTCAGAAACACGTCAGAAACATGTTAGAAACACGCTTGAAACAAGTCAGAAACACGCTAGAAACAGGTCAGAAACACGTCAGAAACACATTAGAAACAGGTCAGAAACAGGTCAGAAACACGTCAGAAACAGGTCAGAAACACGCTTGAAACAAGTCAGAAACACGCTAGAAACACGTCAGAAACATGCTAGAAACACGTCAGAAACACGTTAGAAACACGTCAGAAACACGTTAGAAACACGTCAGAAACACGTTAGAAACAGGTCAGAAACACGTCAGAAACATGTTAGAAACACGCTAGAAACAGGTCAGAAACACATTAGAAACACGCTAGAAACAGGTCAGAAACACGTCAGAAACACGTTAGAAACACGTTAGAAACAGGTCAGAAACACGTCAGAAACACGTTAGAAACACGTTAGAAACAGGTCAGAAACACGTCAGAAACATGTTAGAAACACGCTAGAAACAGGTCAGAAACATGCTAGAAACAAGTCAGAAACAGGTCAGAAACACGTTAGAAACAGGTCAGAAACACGTCAGAAACACGTTAGAAACACGTTAGAAACAGGTCAGAAACACGTCAGAAACATGTTAGAAACACGCTAGAAACAGGTCAGAAACACGCTAGAAACAGGTCAGAAACACGCTAGAAACAGGTCAGAAACACGCTAGAAACACGTTAGAAACAGGTCAGAAACAGGTCAGAAACACGTCAGAAACATGTTAGAAACACGCTTGAAACAAGTCAGAAACACGCTAGAAACAGGTCAGAAACACGTCAGAAACACACTAGAAACAGGTCAGAAACAGGTCAGAAACATGTTAGAAACAGGTCAGAAACAGGTCAGAAACACGTTAGAAACAGGTCAGAAACACGCTAGAAACAGGTCAGAAACACATTAGAAACAGGTCAGAAACACGTCAGAAACAGGTCAGAAACACGCTTGAAACAAGTCAGAAACACGCTAGAAACACGTCAGAAACATGCTAGAAACACGTCAGAAACATGTTAGAAACACGTCAGAAACACGTTAGAAACACGTCAGAAACACGTTAGAAACAGGTCAGAAACAGGTCAGAAACACGTCAGAAACAGGTTAGAAACACGCTTGAAACAAGTCAGAAACACGCTAGAAACACGTCAGAAACATGCTAGAAACACGTCAGAAACATGCTAGAAACACGTCAGAAACACGTTAGAAACACGTCAGAAACACGTTAGAAACAGGTCAGAAACACGTCAGAAACATGTTAGAAACACGCTAGAAACAGGTCAGAAACACGCTAGAAACAGGTCAGAAACACGTCAGAAACACGTTAGAAACAGGTCAGAAACACGTCAGAAACACGTTAGAAACACGCTAGAAACAAGTCAGAAACACGTCAGAAACAGGTCAGAAACACGCTAGAAACAGGTCAGAAACACGTCAAAAACAGGTCAGAAACACGCTAGAAACAGGTCAGAAACACGTCAAACACGTCAGAAACACATTAGAAACACGCTAGAAACACGTTAGAAACAGGTCAGAAACAGGTCAGAAACACGTCAGAAACATGTTAGAAACACGCTTGAAACAAGTCAGAAACACGCTAGAAACAGGTCAGAAACACGTCAGAAACACATTAGAAACAGGTCAGAAACAGGTCAGAAACACGTCAGAAACAGGTTAGAAACACGCTTGAAACAAGTCAGAAACACGCTAGAAACACGTCAGAAACATGCTAGAAACACGTCAGAAACATGTTAGAAACACGTCAGAAACACGTTAGAAACACGTCAGAAACACGTTAGAAACACGTCAGAAACACGTTAGAAACAGGTCAGAAACACGTCAGAAACATGTTAGAAACACGCTAGAAACAGGTCAGAAACACATTAGAAACACGCTAGAAACAGGTCAGAAACACGTCAGAAACACGTCAGAAACACATTAGAAACAGGTCAGGAACAGGTCAGAAACACGTTAGAAACATGCTAAAAACACGTCAGAAACAGGTCAGAAACACGCTAGAAACATGCTAGAAACAAGTCAGAAACACGTTAGAAACACGTCAGAAACAGGTCAGAAACACGCTAGAAACACGTTAGAAACATGTCAGAAACACACTAGAAACATGCTAGAAACAGGTCAGGAACACGTCAGAAACAGGTCAGAAACACGTTAGAAACACGTTAGAAACATGCTAGAAACAAGTCAGAAACAGGTCAGAAACACGCTAGAAACATGTCAGAAACATGTTAGAAACACGCTAGAAACAGGTCAGAAACACGTCAGAAACACGCTAGAAACAGGTCAGGAACACGTTAGAAACACGCCAGAAACAGGTCAGAAACACGTTAGAAACACGTTAGAAACATGCTAGAAACAGGTCAGGAACACGTTAGAAACACGTCAGAAACAGGTCAGAAACACGTTAGAAACACGTTAGAAACATGCTAGAAACAGGTCAGGAACACGTTAGAAACACGTCAGAAACAGGTCAGAAACAG